>CM059587.1:54740000-55280000 GCA_030407085.1 Trichopria drosophilae
TATTTCAACGGTTTATCACCGCAATGAAGATGTTTTAGAGGCCAGTTTCCACACGCAAGAATCAAAACACTCGTTGTCATTGGCACCGGCCGGCAGAGAAGGCTGGTAGAGCTTTCCGGCTCTTATTAAAAAAACCCGACAACGGTTTCCTAATCATAATCGAATACAAAAACATATAAATCGAGTAAGGTTTCATATTTTGGTCCGGCATTTTGAAACCGCCATTTATAATATCGCGAATGTGACTTAAGATTCATGAAAACTGGATCGTAGAAAATTTAACGACAATCGTAGGGTTAAAGTGGTTGGTGAAACTACCTAATAACCGCAGCATATAAAAAAAAGTAACTGTATGCTGGTGGACTGCGTCCCGCACCTCTGCATTTTTGTACTCTACTCTCCACCCCGCAGATATGGGTAATAATCGAACCTACGTGAAAATTGAGACAATTGTAATTGCGCAATGTACATAAATGTCCCCGAGCACAAAACAGTGTTATAGATGGAAACGGAACCCGCCAAACCGATTATTCTAATGTTCATCCTTTTTTTTGTGACATTATAGTTGATATTACGCAAAAAATGCATGCAACCTTTTTTGTGGAGAATTTTACGCTCTTTCTTTTTTGTTTTAAACTTTTCGTCCGATTTGCACTTTTTAACAATGATAGATGCAAAAAAATCATGTTTTTTAGCTGTTTTTTTTTCAAGATGGCGGCTTAGATGTCCTATCGCCATTTTTTATTGTGATATTCGTAATCAGCAGGAAAAAAGACGTCGAATTCATGTGCCGAATTTTTTGTTTACGTGCTGCATTTATTGTGCAGTTTTATCAAGTGGTGAATTTAGTACTCCCACGGGGTTTGGCTGTACCTGACAGGGCCGTCAATGTGGATTTATATTCTTAGAGGTCATAACTATGTTTTCCAGCCAATAGCGGACTGCTCTATTATTTTCCTATTTTCCTTGTTTTGCTTTGAAATTGACCTAATTTCGTGCAAGACTCCGATATATCTCAATTTAGCTGTACCTGCGAAGGCCGCCAATCGCGTGAATCATCTTTTCGTAACCACAGAAATGCATTGCACATCGCCGCAAGTTGCTTGACTTCGGCGAAAAATTCTCCCACGACATATTCACCCCTCACGCTAAAACGCTGGACCTGCGAAGGCCGACAATTAATATTATACACTTTTCCACCCACCGTAAACGTTTTTTCTTGGTGGCGAACTGCCGAACTGAAGAAAAAAATCCCGTCATAAACAGCCCCACACTTAATTTGCTTCACTTGCGGGGGTAAGTATATTTGACCTTTTTTGTTACTTTGACCTTCGCTAGTCCCCCTGCAAATTGGCGGCCTGCTTGTCTTCGGGAGGTCATATGCTTCACATCTCTCGGTCTATGATATGAGTGATTATTTAAAAATTAACGGTGCAGAGGGATGTGTGGAGATATAGCTCAGTTGGTAGAGTATACCACCGGCAATCGAAAGGTCCCAGGATCGTACCCTGCTATCTACCGAATGTTCGTTCTTCCAAACTCTCCGTTATTTTGTGTTAATTTGTTACTCATTTTCGGTTTCTTCAGATTTTTCGTAGAATGCACATCTGAATTTCGTATTTTTAAAAATTTCTTTAAAAAAGTTTTTTTCAGAAAAGCATCTTCAAATGTTTAATATATGCAACTAACACCAGATGCGTTGCAGGCAAGCTTGCCAAATTTATTATTATCATTATTGTCTAATATTGACCTGCAAAAATATTACCGGCAAATATGGATCGATCCTCGAAATCGGAATTAACAGCGCATGATTTGGAGATCCTCGACTGAAAAGCAAGTTTCGAGTGTGTCATACTTAGCCATGCGAGTGCTGGAAAAAAAACTTATTGTTAATGATGTTTCACAATGAAATGATTATGTCGTTTCGTAATTTATCGGCTCGGGATGGTGTTAAGTGGCATTTCTCTCCCCCCCCCCCCCGCAGCTCCGCATTTTGGAGGACAGTGAGAGGCAAGAGAGAAATGCCGAAAAATCATTATAACCGTTTCCAGCACACATTTTTATGACGAACCATTTTTCATGAAACTGGGAACTCAAGGGTTTCTGGGATCGCTGATTACGAATCTAAACTCAGATTTTGAATATTCTAAAACTTTTAAAGCTCTCCTTGAGTGCAATCCATACGATGACCTCGAGCTTCAAAATAAAGAATGCGTAGGTCATGTGCAAAAGCGAATGGGTAAACGACTACGCGATGCCGAGAAAAATCATAATATGGCATATTATAAACTATCATGTCGGACATAAAATATCCCGTTCTTCCCAAATCCACAATAAAAAATAGGGATTTACATTAAAAAAAAAAAACTTTGACCTTGGAATTACCTTGAAGGTCGTGGATCAGGAATGGTCATTCTCATACTCAAACGTCAACTATCAACTCTTTCCAAATCTACAATAAAAAATGGAATTCCCATTAAGAAAACAACTTTGACCTTGAAAAGATCTTGAAGGTCGTTGTCCCGGACATGGACAAGGTTGTACCTGGACGTAAAATTTCCTGCTCTTTCCAAATCTGCAATAATAAATGGGGGTTCCCATTCAAAAAAAATTGAATTTGACCCTGATATGACCTTTGAGGTCATGGCAAAGGTCAAATAAAGGTTGCCGTTAAATTGCCCAGAAAAAATCTTGAAACCTTTGTCTGAAACATTTTTTTTGTACAACGCGTTATTTTCAAGATAATTGGGGTGGACACTTAAAATGGGACACCCTGTATACAGTTTGTATTACGGGGTTGAAAAGAATTCAAAGAAAAAGTACGAAAAAACTTTTGAACCATAGCAATAATAAAAAATAAAAAATAATTACTTGCAGGGCGTTTCATTCAACCCCCTCCGCTGCTTTGGTCGAAATTCAGTTTCAATATTCCGAAATCGCGAGTAAGGTAAAGGCGTTCGAACCGGCACTTGCGATACATCACGAAACTGTTAATGCAACTTTAAATCCAGGCGAGAAAATGCATCGCATCAAATTTCCAATTGCTGAATTACCGAAATTCGATGAAAATTCGAAAATTGGTTATCATATAAAAACACCCTTCGGCCAACAGTAAACAACTGCGATCATATTACCAATCTCGAGAGATTTAGTTATCTTAAAGATTCCTTGAGGGACGAAGCACTAAATATCATAATAATAATAATAACCGGCTTCGTAGCTCAGCAGTTCGCGATATGTAAGACGAACCATGCTGTCTGTTTAACATTTTTCGAGGTGCTGTCATACGGGAATCGACTCATGACTGACATTGCAATCACCTACCTCATGGTTTGGGGCGTGGTTGCAGTGACCTTTCACGCTGATCTGGTAGAGATTTGAGCAAAAATTTCTCACTTTTCGTACAGATTGAACGACATAAGAAACCAATGTTGTTGTTAAAGTTATTATTAAAATAATAATAATAACAATAAGAACAACAATAACAAAAAAAATAAGGGGCCAGGGCCCAAAGGGAATGATGCGTAACACAATGCGGCTATGCAAAAAGCTGCATCCTAGCCTATCTTCCCAAATGGCCTACTCTCACCTCCACGTGTGCTTATTAAAGCCGGTGGGCCCTGGACTCTTAGCAACCTTGCCAGAGATTGTGTAACCAACCCCAGTGGATGGCGAGGTAAGAGACAAACGAGAGAGGCATAACAACGGGGAGTGGGGCCTACCACCCTACTTCCTGTATTTGATGCGGTTACTATGAATAGAACGCGCAGGGTTCCTGACCATCAGGCTGCTTCGGATGCAGCCCAGTCCCGAGGTGGAGGAGCCGAAACAGGTGTCCCGGGACAACAACGCACGAATGCCCACGGACGATTTCAGTGGACGGAGGATCTCAGACAAGATCTTATGCGCTGCTACGAGGAGAGCTGTCCGCAACAGAGAGGCTACATGGCGCGAATGCATAGTCGGTTTGCAGTAATGCATCCCGAACTGGCAGATCGCTTTTCTCAACAACAACTGAGAGATTATGTGGCCTATCTGAGGCGGACGGGTTTCGTTGCTCCCAGCTGTCAACCGGTACCGGATGTGCGGGCAATAACAACTGAGCCCGTACGCGGTGCTGGGAGAGATGCTCCACATTACGAAAGCACGACACTCGTGTTTACGCAAAATTTGACAACAAAAATTTTGCCTAAACAACGAGAATTAGACAGAGCAAATAGCCTACTTCTGGATGCTCTTCCAGATGACTGCGACCTGTGGCAAGTCAATCGTGCCGTTTACGAGGCTGCAAGTGATCTGGTGACTCCGCGAAATCTGACACAGATATCGGGGAGTCGGCAGATAACAAAACGCATGTCTCAATTGAACGGCAAGATTCGACTGACACGGAAGCTCGCTTCCCGAGTTCAGTGTGTGATCGACTATTTAACATCTGGCCGTTCATTTACGGCAAAAGTCAAGAAGTTCGCACAACAACTGCGGACATATTATCACACACTGAACAAGCTGAAGTTGCTCAACATCAAGCAACGTTTAGCGGATAAAATTCGGGTTATGGCCGATGCCAAAAAGAGGCTGCAAAGACGGGAAGAAGGAATTCGACAAAACTCAATATTTTGGACGAATCCTTCCAACCTCTTCAAACATCGTATCGCAGCCTCAAGCGAGTTTCCGTCGATGACCACAGTTGAGGAATTCTGGGGGAGCATCTACGAGAGAACATCTAAGCTTAATGCAGACACTCCAGGTATTGAAATCTTCACCGAGTTGTGCGACGAAGTCACACAACAAAGTGAAGATTGCCCACCCGTCAGTGCTTTAGAGGTGAAAAATGCCATCACAGGAGCGAGGAATTTCTCCTCGCCGGGCTGGGATGGAATTAACAACTATTGGTGGAAGAAGTTCACTTCTGTCCATCAACACCTAGCCCGAATATTCACCTCTTACATAAATGGAGACCAACCCATTCCGCACTGGCTGGTGGAGGGTCGAACGACACTGATCCCAAAATCGGGAGACTTGTCCGATCCGAAAAACCATAGACCGATCACGTGTCTCAATACGTTATACAAATTGTTCACTAACATCTTGAACGAACGTATTGAGAAATCCGTGAAACCGGTGTGGCAACGGATAGTAGAACAACGAGGCTGCAAAATGGGTGTATCCGGCTGCAAGGACAACTTGCTTATCGACAGGTGTGTTTGTCAGGACGCAGTCCAGTACAAGCGTAACCTGTCGATAGCCTGGCTGGATTACATGAAGGCGTATGACTCAACATCGCACGAGCTTTTAAGCTTGTTGCTCAAACGCCTCCATGTCCACCCAAACATAGTGAGAATTGTAGAAGACCTGATGCCTCTTTGGAAACACGCTTTGTCATGACATCGGACAAGCGTCGAACCATGTCTAGACTGGTTCAATTCCAAAGAGGTGTCTATCAAGGAGATTCTCTGAGTCCTCTGCTCTTCTGCATCTCACTATTGCCTCTATCCGTTGCTCTCCGGAAATCTCAAGGGTACAGGTGTGGACCGCCTGTGAACGTGTACATAAGATCACCCATCTTTTCTATATGGACGATCTTAAATTATACGCATCAGGCGAAGATCAATTACATCGATCTCTGAACATCGTCCTCACATACTCGAGAGATATCGGCATGGAATTCGGATTGGACAAGTGTGCAGTCGTTCATTTGCACAGAGGAAGGTCAGGCTCCCATAACAACGATATGGAGCTCGTCAACGGAAATATCATCCGCCACCTTAGCGCCGAAGAAGCCTACACATACCTGGGCGTACCTCAAAGGCATGTCCAGGATGTGCAGGCTGCTAAAACCACCATCATTAAGAAATACCGGCGCATTCTCCGTCAGATCTGGTCATCACAATTGACCGGGAGAAATAAGGTGGCAGCCACGAATATGTTGGCCGTATCACCAGTGCTCTATTCTTTTGGAGCACTGAAGTGAAACGTTGACGAGCTAAGGGATCTTGACCGAAGCACACGGAAGATGATTTGTATGCAATGCAGTTTGCATCCAAGATCTTCCGTGGAACGACTGTATTTGCCCCGAAATATGGGAGGTCGTGGCCTTTTATGCCTGGAGTGTATGCACGACCGATTGGTCCTCGAAACAGCTTGCGACGTGATTAATCGAACGGAGGATCCCCTGATGATGCTAGTACATCAGCATGAAATTCAGGGGAAGGGGGCGTTTTTGTACAACGCGGCGGAACGAGCGACGCGAAACCTCGGTCTGGTTTTCAACGTGGGACGTAGTGGTGCACAGGAGGCTGAATCAGTCATCAATCTGTGCCCAGTGCGTCTCAGAGCAAACATACGGAAGGAACAACTCCGTATGTTGGAGGGAAGGCATGTCGACAAGCCGTTGCATGGACAATTCTTTCGAAATGTCCAACAACTTGGCTTGTCGGCAGAGATGACCTTCTCGTTCTTAAGATCAGCCGGCTTGAAATCCGAGACCGAGGGTTTTATCTTCGCATGCCAGGCAATACCTTAGCGTATCGCCGGAACATCTTACACCAGGCGGTACAGAGTACGCTTTGTAGATTGTGTAGATGTCATGCTGAGACACTAATGCATCTTTTGGCAGCATGTCCAATATATGCAGTTTCAGCATACATCGAACGTCACAATGCTGCTCTTCGAGTGCTGTATTACCATCTTCGCAGCACTTATGGTATTGATGCAACCCCAGTTTTTCCGTACGTCCCACTGATATTGAATCCGTATGTCGGGAATGAGTCGTGCCGAATATACTGGAATTACTCATTCCCGATGAGCAGGCAAATATCAGCCAATAAGCCTGACATCGTCCTTGTTCACTTCGATGACAAATCCATCTTCGTCATCGAGTTTTCTGCACCAACAGAAACAAATATAGTCAGCAAAGAGGACGAAAAACGGATGAAATATCAGGAACTCGTGTTCGACATTCGCAAGCTGTATCGAGGATTCAAAATCAAGCTCGACGTGCTGATAATTGGCGTGCTGGGAGGAATGAGACCAACATTCCTCGATAACATCAAAAGTATTCCGGCCTGCCGACAACATGGAAATTCCATCGCAGGCCGAATGCAGAAAGCAGTGCTGCTGGGATCTCTCCGTCTGCTAAGATCAAATGAGATCCTGCAATCACTAACCCGATGGTAGAGGGAGTGGTTTCAAACTGCGCAAGTGTATTATGGATGGCCAAGAGAGGTTAGGGTTTTAGTCGGTAAACCTTGCCCTCAACACCATGGGCAAGGGAGTCTGACACACGGGGGTTAACCAACATCTTCAACCCACTGTGGTGCGTAACGCATTTCCCCCTCCGTCAAACAAACAAAAATATGACTTTACTGCATATAAGAAAAAGTACAAAAGGCGAGACACACTACTAATGCTGTTTTATAGCCTAACCCAATATTCACCATACAAACGCGGAGAATCTCAAAAAACATGGAACTTGACGGTAGAATCATTAAAAAAAGGTCGGATTCTGTTCGCGAAAAATCTATAATTTTAGATATGTCGGTGCAAATAATCTCTTCCCAAAGTCGTGACAAGTTTACTCGATGATACGTAACAGCACGACGTCAACATGCTGAAATATTTGAAAGCTAATCGGGATGAATATTCGTTATAATACGCATACTAGAGCGTGCCCAAGTTGACATCTGTGCTAAATGGGAGAAAACGCTCAATCTAGATAAATCTTCAACATTGGAGAAGATTTATACATTTTTATTGGAAACCGCGATTCGCTTAGTATCTCTCGACGAGGAAACAGCGAGCTCAAAATTCGCCAGTGCTAGAAAACGGACCTATTCGTAACGTGAAATGCATACTATCTAAGGCCACATTATAGCAACTGTGAGAAATGGTAAATTGTGCCAACTTGTGTAAGAACTGCTTTCGAACTCACGGACGAATATGTAATGCGCCCCATTGTAAATTGTGTGAACTATTCCATCATACTGTAATTCATAATCCGAACTCAAATGATCGTGTTCGCAAATGTTCCCGTGAACCCACTTCGAAGACGGATTCTGCGACAATCACGAGAGTACAGGTTCCATCACGACTAGCACTCTTAGACACGTGTACTACTACTCATTTTATTAAGGATAATCTTACCGCGAAATTAAACCTGCCAATCCGTGTATGTTCTCTATCAGTCGGTGCTTTCGATGGGATGAATACGACCTCAAAAGACCTAATCGAAGCGACCATTTTCTCATTACACCATGATTTCCACAAACAGAAAACTTATAGTTTTTGATAAGTCGAACAAATTTACTTTTTCGGCACGAAGCTTTCCCTAACGAATTAATATCGATTCCGGCTAATTTTAAACTAGCCGACCCACAGTTCGACTTGCCACGTCCGATCGATCTGTTCATAGGAGCTGGATGGATGCTGCCTTTGATATCAATTAGGCACGTTAAATTGTCCACCAACAATTGCAATTTGTATCTGCAAAGGATTAACCTCAGCTGGGTTGTAGTGGCTGACGTTGCTTCACAAGACGGAAAAGGTCGTGCATCGTATAAACTGAGCGCTCTAAGCGATCAAATCGCGAGGTTTTGAAATTTCGATGAAACTTCAACGAAAAGTATGAATTTCACAGACGAGTCCTAATGCGAGAAGTACAACTCACAGCATACCGATCAGAAGACTTCTGTCTGATATATGGTCCGACTTCTATTTACAACACATGATACCGTTATCCTACAAAACGACGAAAGGTTATTTCTTGCCACACCATGCCGTTATAAAGGCATGTAGTGCGACGACAAATGAATAGGTTGTCTTTTGAACGCGTGTTCGAATGGTTAATGTAATAATAGAAGTTATTTTTGAGTCTTTAATAACAAAATTTAAAGTGTAGTTGAAAGTCCGCAATACAAATTGATAAATTTTAACTTTTTGACATCGTAAAATGCTAATTATGATGTGTTTTACGTAGCTCCTGGGTCATTTCGATTGAAGCCGATAATTAGTAAAGTAAACCAGGTATGTTTTTAAGAACGGACGGTAATGTAATTTTAACGTTTAGATATTCCCAGTTAATTATATCCAGATAATCTTTGGCCCGAAAATTGATTCTGTGGAATAGCATATTGAAGTTTCGATCAATTTTGTTTTCTTATATCACCCCAAATATGTAGAAAACTGACTGGAAATTATAAAAAATAGAAATTTATACAGCAAAAAACTATGTAAAAGTGATTAAAAAACAATTCAAATTACTTCCCTCATTACCAGGACCCAAGTATGATTTTTCCTCACTTGTAACTTCTCTCTAGGATATTTGTACCCATCGGTGCTTGCAGGGATTATTCAATACACATACAAAAACTGAATAAAAATTGCCCTGACCCCAGATCCACGGCGCACGGTAGGCGATTGCACTGAATTTTTTACGTTTTCGTAAAACTTTTGACCTAAGTAAGATACACTAATCATGTATATATGGAAATAAAGTTCGTATCCTGTAGAATAACTTAAAAATAGTGAGAAAGGGAAAAAGTAAACTTTCTCCAATAATAAGCTGCATAAATTATTAATCCCTTATGCAGGGTGATCCAAAAGTATAGAAACCCCTAAATACCTCAACGGGAGTGCATTTTCGGGGAAAATGTTTCAGACAAAAGTTTAAGGAATTTTTCCCTGGCTATTTAACAGTATCATTGAATTTTATCTTGAACATAATATTGAAGGTTATTCCAAGGTAAAGTTTATTTTTTCAAATGGAAACCCCTATTTTTTTTCATGGATTCGGAAAGAACACAAAATTGTACGTCCGAATTTGGTATGGTCGATTTTTCCGGCACTAGGTGATTTGAAGATCAAACTTAAAACTCCCGGAACTGCAAATTAAGTTTAAGGATATCTCCCTGGCTATTCAATGGTATCAATGAAATTGACCTTGAACTTGACCTTGAAAGTTATTTCAAGGTCAAGTTTATTTTTTAAATGGCAACCCCTATTTTTTTTCATTGATTCGGAAAGAGCACATAATTTTACGTTCGAATATGATATGGTCGATTTTTTTATCAAGGTCATTTAAAGGTGAAACTTAAAACTCCCAGTACTGCGAATTAACTCAGCGGGAGTGCATTTTCAGGGAATGTCTTAAATACAAAAGTTGGAGAATTCTTCCCGGCTATCTAACGGTACCATTGAGATTGGCAACCAATTTTTTTTTTTTAATGGAAACCAAGTTTTAAGTTTGACCTTGAAATGACCATGCTGGAAAAATTGACCATATCATATTCGGACTTAAAATTTCGTGCTCTTTCCGAATCCATGAAAAAATAGAGGTTCCCATTTAAAAAAATTAACTTGACTGATTTGTTATAAACAATTGCGTTGAAAATAATTTTACGTCACAATTGAAATAGGTATCCAATTCTACGGGAAAAATTATATTTATCTGCCAAAAATAAAATAGCCGGGTTTTTTAATTTATAAACAATAATTGTGTATAACAATTTGTTATAAACAAATTTGTCCAAAGTGGTTTTAGACAGAATCTGACTGCGCCAATCGATTCTACGGGAAAACTTAGACGGGAAACGTGTGTAATTTTTTGTTAACATTCATCAATTTGTTGCTAAAAATATTAAATAAACAAAAACAATATTTCTCACAACAAATTGATGACATTTAACAAAAAATTATAAATTTTTTCTACGTAATTTTTCCCGTAGAACCGATTGGCACAGTCAGAGTTCGTCTAAAACCACTTTTACTAAAATTGTTTAAACAATTTTTATAAATAATTGCGTTCAACATGGTTTAACGCAAACACTGAAATAGCCATTCGATTCTGTGGGAAAAATTTCGTGAAAGACATGTCTCATGTGTTGTTGAAAATTAAGAAATTGGTGTAATAAAAATATAAATAAACAGTATTTCGAGAAACCTACTACTGACATGACCGATCGGAGTATAGCATGGATAGCGATAAAATGACTATTGGACGCACATTAACAGAAAACATGATACCTGTGTTTTTTTCTTCAGCAATTTTCATTGTTTATGACAATTTGTTAAAAACGATAACGATAAAAATGTTTCTACTTATAATAATAATAATCGAATAGCGACATTCGATTCTAAACTGGGCAAATTACACAGAAATCTTGTCTCGTATGCAATTAAAAATTATCATTGAACTTGGTGTAAAGAAATACACAATTAAACAATATATACAGAAACTGACTATTTCCCGATTGAAAGATAACACACGGAAAAACAAAATCATTAGGCCAAGGAAAAAATATTTCTACAAACTAAAAGTGATAATAAAATATGCGGCTAACAGCATTTTTCGTTGTTCCAACTATTTCCAGATAGTAAATCGTAATATTTGTGAAAATAGTGAATTGTATGTATCATTTCCTTTATTTGCAATAAATAACAAAATATTTGGTGCAACAAAACGAAACCGTAAAACTGGATATTTCTTCTGTTCTTAGTTACTTCCGTCCTACATCATATCACGTAAGGTAAATATTTATAGGTTAAGTAAAATGTGGATTTTGTTATTTAACTTATAAATAGTTGCTATTGATGATGGAAAGCAGTTTTTTTATTTAGCTTATAAATATTTACCAAAGGTGCTAGAGAGCAGAAATGGACCAGAGAATGAAAACTAGTCAATTTTGCTATATTTTTTACTTGGATCAACTATTTTGAAAATAGTTTATCTAACGATATTGTTTTTTTCCATGCACAAGTAGCGACAAAATAACTATTAAACAGAGGACATTAGGAAAAATGTGATACCTGTGTTTCGTCTTCGTCAGTTTTTATTGTTTATTGCAATTTGTTACAAACAATTACGATGAAACTGGTCTTATCTAAAAACGAATAGCACCATCATATTATACGGGAAAAATTAAACGAAATTGAAAGTTAGAATTTTCAGATTTTCGCAAATTTATAATTAAAATATTTTGTCGATATTGGAAATCATATTGAAAGAAGATCGTAGATGCATATCTTGTATGTATGTATGTATGCGCGACTAAGGGATAGTCATACTTTTACGTTAGGCAGGTATATGTCAGACGCGTGCGCAGTGAGCAATGCGCAGTGAATTGTCACTTTTACTAAACAGAACGTCTCTTGCACTGAGCTGTTCAATAAAGTCAACTGAACGAAACTAAACGATGTTTCGTAAATGCTACCTGACATTTAGTAGTTTTTAATAGATTGTTACTGTCTAAACGTGTTACGTAAAATTAACTACACTTTTTCTCTCCGTGTAAAGACCAAATGGACGTTTTATCATAGAACTTTTCATAATCTGTTTCATATTGTTGATGTCGAAAAAATTCTAAATCAATCCTTTCTGATGTGAAATTTAGCGAACATTACGGATCTACCACTAAAATTTAAAAAAAATACGAATCCAAATTGCTACGTTATATTATTAAAAAAAAAGACCTCTTTTACTTTTCCAAGATAACAAACTAACCTTGCCTTATCTTGCCTGAATTAAGTGTAGAGTTTAATTGAACCTGCTTGGAGAACATTGTCTCCATTGCGAATTTTATAATTATAAATTATACTCGATTTCAGGTACTAAAATCTATGGCCAAACTGACCCAAACAAGTGCAAACATTTGCTGCTCAATTATTACTCAAAAGTTGCCCTACTCCCGTATTTGTTGCTCCCATATTTAAAAAAAGCAGGTGTGGCCAGCTTGTATAAAAGCTAGTCAAACAGCTCAAAACATGAAAAAAACCTATCCTATAGAAAAAAACAAGTACACAGCTATTTGTTGCTAATTTGTGTCTAAAAGATTACTCAAAGAATATAGGGTTTCATCAAATGGATTCCCATATTAAAAAAAAATAAGTAGGTAGGTTTAGGTAGGGGGGACTAATGAATGATTCGTTCAGAAGTTGGCAACTATTACCCAGCAATTGTTGCTCGATTCCGACTATTTTTAGGGATATAAATAAATAATTCTGACCCGGTCCCGTCTGGTTTGTCTAGTTAAATAAAAAGTTATGCGATTTTGAATAACATAAAATTCGTAAAATCAGCTCTCTAAGCAGGGTGAACTAATGGCAAGACAGGATAGTTTATTCGGGTCAGAATTATTTATTTATATCCATAAAAACAGCTCGAATCGAGCAACAATTATTGGATAATTGTTGCCACCTTGTAATGGAGCCATTAATCCACCCTATATAGAGAGCTGATTTTACGAATTTTATGTAATTCAAAATCGCATAACTTGTTATTTAGTGAGCCAAACCGGACGGGACCTTGACAGGATAGTTAATTCATATCCCTAAAAATAGCAGGAATCGAGCAACAATTGCTGGATAATAGTTGCCACATTCTAATGAAGCCATTAATCCATCCAGTATAGAGAGCAGATTTTACGAATTTTGTGTTATTGGAAATCCTATAACTTTTCATTTAACCAACTAAACCGGGTGGGACCTTGATAGAAAAGTTTATTTATGTCCCTAAAAACAGTAGGGATCGAGCAACAATTGCTAGGTAATAGTTGCCAGCTTCTATAGGAGCCATTAGTCCACCCTGCCTAGGAGCTGATTTTACGAATTTTATGTTATTCAAAATCGCATAACTTTTTATTTAACCAGCCAAACCGAATGGGACCGGGTCAGAATTATTTATTTATGTCCCTAAAAACAGTCGGAATCGATCAACAATTGCTGGATAATAGTTGCCACCTTCTAATGGAGCCATTAATCCACTTAGTATAGCAGAAGTTAATAAAATAACAAAGTTATCCAAATAAGAAACAAATAATCCCGCTGCTGCATTAGAGCGAATTTGCGTTTCAAAAAGTTAATTCTACTATTTATATAAGTTGAAATCCATGCTACCATTTTCACATAGTTCCATTTACCAATTTTTTCTCTCTGTGTAGTATTATACTTCTTTTCTAGAAAACATGCGAAGTAATTAATTAACTTTTTTCCCTTTAGTTTTGTTATAAACTTATGAAATATACCTCTTTTTAAAAGAGCACTATTATTTTGTTAATTTAAACTAATCGTCTGAACAAGTTTAATAAATAATATTTTATTCTAATGATTATAATAATAAATCTTTGAAATAAAGAAAATTCCTCTATTTTTAATTAATTGAAATGAATCAGAAGTGCATTGCACAATGCCAGACAGAAGATGCGGAAGACCCTGTAAGAAACACAAAATCAGCGTGAATACGGGTAGATAGCGAAAGTCCATTGAAGAAAGTTCTGAAACTACGAAGTACAGAAGGGCACATGAAATTTTAAATTTAATAAACTATGACATAATAATATTGGAAATAGCCTTGAAATTAGCACGTAAAAGGGAGGCAGAAAACGCAAACCAAAATGAAGAATCTAATAACGAAGAAATAGATAACGGTAGTATTGCACAGAATTCAAATCGACACTCCAATTAATCCATTCTTGCATTCTTTTTGGAGTATAAATATAGTAAACATCAATACAACGGACTATCTTATGATTCCAAGAGTAGAGATAGTTCCATATATCCCGCCTATTCATTTATAAGTAAAGCTAAGCAAGAATGCCTTCCAGAAAATATTACAAGCACCGAAAAGGAAGTACATGTCCCTCTCCAGTGTTTACTAAATAAAACCGCAGAACGATTATGTGACACCGTATCGTTAAGTTGGTCCGAAAGCGCATTGCGGAATCTTTAGATGTCGGTTTTGTTAGGGTTTGATAGTTCGTCAGGACACATGAATCCCCATCAGCGTTATGACAAAGAGACAGTTAAGGATACTACTGCACAAAATTCACTGATGATTACTAATTTACTTTTAATGGAAATTACTCATCAACATCACGAATACCGATGGCTCAATCCCACCCCACAAAGTATCCGATTTTGTCGATGCTTAAGAATTGCGGTAGAGAAGGAGCATTTTACAACTATCAAAAAAGAGTATGGTAGATTGAAGGCAGAAAAGTGAAAATTTAGAAAAGCACAATTTTGTTTTGCCTAATGAAAAGAGAGTCTGTGTAAAATTTAATGTTTCTACAACATTATTTGATGGGAAATGCGTGATTGTAATTTCTGGAAATCCCGCTACCACAAGATGCCCTAGTAGAGAAATGAGCGAATTCTGCAAGCAGACTGAGAGAAGATCTGCTGAAGACTGTAAATGTAGTATGTCCGAATTTGAGCGATGATCTGCCTTCAGATCCTTCCTAAACAATCGAAAGTGTTAACTAACTGCAGAATCTTCTTTGCTTTGTTTTCTGAAGGAAGTTTCTGTTATCAAATAAACCCTATGGAAAAAATCCATGTGTATTCCATATGGATTTTCAATGTGGATTTCCATATGGATTCCATATGGATTGATGTGGATTCGACTGGATTCCATATGGATTTTTGGTGTGGATTCCATATAGATTTTTTATATGGATCTTCATGTGGATTTCCATATGGATTTTCCACATGGAATCTACGTGGATTGATGTGGATTCAAAATGATTTTTTACATAGATACTACGTGGATTCCATATGGATTTTTTATGTGGATTCCATATGGATTGTTTATGTGGATTCCATATGGATATATGCACATCAAAAATATATATCCACATCAAAAATCCATATGGAATCCACATCAAAAATCCATATGAAATCCACATCAAAAATCCATATGGAATCCACATAAAAAATCCATAATGAATCCACATCAAAAAACAATACGGAATGTACATAAAATACATCCATAACGAATCCATACCAGAAATCAACATGCAATTCATATTCCACTTACATATTCATATGGAATCCACGTAGTATCTATGTAAAAAACCATTTTGAATTCACATCAATCCACGTAGACTTCATATGGAAATCCACATGAAAATCCATGTCAAAAATTCATATGGAATCCATATGGAATTCACATAAAAAATCCATATGGAATCCACATAAAAAATCCATATGGAATCTACACCAAAAATCCATATGGAATCCAGACGAATCCACATGGAATCCACATCAATCCATATGGAATCCAGGTGGAAAATCCATACGGAAATCCATATGGAATCCATATGGAATCCACATGGATGTTTTCAATAGGGAATCGCTGTCTGTGGGAAGAATCTTCATCGTTATGAACTCTACCTTAATACGACGGTATATGTAAAAAACTATAATAAGAATCTTCACTATAACCAATTGAAACTCTTATTGAATGCAGTCTGCTTTACTGCGTCACCATGGACTTTTCAGTACAAAATCATGAAGATTCGAATTTTTTTTACACAAAATACCAGAAACTTAAAAGATAAGAAAAAATCATTTAGTACGGTAAATTATCGGCAAATTGCTTTAATATATTCTAGGAGATCATATACATATAGCGTAGAAAATAGCTGGAATTTTGAAAAATCGATTAATAATTTTTAACTTACGTTTTTTTTTTCACAAATTATTTGCACAATTTTTGTGCAATCATGGAGTGTTTAAAATGTAATTTTGCAATATGACATTTTGGAATATTATATTCAAAAGAATGTTTCTTAAAACGAATAAAAAAATTAATTATGTCGATTATTTTAAAAATGAGAATCTGAAAATTTGTATTTTAAACTTAGGCATTCAAGTTATTTATTATTAATCATTAATTTAAATGAATTGTATACCGAATCTTCATTCCAGGCATTCTAGTGTATAATATACTTTATAATATACTATACATGCAAATTGATTTTGAAAATTTGCAAATTTGCAAATTTTCAAAATTCTGAAATATTTCGAAAACGGTAAATGATACTCGAAATCTGACAAAATTTCAGAGGTTGTCACAAGAAGGGATGACAAAATTTCTTTCAGTTTGACGATTTCTTATGTTTAAATTTTATCGAATCGCAAAATGTTATTGGAGTAAGGCTTTTTCCAGCTCTACAACTTATTTCCAGGTAATTTTACACTATATGTATAAAGAGGACTGCGTTAGATTGGAAAAATAACAAAAAATGGAAAAAATAGCGATTTTTGTACCTTTATCGCGATTTCGGCACCGTTTACCTTCATTTATATGTCAAATAAAGTGAAATTTCTTGACTTAGACATCATTTAGAAACTTTTCCAACAGTAAGCCAAGAAACAATTTTTGTACGGACACCCTAGTGTATACGTGTATGTATGTCAGTATTATAAATTTCTGCTTTCAAACAAATTTCTAAGCTAAACTAACATTCTGCTAATAGATTCTTCCGTCATCTGTATGAGCATCACGTACTATTATACCAGACATAAGAATCTGCATTCAGTCTGTATTCAGATACCACTATGCAGAGTATTTATAAAAATAAGCTTCTGCTGAAGATCTTCTATCCGACTGCATTGAGTTGACGTGAAGAATCTTGTGCGAAGAATCATCCATCAAATTGCAATAATTTTCATCTCAGATTGTCATTACAGAATCTTCTTTCCCTCTGGTCATGAAGATGACTCTACTAGGGTGCCTTATGTGCTTGGAAACCACCCATAAATTTGGAGATTTATCGAAGTCATTCAAGGCTAAAGAATCCACTCTGCAACTCGGACTTTGGCTCCTTCGCTCCACGATCAAGGCCCTTGAGCATGTTTTGCCCATATCTTACAGATTAAAACTTAAAACCTGGGATGTTCGCAATATAAATAAACGTAGGTTACTATTTATTTATATCCCTTGCATGGGAAAAATATACAGGGTGACTTTTTCAAGACCAGACATAAGGAAGCGCATGTTTTGACGGCCGGTAACAAATGACAATCGAGCTTTAGAAATGTTACTAACCCAATCAGCCAATAGCGAATAAGCTTCTCAAGTGTATCATTCTTTGCAGGCAAAAAACATATGAAACGGTGTAAGCGTGCAAAATTTGACAATAACAACCGAAATATTCGGTACGAGTTAGAATGGGCGCCTGTTGATCGCATGATTGATGCTTGTAGCATTTCAACCGGATAAAGAATTTGTAACATGCGTTTCCCTATGTCCGGTCTCGAAAAACTCGCCCTGTATATCTTGAGATATATCCCATTTATTTCTCATATCCATTTCTCATACATCTTCAGATTTTCCTTATATTTAATATTTCTTGTCAGATATATATCAAAACCGCGTACTATGCATCATTTTAAAAAATATGGCGTGAGTATAATTTCAAAAATTGTTTTCTCTGCAAGCAAAATTTAAGTAAGAGAAAGTAAAACTTTCTCTCACATAAAGATACAAGGAGGAATTCAGAAAATCAGATGGCAGAATAAATGACGTCTATCAAGATGGCAGAGCAAGGTCGCCTAAAGCGAAAAAAAAATACTACCATAATTATGTGCTTTTTATGTGCTAATTATGTGCTTTTTATGTGCTAATTATGTGCTGTAATTAAAAATTTTGTGTTCCTAACGTTTTTCTAAGAATATACATTCTATAATCTACTGCTGGCATGACACAAGCTAGCATAGCATACTCACAAAATCGATGAAGGACTAATCAGGTACAATCCGGAAAAGATGCATAATTATGTCCTTTTGAACTATGAAATCCAATTACCAACCCTTATCGCAAAAACCACCCTTAGCAAAGAATCAAACCCACAAAAATGTTAAAAAAATTAAGTAAATGTGCCAACAAAGAATATACATAATATTTTCTATTTCAGAGAGACATTCCGATCTTTATGCTAACGGATGCAACAAATATCTAATTTTGTGATCCAACCCTCATTTCAAAAGCCCACCCTTAAGGAAAAAAATGCATTATTTACGAAGGTAAAGTAGCACAAAATTAATTTCCAAATGAAAACGTACCCTTGAGTGGTTTACTAAACGATAACACTATTACCGAATTTTGTGCTTCAACACCCATTGAAACCCACGCTTAAGGTAAAAAATGCATTATTTAAGAAGAGAAAGTAGCACAAAATTATTTTATAGCTGAAGACTTATCATTGAGTCATTTATTTACAAACCAATAGAACTAATACCAAATTTTCTGTACAAACCCCCATTGGAAAAATCCACCGTTAAGCACCCTACAGCCAGTAATAATGATTATTTACGAAGGGAAAGTAGCATAAAATTATTTTATAGTTGAAAACGTACTCTTGGGTCATTTATTAACCAATAACACTAACACCGAATTTTGTGCTCGAACCCTTATTGGAATAAAAACAAAATTCTTTAATTATATCCCTTAAGGCAGCAGGAATTGCGCTACAATTGCTGAGTAATAGTTGCTACTATTTAGTCCAGGCACCACATCACCTTGTATAAGCCGATGTTTTTTTGAGAAACTAAAAGCTGGCAGAGCACCTATGGCAGAACCGAATCAAACCAAGTCCAACATTTGTTGTTGATTTGTTGATCAAAAGTTGCCCTTTTACCGTATTTGTTGCTCCCATATTTCTTGAACAATAAGCAGGTTCTGCTAGCTTGCATAAAAGCTACCAGAACATAGCTTAAAAAGTGGAAAATATAAACGCCTTGGCACAAGCTACACAGGAAAAACATGATCGAGCATGCCCGACAAGACAGTAGAACGTATCGTTTGTTAGATGTATTCAGCAGAGGATTGTACTTATCAGATCCGACCATTTCCCAGATTTTATTATCCAACAGAATAAAATTCAATAAAAATACTACCACTTTGAACGACACTGTATTAAATAATAATTTATTACTTCATAGGTAAGGGGCTTTCTTTTAATAAGTCTTACATTACTGTACGAAAAACATTTTGTAGAGAATATGCCACGATACACATATATATTCCGTAACCTTTTGTTGCGTGTACTTATTTTTTTTTTAAACTGAAAATTTTTCTATAATACTTATGATGGGTGTCGTGATGGAAGAGTAAGTGAATAGAATATATATAGAATCGTGTGGTAAAATATTGGGCTCTATATTCACGTTATAATCACAAGAAACTTGTTATAGAGGAAAACATGAGAATATGGGAATCACTTATGAAATATGCCTGATGAAAAAAGAATAATATAGACAAGGCTTTAAAAAAAATCCATTGTATTAATCATTTCTTTTCTAATAGTTTGCTTTCAACAAAGGCTCATCAATCCGTTGGGAATATTTTCGAACTAAGGGATGACAATACGATATTGATAATTATATACATGTTCTAATCGCATCTATGTAAACATCTTATTATCACGTAAAGAGCTATGCAGTGAATCACTCGGCGATCACGTGACAGGAGGCGAAATAAACAGCGTGAACATTTTGCTGTTCTTTTCAAATTATGAAGCACTTTTCAGATAATTTTATTTTCCGAAAATGAAAAATTGTCCTTATTTCATTGACTCCCAAGTAAGTGATTTTGGATAAAATCTGTTGTTGGTATTAGTTAAAAATGAATACAGAAATTATTAATTGAATGGCAGTTTAAACAAGCTGTTTTTTCATGTATTCATCGTTCGAATATTATATTTTTAGTTCTATTTTATTTTTATAGTAAATCGGCCGTATTTATTAAGATATATTGATTATTTATCATATTTTTTATTTAAATGGTGAAGAAGAAATTATATTGCTTTGCAATGATTCATTTTAATTCTCCGTTTGTCTTAGAAATTTGTAAAGAAAGCAAAATATTCACTTTTAACTACATCCTAAGAGAAAATTTTAACCAAAATTACTTACTCGGTAGCCCAAAAAATAAGGAATACTTTCGTGAACAAAATTATCTAGAAAATGTTTCTTGATTCTTAAAGACCGGGGCAACATTTTCTCGTTTTTTTCCAGCCTCTTATAAATGAGAATTATTATTTTTAATTATTACAATAGATTCGCATGCTCTAAAATCCTTAATTTGAATTTCTTCTTCTGATGTTTCATCCGTTGTTATGCGAAGTTCCATGCTAGTAGGTATAATGCTGCAGCACAGTATTAAAGGTCATTTGTAAGTTATAGATAGGAGCATCTCATATTTAAATGAAGCCTCTATTTGCCAACATATTGGAAGTAACAAAATCAGTGATAAAGCAATTCAACCCAGTAGAGGCAGTAGAGTTTCTATGAAATTGGTAATTAGTAGTTCTCATTTTTACTACAAGCATATATGAAAAGTTCATCAATTATAATTACTATTACATTAATTTAATAAAAATATTAATAAGGGTTCGGCTTTGTCCTACAAAGTTGGTTGCTGTTGATTTTCCTCCTGACGTTTCGAACGACTTGCGTTCATTTTCAAGAGGTTACTGTGGAGCGTCCTGTTGTGTTGCCGCTTTTTATATGTTTCCTGTTTTCCTATGGTGGGGAGGTTCCTGACCGTTTCATTTGTGTAATGATGCGTTCATATGCGGTGTGTAAACTTTGGGTATCTTCAATTTTGTTGAGTGGAGCTTTTTGTAATTTGATGTTAATCATTTCCAATATACGTCTATTGTGAAATTTATTTTCGATATACAGTATTTTTGTGTTATCCCAGTCAAAATTATGTAGTGTTTGGATTCTATGTTCTGTGATTACTGTGTTTGTTTGAGAAGGTCTATTGATATTGCGTTGATGTTCGTTTATTCTAGTTTTTAATGTTCGTTTACTTTCTCCCACATATGATGCATCGCAATCCATACATTTTATGCAATACACGGTGTTGTGTGTATCCATCTTTTGTAATTTGTCTTTACCTTTTTGTATTATTGCGGATAGGTTGTTTCTTAGAGATGGTACGATCTTGATGTTAGTGTTGCGAAAAGAGTTTTCAATTGATTCATATATATGTTTTGTATATGGTATTTGTAAATATTTGAGTTGATTTCTTCTATTTTCTGTGTTAGCCTCTTGTGTTTGTGCATTGTGCATGTGGATTCGTCTTGTAATATATTTGTCAATCATTGACTTCGGGTAATCGTTATCTCGTAAATATTGTTTGATTTTGTGAATATTGTTATTATGGAATTTCTTGTCACTTAATTTTAGAGCTCTATCTGTGAGGTTGTATATACTGGATATTTTTTGTGAGTACGGATGATGTGAATTGTAATTCAAGATACGGCCTGAGTACGTTGGTTTACAATACCAATCAAATGAGAGACTATTATTGTTATTTCTGATGATCAGAAGTTCTAAAAAAGGTATTTTGTTAAGTTGTTCTATTTCGTGTGTAAACTGTAATCTATGATGGTAACTGTTGAATGTGGAGAGTATTTCGTTAACTTTGTGTTTTGGTATACACGTAAAGATGTCATCAACGTAACGATAAAAAAAGGCAGGTTTAAATGTTAATTTTTGAAGGCATTCAGTTTCCAAATCATCCATAACAATATTCGCTAGTACTGGTGACACCGGTGACCCCATGGGTGTTCCGAGTGTTTGTTTGTAAATACGTTTGTTGAATTTAAAATATGTGTTACCGAATAGAAATTCTATTATGTTAATTATATCTTCCAATGGTATTGTAATAGTCCTTCTCATATATGAATATCTTTTGGTGATACTGTTTATTACCAATTCTACCGGAATGTTTGTAAACAATGATGTAGCGTCTATTTACAAAAGATGGATACACACAAAAAGCTCCACTCAACAAAATTGAAGATACCCAAAGTTTACACACCGCATATGAACGCATCATTACACAAATGAAACGGTCAGGAACCTCCCCACCATAGGAAAACAGGAAACATATAAAAAGCGGCAACACAACAGGACGCTCCACAGTAACCTCTTGAAAATGAACGCAAGTCGTTCGAAACGTCAAGAGGAAAATCAACAGCAACCAACTTTGTAGGACAAAGCCGAACCCTTATTAATATTTTTATTATATATAACTTCTACATAAAAACACCGTGTAATTACATTAATTTGTTTATTTTTTTCATTTTTGGGTAAAAAAAATATTAAAATAAGTTATAATAACAACGAAATTATATTTCTTTATCAATAATAGCAGACCCACAAAAACAAATGTTGAAAGGTTCCTTCCTTCCTACTTAAACGTAGTGGATCTTATACATTTTGGACCGCTAAAAACTCTGACTGTGCCAATCGGTTCTACGGGAAAAATTACGTAGAAAAAATGTATAATTTTTGGTTAAATGTCATCAATTTGTTGTTAGAAATAGTGTTTTTGTTTATTTAATATTTTTAACAACAAATTGATGAATGTTAATAAAAATTTACACACCTTTATGGGCTCCTACGACCCCTTCCACCGGGGCCCTCGGGTCAGGGCAATTTTGATTCAGTTTTTATATGTGTATTGAATAATCCCTAAAAGCACCGATGTGTGCAAATCATCTGGAGAGAAATTAGAACGCTTTAAAATCGTCCGAATATCGTGATCGATTTTCTGTCAGTGTTATGGGCCCCTATGACCTCCTTCCGCCGGGGACCTCGGGTCATGACGATATTTTTCAGTTTTTGAATGACTATTGAATAATCTCTGCAAGCACCGATGGGTACAAATCACCTTAAGTGAAATTAGAACACATTAAAATCGCCCACATATCGTGATCGATTTTCTATCTCAGTTATTGGCCCCTATGACCCCTTTCCCCCGGAGACCTGGGGTCGAGGCAATTTTTATTCACTTTTTATATGTGTATTGAATAATCCCTAAAAGCACCGATGGGTGCAAAGCATCTGGAGAGAAATTAGAACGCTTTAAAATAGTCCGTATATCGTGATCGATATTCTATCGCAGTTATGGACCCCTATGACCCCTTTCCCCCGGAGACCTGGGGTCGAGGCAATTTTTATTCACTTTTTATATGTGTATTGAATAATCCCTAAAAGCACCGTTGGGTACAAATCACCTCGAGAGAAATTAGAACACTTTAAAATCGCCCACATCTCGTGATCGATTTTCTATCTCAGTAATGGGCCCCTATGACCCCCTTCCACCGGATAGCTGGGGTCGAGGCAATTTTTATTCACTTTTTATATGTGTATTGAATAATCCCTGAAAGCACCGACGGGTGCAAATCATCTGGAGAGAAATTAGAACGCTTTAAAATCGTCCGTATATCGTGATAGATTTTCTGTCAGTGTTATGGACCCCCATGACCTCCTTCCGCCGGAGACCTCGGGTCATGACGATATTTTTCAGTTTTTGTATGTCTACTGAATTATCCCTGCAAGCACCGATGGGTAGAAATCACCTGAAGTGAAATTAGAACCCTTTAAAATCGCCCACATATCGTGATCGATTTTCTATGGCAGTTATGGACCCCCATGACTCCCTTCCACCGGGGACCTGCGGTCGAGGTAATTATTTTTCAGTTTTTATATGTGTATTGAATAAGCCCTGCAAGCATCGATAGGTACAAATCATCCAGAGAGAAATTAGAACACTTTAAAATCGCCCATATCTGGTGATCGATTTTCTATCAGAGTCATGGGCCCCCCTAGACCCCCTTCCGCCGCACGTTACGCGATTGCACCGAATTTTTTATGTTTTCGTAAAACTTTTGACCTAAGTAAGATACACTAATCATGTATATATGGAAATAAAGTTCGTATCCTGTAGAATAACTTAAAAATAGTGAGAAAGGGAAAAAGTAAACTTTCGCCAATAATAAGCTGCATAAATTATTAATTCATTATGCAGGGTGATCCAAAAGTATAGTAACGCCTAAATACCTCAACGGGAGTGCATTTTCGGGGGAAATGTTTCAGACAAAAGTTCAAGGATTTTTCCCTGGCTGTTTAACAGTGTCATTGAATTTTATCTTGAACATAATATTGAAGGTTATTCTAAGGTAAAGTTTATTATTTCACTTCAGATGATTTCTACCCATCGGTGCTTGCAGGGGTTATTCAATAGACATACAAAAACTGAAAAATATCGTCATGACCCGAGGTCTCCGGCGGAAGGAGGTCATGGGGGTCCATAACACTGACAGAAAATCTATCACGATATACGGACGATTTTAAAGCGTTCTAATTTCTCTCTAGATGATTTGCACCCGTCGGTGCTTTCAGGGATTATTCAATACACATATAAAAAGTGAATAAAAATTGCTTCGACCCCAGGTCTCCGGGGGAAAGGGGTCATAGGGGCCCATAACTGAGATAGAAAATCGATGACGATATGTGGGCGATTTTAAAGTGTTCTAATTTCACTTAAGGTGATTTGTACCCATCGGTGTTTGCAGGGATTATTCAATAGACATACAAAAACTGAAAAGTATCGCCACCACTCGAGGTCCCGTGCGGAAGGAGGTGATAGGGGCCCATAACAGTGATAGAAAATCGATCATGAGTGTTCTGCACGTAAAAAAGTTTTCACCATCGTCATCGGTGATGTACCAACGTTCCGGCGTGAAGTAATGCCACGTTGTATGTACCACGAATACTTCCGTTTTTATTTTATCGTCGAACATTTTAATGTAGTAAGAAACAGACTGTAGTCTGTGGTTATATACTACGATAAATACCTACAGTATGATATGCACCCATCGGTGCATTTCCGATTGCTGCGTACCTATATATACACACTTGACAGTTGACACACGTTGGTACTGATCTCACAAAGCGGAGAGTGACTCAAAGCAAATTCAGTTCGTGAAACCTCGTAATATATTGGCACTTAGCAATGTTGTGTTTGGGCACTTCATACGGTGACATTAGAGGACTTCCTGCATATTCTCTATTGGCTCCGAACAAACAGTGTCGGAACGACATCATTTCTTTTTGACATAATACGGGTTACTGAACTCTTTCTGTAAATTTCACTTTAATTTTCGGCAGAATTTATAAAGGATTTCTTTTCGCATAGATCTGCAATTCATGTTAGAACATATTTATGCTCAAATCATTTCAAACTCTATTAGTTGTATTTATTATGCTTTTGATATACAGTAAAGTATGCTATATTAAATATATGCAAAATGAAATTGGAAAATAGTGGTTTAAAATATTATTATTATTTTGTTGTTATTGTTATTTTCATTATTATTTTAATAATAAGTTTTAACAACATAATTGTTTTTCATGTCGCTCAACCTTATCGAAAAGTGAGAAATTTTTTGCTCAAATCTCTATCGGATTAGCGTGGAATTTCACTGCAACCACACCAGCGTCGACACTGAATTTAATTCAACGCGCAGAACTCTGAATCTCTGAGACCATCACGTTATGAAACATACCAGACGCCTCAGGGGCAATCCATAAATTGCGTAAAGCAATTTTGGGCCCGTTATTAAGGGCTATTTAGAGCGTGGAAAATAGCGTTAAAAGGGGAGGGGGGAGAGATCCAGAATTCCAAAAATTGCGTTACGTAATTTATGGATAGCCCCTTAGCCGCCGTAACCATATCTCCTGTCTTTTATAGTTATTGTTATTATAGTTTAAATTTTAACACTTTGTGTCCCACCGTTTCTCTCTCAAAGAGACGTTTTCCTTCACAGTTTCATATTTATATAAGGTATAATTACTGTTTAATGAAAGAATGTTCGTGTATTACTTCCCATCGATTATTTTCTAATCTTCATCATTATATTGTACACAAGCCCTATTTAAGTAATGAAATGTCTCAGTAACTGTTGATTATATTAAAAACAAAAATAAAATTTTGCTTCGACTTTTTAGCTTCAACTTTATGAAATTTAATATACTTTCAGCTACGCACGATTCAAAAGAAACCGAAATCTGTAAAAAATTATTTGGAATATAAAAAGATGTGGGAGGCCAATTATGGAAACGTGCGCGAACAAGTTTCAAAAAATTGCAAGAATTCGGACTAAGAAGCGATGTTTCACAAAGATCAGGCATTGCGGTAATAACGAAATTCGTTAGCGAGACAAACGGGAATGATCGAGACCAACATAAACATATGATAGTAAACGATCATAAAAGCGAGAAAAACTATGGAAATGTGTATTTTTCAAATAAAAGGGTATAGAAACTGCCGCAAAATGATCATGAAGAAATGCAGGCCTTTTACGGAACCACGAATGTTAATGATAGCCATAGAATAATGAATTCGACAATTCTGAACAAACAACGCCCCGAAAGAAGCGAATTCGGTCATTTTTTTAACTATGAACATTTTGATCATTCAATTTCCTGCAGTTCTGAAGATGCCACTAACACGTTCTAGAATGATGTTTGCGGTACAGCCGACAGTAAAGATGTAGATGATAACTACCAGACTCTTTCTACCTCCAGTGACACGAAAAATGGTCGTGTTTTGATAACAGGACTTGACAATAGCTTCAACACGTCATTGTGGGAATTGGAAATATCCGAAAAGTCGTTTGCGGTAAAGAAGAATAACGAAACAGGGTCAAGTGCTTCAATAAGTCTGAATATCTCAGGGACGATCAACATCTCAGCCGATATTAAAATCTCTGTAGAAACGGATGAATCTAGCGAGATGATTGAATCTTCCGAATATAATTGTTCATGTGCAAAAGAACATTATTACTGCTAGTTCAATAAAGGATGTGAGTAATTTGATCGATAGTTTTGACGGTGAACCTCCACGCCCAGCACCATCTGGTATAGCGAAAAATTCGTACATTACGAATAGATGCTAAAAATAAAGACCCATACATAAGAAGTACCGCAATTCCTCTGCACGTTCATATGTATTCGGAAAGGAGGCTAAAACTTGTGGACCGTGCTGTGAAAATTGTCTATTTCGAAGCATAGGGAAACATGATACGCATTCCAAATGATGTGCAATGTAATAGAATTATGTATTATCCGTTCATAATTAATAAGTGCAATAAGTTAATCCCCGTTGCCGAAATGATAACAGCCAAACACGATGTTGTTGCAATTAGTACTTATTTGAAGAGATACAGAGCATTCGTGCAGTCTAAGATACATAAATGGCCATTATTTAAGCGTGTCGTGCTCGACTGGAGTTGGGCGCTCATACATTCCGTAATGCATGAATGGAATAACATGAACGTAGTTCAATACCTAACGGAGGTACACAAGTGCTTAATTAGTAATGAAGAACTGAGGCATTATTTAGTTATAGTACACAACTGCTGTGCCCATTTTCAAAACCGTGTTTCGAAGAAGATGTGCACTAAATTCTTATCCGAGAACAAAGAGAGAAAAAAGATAAAACAAAAACGAGTTTCGTGGAACTAAAAAATTGTATTTTAGAAATCATGGGTTTAATGTTAAGTGTAAAGACATAACGATATTGGAAGCTGTTTTCGAGAATTTCATGACTGTTCTCGTAACTCGAGACATCGACAGAGCACAGGAGACGATCGCACGACTCGAAACGTACCGACCATCGTACGAATCACTCAAGAAGAGTAAGGTGGGTACAAATCATCTACAGAGAAATTAGAATACTTTAAAATCGCCCACATCGCGTGATCGATTTTCTGTCGCAGTTATGCACCACTATGACCCCCTTCCGCCAGGGACCTCGGGTCATGGCGATTTTTTTTCAGTTTTTGTATGTATATTGAATAATCCCTGCAAGCACCGATGGGTACAAATATCCTAGAGTGAAGTTACAACTGAGGAAAAACCACACTTGGGTCCTGGTAGTAATGGAAGTAATTTTAATTGTCATTTCGTCACTTCTACATATATTTTTGCTGCATAAATTTCTATTTTTCATAATTCCCACTCATTTTCTACATATTTGGGGTGATATAAGAAAAAAAAAATATTTCGATCAATGATCGATCAAAACTTTAATATGCTGATATATTGACATCAAATAACTTGTGTGTCTGATAAATTCAAACAAATTTTTCGATCCGTCTTTGATAGAGCTTTGCTATGTAATAAAAAACTACATCGGTACAGAAACGTTATTATATATTTTAGAATTATATATTATATATTATAGAAATATGCAGCCTCAACATTCTGTTTTCCGTTGTAGGTAACGAGCATGATTCGATGGGCCCGGATTTTGATGGCTGAGATCAGAGGAGGTTTTGCCGAAATTTACGGCCTTAGAAATGCCAAACAGACATTTCTAATCTTTGCATAAATCTATATTTGTATCGTCTAAATTTCAGTTAATCACATTTGATGACAGTGCATGTGCCAACTTGTAAAACTTCGGGCTTATTTAGTTTTGATCCAATTCATCCTGTAATGTGTTTGGACCTGATGTTTACCCATCAATTAACTCGAAACGATGTCTAAAAGAAAGCCTATTAAAATGAAAAGGACATACAATCCACTGTAAATTCCTGTCAGGTTTTTATTCTACTTTTTTGAGAACCCCACCTTTCCAGCCGATATTCGCAATTCTTCCACCACAACGTAATACAGCTAAATTGCCAAGTCCATCATTTAATGCATTTGTGCCGTAATAAAAAATTGCGCTACATAACTGATGTGAAAGGGTGCGCGACCGAAACCTGAATTTTAATAGTATACTACGAAAAATGAACGCGAAGAAAGTAATACGCGATCGAGGAAAAAATTTGGGATTTTGAAAAGCGGCTGTCAATTATATTATCGTGTCTATAGATAAGAATTACAAAAAAATATGGATTGCCTTGAAAGCGAGTATGAATATAAAGGAATTGCAAGGATTTACAATAATGCTTTTTAACTGCAATAAAATCGACACTTCAAGAAATGACTTGTCGAATAATCAGAACAGTCAGAGGATTTCAGCCTTCGCGCCCTTTGCATCCCGTCCAAGGGTTGCTCTCTCTCTCTCTCTCTCTCTCTCTCTCTCTCTCTCTCTCTCTCTCTCTCTCTCTCTCACTCTCTCTCATGGTAGGCGAGCATTCTCTCCCAAGCTTGTAGGTCAATGAAGATAATCCCCGCAACTATCACACTGCTGGCTATAATAATAATAATAATAATAATTCGTCGTTATTGGTACAAAGGGTTACGTCATTGCCTCTTTGAGCCAAATGACCAGGTACAGCTAAAGCTGCTTTACAGACTGACCAGTATACACTTTTTCATTATCAGAATATAATTTTAAAAAATAATTTTAAAAAGTCACAATGATAAACTAAACGAAAAATAAGTTTGCTGAAAACTTGGCGAGTTATTGAAATTAATTTATCGCTTACACACAATCAATACAAATCTCATTCTACACTACATAGATTTTTTTATCAATGACACTACACAGATTTCTTGATCAATGACAATACACAGATTTCTTGATCAACATTTAACGTTTAGGTTTCGTACATTTCGTACATTATCATTTTTCGTGTTATTCAAATGATGCAAAGTGAGCAAGTGAAGTGTTTGTAATATTCGATAAACTTTCCATTTTTGTTTGTTTGAATATTGAAAATTTACACTCAACTGCAGAAGAGAAAATATTCTTCGATGGGACTAGGATTTCGTATAAGTTTAAAGGATGCGGTTAGTCAACTTTGAAGATAGTAATATTAAGATGCAAGCCTGAACATAGATGCATACAAAGATTATCTAGACCCGATACTGAAATTCACATATTTCCATGATCTCGAGTAAAGTTCAGTGTCATAATCACTTATAAGAGAGTTATTAAGTCAGTGGTTATCAATAATAAGGTTAACAGGTGTATCAACTGCAAACCCAGTCTTCATTTCATATGCATTAAGATTTCCGAATAATATTTAAAATATATAAATAACCTCAATGAGGCTTACAATTTCTTATCTGTTTTTTGTTATGTGTGTAGCTAATGTTATCATCATTCTAACTTCGTAGTAGTCTTTTAAGGTAGCAATAATTTTATTACATGATTTGTTATTTTAGTTGATTTTTTAATGCAATGTCTGCATTCATAATTCAAAGACCATTGAAGTAAAACGCGAATATTAATTAATAACAGAAAGTTTTGTTATTGCGCTTAGCCGTTTAACCGTAGTAGAGAAGGTGTTATACAGAATTTCTCTTTCTGCATCCACAAGATATGCCTCAGCGCACTGACATCCAAGCACGCTGAAAAGCACAAGTAATTCCTGGCCCAGACTACCACTTACATCTTATTTTTGTACTGACCGATGAATACAGTGATGAAAACGACGCTTATTTAATTGCTAATTGTGCGAAAATAAGAAACTAAATCTGATAAAAATTTAAAGGATTAAATAAATAATAAACCATTATATAGCGATTTTTTGATACCTTAGGTTTTTAGTGTACCCATTCATTCTCTTTACAAATTAACATAAAGACTACTGTGGCAATATGTTATTCTCATTCTTTGCAACCTAAGTAATTTTCTTATTCAACAAACTTATTAATTAATTTATTAATTGAAATATTATATTAATTTGCAGGACTTCTTTCCGCGTGGCGAGGAAAGCATCTACTCGGTCGTTACTTAATAAACATTGTGATGCAATAATAGTAGCGAGATTAAAGGAACACAAGAAAGAATTAGAAAATCAGCAAAAGCACTTTTTCCTTGAGAAAGTCGAGAAGCTTAAATATATCAGAAATGAGGAGATAACTTGTGCTATTAGTCCTACGGTCACCGAACGTGATATTCAAGAAGCGATAATAAAAGCAAGCTTATTCAAATAAATACTTCATAAGTAAATAATAATATTAAAACACCCATTTAACTTATTTCATTACTATGTTAATGTAGGTAATTGGTGTTATTGCATTCTTTTCAAACTGGGATTTACGACTTATAGTTTTGCAGTTATAAGGTCGGGAAATTCGTATACTGAAAGCTTTTATAAATATTGTAACCTACTATTTTATTTTAAATAAAAGAAACACAGGCGAATTAAATGGAATGTTAGAACTTTTTATAAAAAAGAAATAAATTTGCTTTCCTGACACCTTAATAATTGCATGAGGGGTCCCAAAAGGGAGTCGTCAAAACGCAGAATGCAAGATGTATATTCAAAAAAAGGGGCGTAACATATCCTACTTACTCGAATGGCCTCTGGCAAAAGGGGAGTGTTGGAGTATTCCTTGGAAAGTAGCCAACACATTTCTCGCCGCAGATCGCACTTTAAACACTATAACAATACTCTCAAACTTAACAAAATATTTAACAAAAACTCACACTTAACAAGAACTAGGATCGCTATTACTCGCACGAAATCGCTAGGAACACACCCCGTCGGTCTTAATTCAATCAAAAGGAGTGATCGTCTTCCGTCCAAGATCTTCTTTTCTGGTTTTGATGGCACTGAAGCGTTTTCTACATCCGAGGAGGGGTGGGTATGGGAAAGAAGGGAAAGAGCCAATGGTGCATGTGGGATTGGGGCGCTACAAAAACTGTATATGACTGTTTCAGAATCGGCATTAGCGATTCGTAACTGTGTGCAATGGGTGAATAAAGATCACAAATTCTACTCAGCACTTTCACTATTTATTAGGTGCGCAGCACATAAATCCAATGCACAGTTAATTTTGCTATAGTTTACAGTACACTTAAGCGTGATGGCTATGTTGACCGATAAGACAAACGAACCCCGATCTTTCAAAAAGAATGTAAGTAAAGTTGAGAACGTTGTCGCGTATGGGCAGACAATATTTTCGGACATGATATCCAGTGCTCGGTTGCCGGTAATAGATTGCTGATACACTGAGGACCGGATAACGCGTCAAACGAGAATCCCGAAAAATAAAGCACTGATTGCGTTGGAAACTGAAAGAGCCTTGTTTAGCAATTCGCGAACTATCTCTTCTCAAATATATCGCCTTCGAGAGCCTTCAGGGACTCGCAATGATCTTAAATTTATGACTTTCTAAATATATTGGTAGTTGTGCGATTGGAGTTACCGGCCGTGTTAGGACGGAGAAATCAGTATTTGACCGTAACAACTCGCGCAAGGCCGACAGTACCCGTGTAGCACTTTATAACTATTTGGTTGGTGGCAAATGTGGTCCCTTCACGGGCTCTACTTGACCTAATACCATAGATTCTGTTCAAAATTGCAAGTTCGAGCGTTGCTGCAGAGACAGTAAGTAATCCGCGAACCATAGTTACTAGAAATATCAATTGCTTACACGCTTGCCAATGTGACAACCGTTTCTCAGGAAAACGGATTTCTCAGGAACGACATTCATGGGCCCGTCGTTTAAGAAGTTGCCTGGGGTTAGGACTTTCAGATCTTCGATGTCATTAGAGAGCGGGCTTGATGGGCTAGAGTTCAACACTTGACCGGTTGATTTGACCTAGATCGGTCATTCATACTTCGAATGTCGGAGTGGGTTCGCCAAGGACTAACTTAAGGTGTACACAAGGAAGAGGGAAGAGGCAAGAATTTCCACGCGGTCCTATTCTGAGCAAGGAGATCTCAAAAGTCCTCATTTTCTAAGGCGTTATCGAAAGCTCGAGTTATTCCTTTATTCGCACCAACAAACGTCGCATCCCTGTCACTACATGCGCAACTGAGTATTCCGCGTCGGGTTACGAATTGCTTGAACGCAGCGATGAAAGCCGAAGCTGAATAATCGGACACTAACTCTAAATAGATGGCCATAACCGTGAAGCACACGCACAGCGCGATCTAACCAGCATTTGCTTTTCATCCACGACCGCTGGAAGTCCGTACTTGAACGGGACTGGCATAGTCCACACCACAATGGAAAAACGGGCGTATTGAGCGAGTAACGCGCGGTACTGGGAGGTTTCGGAACAAGTTTGATTACAGTCAAGCATCGATGGCTTGTGCGAGCCAAGAAGGCCCAATGGTCCATAATAATGACGTCAATGATATTATCTGGACTTTGGGCACTCGGTTGTCCACAAACTCTGCTCTGCTGATGAGCACGATGATAGCATCAGACCCGCGGTGAACTAACGTGTAACTCGCACGTACATTGGTTCGAAATTTGTCTGGTCTAACTTGGAATTGCCCACTCGATTGAGACATGAAACCTGCTAAAAATTTGGAATCTAATCGCGTGGAGAATTTCGACAGTACTATCCGTGATAGGGTCCACGTTAAACCCTGATGAAGTCACGCACGTGCAATTCGAGACGAAACACTTTAGACAGTAACAATATAATACTAAGGAATGAGTACGTAAACAATTGACGCATAAAATGTGGTACGCAACAATATCAATGCGAAATAATATAGACATTTTTTAAACGTTTGCTTTGGTAAATGGAATATTCGGAGGATGAAAAAGTTCGGCACGACTTCGGTATTAAATTCGTATCATGAGACAGTATTGATTTGTAAGAAGCTGATGTTGATTTCGGTCTACTGTATTTAACCGATTCAGTATCGGTCTCAGATGGAGTATAAATGCTCCGCATGTATGAAGTTGAAATTTATGTCATTTGTTGATATCGATATGATTGCTCATTTCTGAAAATTTCAGCCCAAAAAATGCATTTTTAAAGGAATAATGGAGAGGGAAAGGAAAAATAGAAAAAACTGATTTTTTGAATATTGCTCGACCGATTTCGATAAAAAAAAATGCATCTTATAAAGTCTAACAAGTCTAATTTTCAGGAATTTTTTAAATTATTTATGCACTGTAGCACAGGGAGAAAAAACATTTTTTAAATTTGCAAAACGTTTTTTAGTGCGATATTTTAAAGTTACCACTTTTGTATTATAACAGAACATATCTGTCGGGTATCTCCTTTTATTCAACATTTTTTCAAATTTTTCGATTTGGTGGAGCATTTGTAAAAAAAAAAAAATAAAATTCATTGTCGCGATAACCAAATGTAAGGAACGCTGCAGACGTCACTCGGCCATACTTTTTCGTTTTACCGTTGCTCGATGATACGTTTTTATTAAAATAGGTGGAGGTAATAAAGTACTACACTGAATTATATGGGTATTTTTACTTGTTACTATGTTGATTCCATGTTCTAGAATGCGTAATTTCACAGTAGCCATCTTGAGCCGTCAATATACATTTTGTCGTTTTCCGAATCTCACCACGGGGAGATAAACGCTATGTGGAGAATCACTTTTTTTGTTTTTTTTTTTAATTTTCTTTTTCAATGTTTTATACTTTATCTTTTTGTTATATTTTTATAATATTTTTTCATTAGTTAAATCTAGAAAAACATTTAAATTATTCGGAACAAAAATGGCCAATCTAATTATCGATGTCATTCATTTTTGCTATCGGATTCAATAACTGGAACTTGATTATTGAGCTGAAATAGGTCGCTTAATATTTCCGCCGGTTTTAACATTTTTGCCAAATACCTTGCGTGTGACAAGTAATACACAACTGCAGCAATATGTGAGCAACAACCAATAGCCCTTAGGTCATTTGCACATTCGCAACCATATTGTGTAACACCCGAGATACCAACACTGTTAGGTATGTATCTCAAGAAACATCTATATGTCTTTTTTGAGATATGTCCGGATAGAACTTTAATTTTGTACATTACATTTTTGTCATCTTTTAAAAATTCCATATTTAGTTTCCCATCTTTGTCAATCATTTCCTCTAAATACGAAACAGCTTGGGATAGCTGATACGACCAGGTAAATAATCATTTTAGATCGCTTTCTGTCAATTCAGAAAAATCGTGTAGGTCCTAGGATGTAATTGTTTGAAATGGCAATTTACGACGAATCAATCTTTGTTCTACTTCAATTGATAAAGTTTTTTCTATACTTTTTCGAGAATGCATTCTCTTCACAATTTCATCGAAATTTTCTGCATCAGACTACAACCTTTTTCCAAACATATTGTTAAAAAATTATGCAATTCTGAAAAAACACAGACTTTTGGTAACAATTTGTTATCAATTTTATGGTCAGAAAGGCGATACTTTTGTTTTATCATTCCGTGAACGGTTTCGACGGCCATCGAATTTTCGTAACAAAGCGCGAATGATATGACTTTCCGATTTTCTTGTAATGCGGGCATTAAAACCTTGAAGTTTTTATTTTCTAAGATACTAACTACATCCCGAAAACCTCGATCGAGAACAAAAGTCTCACCTTCTTCCAAAAACTTCAGCAAATCATTTGAATCATCTAAAACACTTTTCAGAATTTGTACATCATTTACATTTGCAAGGTAGGGCCCTAACATGTCCACTACGTAACCATCTGTTCTGCATATAATAAATGGGGGACAAAGAGTGGATTTTTTTTTACCTGAGAATGATTTTCTTTGATACTCATTATTGGTAATTTTTTGGTGTCTCGCATAGGTACCATCAAATATAAAAAACAAGCTTTATCTATAATTAAATAATTGCCTTGTCATATCAGTTGTATGATTTTCAATATTATCCTGCCTGGTTAAAATGCTTAAACCAAAATGAACTGGCAGTATGTCTTTTTTGAAGGATTGAATTGCGCTGTTGCGGTAATCCGAAACTAATTGTTTGTTTTCCAATTGAAAAATAGAACCTATCACTTGATTCCAGTTTCCAGTGCGTAATTTGAACATAAATACATCCAAACACTGAATTACTTACCATGAATGACTGTCTCTTAATGAGAAAAACATGTTCTTAAACCGAAGAAAGTTTTTCCAAGTTAATCCTGTTAAAATATGAATTTGTTTCTCAGAAATGCTGTACTCACCGATTTTATTATTATTTTTAATAATGTCGAATCACATTTCATGCTAAGCGTGTTCATAATTTTAGACAACTCTGCTAGTCTAAGCGAAGTTATATTCGAATTAAGATCTTAAAAAATGCTGTTTTTAATTATCTGCATCATATAATAACATATAATTAACAATATCGGTTTCCCGCCGGTATATAAACTCTTTTTTAATATATGCCTGCATTCGAGCATTTTTAGGTACTGTTACTAACTCCCAAGCAGAAGAACAAATAAAGCAGTATTTATGAGTAGCAACAGTAATGTATTCATTATCAGTGGTTGGAATATTATCTAGTCTTGTTTTAATTTCAAAATTTGGATCTGAAGTGGAATCCAGAGTTTCAGAAACGATTTATGAGCTATCACTTTCAGAAGCATTATCTTTATATATAGCAAGCCTGCATTTATCGCAAAGAATATCATGGATGGCTATTGCCTTTTGCAGAGCAGTAGAAAAAGCTACAATGCAATTCTTTGCTGCTTGTGCAGAAAAACAGGAGATGTTATTCAATGCAGGCTGTACCAATTTTCTGGTAATTATATTTTGCAAACGATAGCAACTATTAAAATACCGGTCGAATAATTACATCATATATATTTATATATACTTCTGGCATTATAAAATGCATTAGCGGCACATAATGACAAGTCATTTAATATACCAAATGGAAATTCATTTCGATAAGAAGAGAGTGCAAGAAAGGCACGAGTCATAAACGCACCTAGTGGCTGATGTAGTAACCTCGAAGAAGACAGTACACAATATAGAACCCACGATCATTATTTCGAAACAAGAATTGCGTCTGTTGGCTTTGTTTCCCACATCGAAATGAAATTTTTAACACCGACCGTATTAAATGCCATTGGTTGTAGTAAAATAAATAATGTAATAAATAAATAAAATAAGACCTGCCTCGGGGTTCCCCGGACGAATTAATGGTCTTTGGTGTATATATGCTGAAACTATGTGATTAATTTGCGGAAAAATCACAAACATGTGCGAATGTATTACATTATTTCATGATAGAATATCTCGTGTATTCATAAAAGAAATGCAGTGTTTCAACTGTTTTAGAATATTTGCACACACTTCAATAGAATGCAGAATATGTTTATATAGTTCAGTACTTTATTACCATCTATTTTAATAAAAACGTATCATCGAGCAACGTTAAAACGAAAAAATATGGCCGAGCGGCGACTGCAGCGCTCTGTGTTCAAAATTTTTTCTCACTGAGCTATGGTGCAGAATTAATGGAAAAAATTCCTGAAAATTAGACCTGTTAAACTTTATAACCTGTATTTTTTTTATCGAAATTGGTCCAGCCATATTCGAGAAAATAATTTTTTTTAATTTTTTGTTCCCCCTCCAATATTCCTTTAAAAATGGTTGAAATTTTCAGAAATGAGTAATCATACCGATACCAACAAATGACATAAATTTCAACTTCATACATTTTTTACGTACTTGTTCCGCCAGGCCCTTTGTGATAAACTTTTGAAGAACCTATACTTATTAAGCAGTCCCTACGTAACTAAAATAGAGATCCACCCTTTAATCTGTTGGCCGATAGATTCTAGTGCGCCGATAATTGTGACCACTTGAAAGTTGTTATTAGTTCACTCAGGATGCGATATTATTTTTAATGGCCCGCCGGAAAGAGCCGATTTTAACAATTTTGTCTACACCGGTTTCATCAATTACTACACTAGTACTCGCCCCTGTTTTTCACCCAATTTTTTCGAGAGAACAAATTTCTTTGCACAAAGGGAGACTTTTTAAGATTTACATTCTTATGATTTATCAATACTTACATTTTTTTTATTTATTTATTTTTTACCCTCAACCTTCCACCTCGATCGAGGTGTCCCAAAAGTTCTCAAGGAGCTTGTCCGGGTACAGGTGAGTACCATTGCGAGAGCTGCAGGTCGTCTTAGATGGCGCCATACCCACATTTGTCGAGAATGTAGGAAACTGCAGAAACCCACATTAAGTACAGCATCGTATAGTTTGGTCTTTCCAAGTTTACGTCTTTCACGATTTACCACAACACCAACAACTATGGAAACAGGTACAAGACTGTCCGCCATCAGACCGCCTTTACAAAATAACCAAGCATCTGTTACAAGAAAAAGAAAACGCTCCTCTCAGGTCGACTACATGTCTGAAAGGAAGAACACCATCGGCGAATTTTCAAGATACCTTCCAGATGAATTATTACGACCCCACTCCTGAAGAGCGAACATCAAGAATTTTTGAAATCCCTGCCCTACGCAGAGGCGTGACAAGAATACAACCGGCTGCAAGTGAAGCTCGCGAACTTCCGAGAAGTTTTACGAGCCAACCCCCTTTTGGAAGAGTTTATGCCTCTCGGGGAAGTGAAGGCCTTCCGAATACATGCCCTGAATTCGGAACTCGATTCGACGCTTCGTCAAGATGGAACTAGAGTTTTCGAGATGTGGGGAAATAGCATGCCGGTGGAGGACGACCTTCTCAGGGTCAAAAAGAAGCCGAATCTAAACCTTCCTGGTCCGAATGGAAGAATGCCGGGCAAAAGGACACATGCAGGAATTGGGACGACTTCTGTCGATCTGCACGTCGATACTATGGGTTTAGCCAGATAGACGAGACTGCCAACGCCTGTGGGCAGAGACAAACGGCCGGACACAAGGCAACAAGGAGTCGGTACGGGATTACATCGAATGCTTATCAGCACTCCTGGAACTGTATCCCTATCCCTTGACCTTCGGACAGCATTTGAACTTCCTCCATAGAACTATGAGGCCAGATCTTCAATGGCGGATGCGCATGGAAGAAATGCGAACATTGGAGATTTTCATGGTAGATGCACCAGCAGCAGAAAGTGCCGAAGTGTCTCAACGGGCGTGTGGTGCACCACCCCCACCAGAAGAGACTCTGATATCGGACGTGGCATAAAGCCGAGCCAAGAAGATGGCGAAAACCTCTCCAAAACTGGCGGCCGTGGAAAGTCCCGTCAATAGCGAGTCAAATCAAGTATCGAAAGACCTTGTCGCTATTCAAGAAGAATTAAGAATCCTGCGAGAGAAGAGAGCAGCGACCAAGAGCACCAATAACGTGCGGTATCCAAATTGGATCGCTCCCCAAGGAAAAAGAAGACGACGTCCCCTGATCGGACACGAGAGAAGATATCCCAGACTTCTTCGCCACCGATAAATCGCAAAGCACCTCATGAAGCGGATGAAGTGCCGCTAAGCGGATCAAGGCCGAACCTGAAGTGCTGCACGTGCAAACGTCCTGGCTATATGCGCGCCCCCTGTCCGCAATGTTCGGAAAACCCCTCCCAGAGTCAGTATATGAGGTCACCATGCCTCCGGGGGAGATTTCACCGACCTCAGGAACGGATGAATCACCAGACTTGTACCCTGTTCAAGATGGGCCCGAGAATCTTAACGAAGATTGTCGACGGTGGTGGGTTACCATCCGAATACACAATTTCGAGGTACGAGCACTTTTCGACCCTGGAGCCGCGCGAATCGCCATAGGTCTAATCGCACTTCAGATCGCAGCGATGAAAGTTTGATACCGCACATCGGTCGCGGGGCAAAAGTGGCAGGCGGTTCGTATACGCCGATGCCACAATTGGATATAGAAGGCCTGCAAGGCGCCGATTTCTTGCGAACCTTCGACGCCGTTCTATATTCTCGAAAAAACATCCTGCAAGTGGAAGGAGCGGAAGAAGAAGTCCTGGTGAAGATTCTCCACAGGTGAAGCACAGGGCTCAACGACTGGAGGCACGGCAAGAGTGTCCAAAGAGAAACGGAACTCGTTGGATTAACTGCTGAAGAGAGTTCTTCAGCCAGACCATGTAACACTCGGATGTACTGATTTGGTGGAGCACGATATAGCTGAACATCCGATTATGGAAGATAGGATAAAGGATTTGGAATTTTTCCCCGCTTTAATGACTTTGATGCCTATTCTCGGGTCGGCTTTCGGGTGGAGAGGTATAGGATGGACAACACACAGACATGATACATAACAGAACAGGACAATACAACACCCACCTAGAGTCAGTTCCCCCACCCCAATGCCGGTACCACCATTAACCTATTCGGTGATCTATGCCTGGGCAAGTGAACCGCAAGTCATACCGCATCTTTTTCCGAGGTAATGCCCACGACGCACCAACCGCGGAAAAGTCGCTGGACGGTACCGGCAAACTGCCGAAGGAGGTCGTCAGCGGTCCCGAATTCGTACCTTCGCCGAGCAATGTTTACTTCGTCGATTTTCTAAACAAATGGAAAACAAACAGAAGAATATTCCTCGACGGGGATTCGAACTCGAGACCTAGAGAAGGTTCAGATTACGAGGCGAGTACGCTAACCACTTAACCATCCCGTTCTCAAACATCCGATTAAGCAGCGAAATTACCCTGTATCGAGCCGCATCGAGGAGGAAATGCATGCGCAAGTCGATAATATGCTTGCACCGTTCCGTAAGCTGAAAGCGGTGAGCGCGCCAAATGCATATCCGATCCCTTATGTGGATGGATGTGATTGTGCGGAAACTGCAACGAGCTCGTTACATCACTACGTTGGACCTCAGCAACGCGTATCATCAAATTATGATGAAAAACAATGCGCGTCTCCTGACAGCGTTCACTGTGCCCGGCAAGGCCCTGTTTCAATCTAAACGAATGCCTTTTGGTCTCACAGGAGCACTAGCGACCTTCCAGTCTCTTCTGGATTCGCAAATCCCGATGAAATTATCATTGTCACCGCGACCTTCGAGGACCACTGAAATGGTTTGAGTTTATCCTGAGAAAGATTTAAGGTGTCTGTCTGACGTTGAATCTAGAAAAAAGCCATTTTTGTAATGAGGAGGTGAAATATCTCGTCTTGGTGAATGACCAGGGATTCAGGCCGGATCCTGACAAGATCGTGGATTATCCCGCACCTCGGAATCAAAAACAATTGCAAAGATTCATGGGAATGGATCCTGGTACACGAAATTCCAGTGCGACTTCGCCACCGTTGCGGAACTCCTGACGCACTTGACGAAGAGAAATGTGCCCTACATATGGACGGACGAGTGTCAGAGGTCACTCGACCATATCAAGGTAATGATCGCTACGGCACCAGTCCTGCAAAGGCCCGACTTCAACTCTGAATTTACGATCCAAACAGACGCCAGTGACAGTGGGCTCGGAGCCGTCCTCCCCCAGGAAGCAGGTAGGGGCGAGCAAGTTCTTGATTTCGCGATCCGCACGATGTCACCTGCGGAACGTAATTACTCCGTCACCGAGCTGGAATGTCTCGCCGTCCTGTGGGGGATTCGAAAATTCCATTCGTGTGTGGAGGGGCACCACTTCAAGGTACACACGGACCGCAGTAGCCTGTTGTAACTGTATAATCTCCGAAACTCCACCTAGCTGGGAGATGGTCGCTACAGCTGCAAAGCTATGACTTCGAAGTGAAGCACTAAAAGGAGCGTTGAATTAAGTTCAAGATGCTCTGTCCCGCATGTACGACGACGATGTCTCTGAAATTAATTCCGTGAAGGTAATGGATCCGGAGACCTTGCCGGATGAATGGTACTGTCGACGACACGCCGAAATTCGGAAAAATCTGAAAGACCATCCTTGGTGGAAGGTCATAGGGACAAAAATGTACGCGTACCATCCAGATCCCACAATAGAAGATGTGATCGGCGATGATGAAGCGTGAAAGCTTGTGCTTCTGAAAGGGAAGCGACGCGGCGCACTGAGGGAGTGCCATGAAGACGCGACCCCAGGTCACCTTGGTCAGAAAAAGACGTACGACGGTCTAGCACGTACGTAGTGGTGGCCATCCGTTCATAAAGATGTTGCACTTTTCGTGCAGAATTATCCACTCTGTGAGCAGTGCAAAGTCTCGCAGTCACCCTGGATGGACTCCGGGGACGTCGAAACGCGGAACGTCCATGGCAAAACGTCGCAGGCGACGCGATGGGTCCACTTCCACGTAGTAAACAAGGATACGAGTACATAGGCGTATTCGAGGATCTCTTCATCCGATGGACAGAAGTCCTTTCCCTAAAGAAGGCGACCGGCCATACGATTACATCGGCCCTGGATGAAAAAGTAATCCTAAGATTTGGATCACTGGAGATATTTTTATCCGATAAGGGCCCGGAATTCAAGAACGCCATACTCGATCGCTTCCTATCAGATCGCGAAATACGAAAAGTTTACTCCAAAATATCACCCTCAGGCTAACACTGTGGAACGAGTGAACCGCACCATGATTAGGGCATACATTGAGAATGATCATCGGGCCTGGGATCACTTAATGAAGATTACTTTCGCCTACAATACGGTGACACAAGAGTCGACCGGATTCAGTCCTGCTGTGCTGAACTATGGACGTCACCCTTCAGCGTGAAAAGCAGACGAGGCCTCTTTAGCAGAGGAAAGACGAGAAACCTTGAGTGCGTGGGAAAAACGCATGTCGCACCTGCGTGCCTTTCATCAGGAAGCGCTGTATAATTAGTGAGAAGCACAGCTGAGGCCATCTCACTATTATGATGAGCGCCATCGCGACTTCAAATTCGAAGACGGCGAACGCTTTTGGAAGCAGAACCGCATCTTCTCATCGGCCGCGTACGGAATTGCGGCTAAGTTAGCACTGAAATTCTTTCCCATTAGGAATTTCAATAAATGCACTAGTGGGCAGATTTTATCTTATATTCTTTGCACTTTCCATTGCTTATTTTTTTTATATACGACATTTTCCCCTTCAGGGAAGTTCGCCGTACCAAGCTAGCCAGTGGGCGATTTCGCCGTGGCTTGCGTCCTGAGGACAACGGTTGAAGATTTTCCGACATGGAGCAGCCCAGATAAATAAGTCGTTACAATATATTTTGGGTCATTAAATCCGAATTCAATAAAAAATCAAATCAAGGGCAGTCGAAGGGCACATTTTCAGAATCAATTTAATATCAAATTACACCATCACGCTGAAGCTAGCAGCAGATTTGGCGGAACAGTGGTTCTCATTCATCCAAAGTATATCGTAATTATATGAGGATCGGTGATAACTATCGGTCTACAATTTTTACCTGTCATCAATACAACACTAACAATCGAATAACAATAAAAAAGTTAGGAAAAATTCATATAAACCAGGGAATTGTTTAAACAATTTTTAATGAAGATATGCTGCTGGCAAAACGGAGATAGGTCCACGTCTGTAATTCTTTTTACACGTCCTATACAACATTAGAAAGCGATTACACAAAGTGAACAAAATTAACAAAAATGCGTACGGCCAACAGCATTGTTTAAATTGTGACAAAACCCGTCACAGATCGGCACGCTGGCCGAACCCCGCGCCATCTCTTGAGGCCGGGCGTAACCCTGCCATCAAGTTCCGCCCCTCTCGGAGGAGGAACGGGTTTTACCGGAGCGCGCCTCCACTCGTTCCCCCCCCCCCCCCCTGGTCGTGCCGCAGTGCGCCTCGAGAGTTCCCGAGGAACGGGCCTCGGCCCCCGCCGCCGACCTCTCTCTCTTTCTCTCTTGCTCTCTCTCTCACAGTGGCGACATCGAGCCCGAGACGAGTCGGAGACGCAAGAAGCACTTTTCAGGTTGTCCCCTCCCACCACGAAGACCATGAGGACGGTGCTCGTCATCACCCCGACGAGTACGTCCCCACGTAGGAGCCCGATGACGAACCCCTCTCCCGCGCGGGTCGCTCGAGCTCGCACGCGCCGGCTCTACGGCGCACCGCCGCGCAAGAGAATAGCAGGACAGTATCAGTGAGACTCTGGAAGAGAGATTACGTTGTTCGCGCCACTCGTTATCGCATAGTAATTCCCGGTCTCGGAATCGAAAAAGCAGAGACGTGCCTAGCCGGAAAGGACGTGCCCCGCAGGATCCAATATGGTTACAATAATTGAAACTATAATATTAGTACACTATATGTAACTTATAGTCTCTACTTTATTGTCCTTTTTTTCTTTTTTTTTTATAAACACAACACTTGACACTTCCCACAATTCACCAATAGACTTTGCACTGTTATCAATCATTATACGGAGACTTGACTATGTGGAGCTGGTCTGAGCTGGTCTGGTCTGGAGGGGATACCTCGGAGCCTCAGTTACATTTGATCATCCGCAATATGCACTTCTCTAGCTTTTTCTTCGCTTCACCCGATGCTGTCTTTCTTGCAGGAGCGTACGTTTTTGCATGCACCGTGTGTTTAAACAGAGAGCGTATATGGTGTGGGTGGGGTGCAGTGCCGTAAATGTCGCGGTCCGGTGCGAAGAATTGCACAAACAGGACAGGCTATTACTTCCTCTTCTTCTCCTCAGCCCGCTCATCTGGTGGATTCTCGGGCGGAGGCCTCAAATATGCACTCGACTTTAATGTCAATGTTCGTATCACTCTGCTAGTTTCTTCAAATATATTATTTTTTATTATTTTTAGAAATCGATTTTTTAATCCGTTTTTTGTATTTAGTACATATGGATTTAAGGAGTTTTTTTTTCACTGCACTACGTTTTGTTGTTCTATTTCCTCTGTAATTTCAATTTCTTTTGAAAAGTTTGGTAGCACTTCGAAAGATTTACGAGTGGTAGCTGCATTATCTGTTATCTTCATATTAATAATTGGAGTTACTAGTGTAGCTTCAGACTGTGTCGGTAAGATGATATCCGTATGGCCGTCATTTTCGTCGCTGGAGTACGTGTCTTCGTCTTTATCAGAATTTTCTTTGTTAACATATTGAGTCGGAGCGTTGTATTCTGTTTGTGTGGATGTTAGTGTTTGCTGCAGGGATCGGCAAACCTGATCGATTTTTACAGTTGCAATTTCTCCTGTTTTTTTGTTATTATTGAGAACTTTGGTTAGGGCTTGACTTTGGTTTGTCATTGCACAATGTTCAATGTCGTTAATCGCATTTTCTTTTTAAATGGGGTTTGGATTGGCAGTCTTGAATGATGCTTCTGTTTTAAGCTGAGAATTGTTCGCGTAGGACATGCTGGCGGACCCACAGTATCGTTTACTTGTACTAGTTGGGGTCGATCTATTAGAGAAATGCACATTGAAAATGGTCCTCATAGGTTTGGATTCCATTTGTTTGTTTACAGTGAAAATTGCCACACACAAACTCACCCTTTGCAGAAATAATCTCCTTTCTTATACGCCATGGACGGGCTATCATTTTGTATCAATAGAACGTCAATTTACAGACGTAAAACTCATCGTTCTCGATCGCGGAGCTGCAATCATCATCGGATTCCTCATTATCGCTGGAGTCGGTTGGCTTCATAATCGTTATCACTTTCAGTGTCACTGTAATCATTTTCCGTTGGCAAATTTTGCGCTTGCCTTTCTTTTTGAATGTGCATTGGCGTGTATCTTGACATGTTCTTCCGGTGAAGTTTCCACCCGGAATTTCTTGCACTTCTGCGTCGTTACCATCTCGTGGTCTGGAATTGGAGTGATATTAACGAAGTCCGTCGTATGATAACAAATCCGAGTTGGGTCCATCTTATTTCGAAAAATTCATGAGGTTCTAACCCATCTGGAAATTCCATAAACCTCTTCATCTTCCACCTCACTCATTTGCGTATTCTAGAAAAATTTTGTTATTATTGCTCACGATATAATCGCCACTTTGATAGATGACGCGCACGGTTTTTTCGATTGGTATACGCGTATCCCGAACAAAATTTTTTGTTTAAAGTTTTACCCCATGAGAGTGGTTCGACCACTCCGCGTAAAGGGGATCGAAACCCCACACGAAAAAAATCGCGCGCGGAGGGCCACTTCTGACACCAACTTTAATCTGTTACGACCCGATGGTCGTAACAGCGCGAGTTGTGGGTGAGTAGTGGAATTAAAATCCGCGACGTTTATTATTTGCACGCCGTCCACCAACTGACTTCTCCGATGCTTTCTCGAAACGAAAGCGCAGCCGAGTTCGTCGTCGGATTTGTTTCCAACCGTGGGATTAGAGAGTGCACTTCCTTCGCTCGGCTTCATCGTGCGAGGATGCACCTCGTGCATATTCTCACGTTGGATAAATGATAGTAAGTTTATTTATTGAAATAAATGATACAATATGGGTGGGACGGACTCTATGTACCACTGGTACGTAACAAGGGATGTTAATATACTTTCAAAGACACATCTATGTAGTTTACAGATAACCCCTCATCATTAATCGTCTAATATATTTATATGGCCCACTTCACCAAATATTGTAGGCGAACAATTTTTTTTCTTTCCTTGATTTCCTAACTACTTATAGCTGGAAAAGAGGATATCACAAGCTATAAAGTTCCCAGGCTACAATTCATACCACCGAAGGCAATAAAACTATTTAACGTATATATTTTTAAATGACAGGTTAACGAATAAAAAGTAACAAGGCGTTACGGCCGCCTAAATTTGGACCCTCTTCAGAATTTATTCTGCGTGAAAAAGAACAAAATTTCTTAAGATAATACAAAATCATTAAAAAATAAAGTAATTATCACGATGATGAAGTGAAGTTATATAAAAGTGAAAATATTTATTTCAAAGAAAGGAGTGACTCCTAAGAACTTTTCATTTTTTTCTCACTATAAAAAGAAAAGGAAGACACTAAAAAGTTACGAAAAAAAGCTGTTAAAATAATATTATACTACCTTACCTTTTAGTGAAAATTCATTTCTATTTCTCACTCTTTTACAAGGTCACAATTATTAAAAATAAAAAATTGTCACAAAATTGATTGTCCGTCACTGTAAAAACCAAGAAACATAAAAAGTAAGTACAAATTGTACTTAGTAAGTCTGCATAATTAATTAAAAATGAAAAAGAAGAAATAATTACACATGTTGAAGCATGGTTCGAAAGAGACTGAATAGTTCACGGATTACAGGAAAACTCGATGGCTGGATCTATACTAATCGCCCTTCTATGTTATTATTTACGTTTACAAATTTAAAAATGGAAAATAGATATCCAGTAAATGTGATGTTTCAAATCGAATATTTACTCCATCTCAATTCTTTTTAATAAAATCATTTTTCATATGTTTACGCTTATATCTATTTCTTTCTATCATGATAATTTTCACATTTTGATGATCGAAAGTGTGTCCCTTATCAATTCCATGTATTGTAAGTTCTATTTTTTTCTAAGTCTTCATATATGTTTTTCTTATGTTCATTAATCCTATTTTTTAATAATCTCCCTGTTTCTCCTATACATATATGGGTGATTCTTCAAGAACGGGTTACTTTTGAAACAAGAACCTTCTAATTTATGAAACTAATTAAAAATGTGATTTTTTTCTGTTTATACTTATTGGCTTCAAATTAAGTTATTCTTAAAGTGGTTACGCTACAAAATTGTTTTAAAGACACCGACAAGCTTTTTAGTGTAACATATAATATTGGAGTAGGTTTGTTTCTTTTCGGCAATGAAGTAATGAATTGAAACAAAACATTCATAAATAATCCTGTGAGGAAGCAAATTTTACAACGGAAATTTGTCTCACAAAAATGTTGTTATATTAGTTTATTAAAACCCACTTTAATTTTTATTAATTTAATTTAATTACTTACCAATCAAAATAAATAAGAAAACATACATACATAATAATTTGAAACAGCGTGGAAATTAAAATTCGTTATTGAAAACAAAATACGTGCAACGGAAAAATTTAAAAATGAGTAAAGTAAGTATGGAAGTTATAGCAAGGAAAAACAACAATTCAAGCGGAATATTGGATTTCCTAAAAGAAAAACAACCCGTTAGATTTTCGAATTTCCTGGCAGGTATAAATACGGGGTCAAAACCTCAGAGACTTCACTTCAGTTCCAACTGTTGCGCTATGTCCGGAACTACCGTCGTCGTTTCGCTTCGAAAGCGACATCGCAACGCCATCTGTTGGCTCACGCGCACACTCATCAGCGCCGGTACCGTCACCGCGCTTGCTATTATAGATAAGCGCTTATCGCATTTTGAATCTCGCGCCTACTGGCCCTTTAAATTGTTTTTAAGGAATTCTCACTATACGAATTCCACTTCCGTCGCTGCGGTTTTCTCGGAATCGCTTTTCCGGGAAGACGGCAAGATTCGATAAGGTCGTCTCCGCGAGAACACCTGTTCTCCAAATCGGAGTATACGATTTTGCCCGCGCCGACATCTGTACATCTGAACCGCTTTTCCGCCGCATCCGCGTAGCAGATCTCGTAAGATCTCCGCAAATTTACCTTTGCAGTCTTTAATTTCAATATTTTAAGGAATAATTCGTCCGAAACACCGGTGGACCGTCATCTCCCGCCACGCGCTCCGAACAGTGTCGTTCGCGCTTAAATGTATAGTGCAATCGAAATATACAGTGTTTTGGATTGATCTGCTAATATTCATTTCCACCCGCATTTTCCAAACTCCAACCTTTGCTCAGTGCTGGACCAACGGATTCTGGGACCACGCAGTTGAAGGTCGCGGTGCACTAAGATTGGGCACACGGCAATTAACGAACATATTGGCGATCCTGCCAGGATCCGCATCTACATCCAGCCTCCGCAGCATCCGGATTACATCGCAGTGCAGTGGATTTTTGGACTTTCGAACTTTTTTTTTTGGACAGTGTCAATAGTGTCTTCACTAGTGTCTCCGTAGTGAAAGTCAGTGCTAGTGAAACCTGGACAAAAAAAAACCATTCATTTCGTGCGCATAATTTCAAATTTATGCGGACGCGCGCGCTAATAAGATTAATCACTTCGGCTTTAATCTCGCTTTCGGCCGCGTTCGGCCACCTCCGGAGTCGCTCGACTTCCAATCACGCGACGCTTCGTGACGTCACGGTGAGGGGCCAGATTTGGGCTCCTCTCCCGTAAACACTTTCCGGAACGGTTCGGCCTCCTCCGGCCCCACTCGGAGCCTCGCCGCACGAACTCCTCCGAGAAGTCGCGAAACCAGCAATTCCGCTTCGGTACGAGTCCCCACTCGCACCCATCTCTCTCTCTCTCCAGAGCCAAGTCAAGCGCTTTCGGAAACTCTCGGACTCCCGAGAAGTCTACCGACTTTGGTGAAAGTGTCCCCCGCTAACACGCGTCACCTAGCAACCGGCCCGCCTACGGCCGGAGTGGGAATCCCGAAAACGACGTTCCACGCCATTCGCCTAGCAGCACGCAACCCGTGCGTGTCCTATATGCATAAGTATATTCACCCGAAATACTTATAATACTCGCTCGATTTTCTCGCACAATTTGGTGCATCAAATCGACAAAAAACATTCAGCTATCGTCCAAAATAGCAATTAATAATTTACGATGCCTAAAACGCGAGCTCAAACCGATCCAGACGAACTGTATCATCAGTTTGTTCGGCTGACAGTTTCGCAGAGTGATGCGCTCAAAGCCATAAACCGAACGTCGGCAGTTCTGCAACGATCAGATCTGACGTACGACCAAGCAGTCGCGCGCCGCGACAACGTCACAAATTTATGGCAACAAATGTCAGAGCGCCACCAGGAGCTACTCAAGTTCAGCGAAATGGCCTCTTGCGCCACTGACAGCTATTTTGCAGACGAGTTCTTCGCATCAGCTGAGACCATATACTTCGACACAGTTGCAGGCCTGTCAGCTGTTGTACGACTCACTGCACCAACGCCAGCCACGCCGAGACACACCGACGCTCCCGTTGCAGCCAGCATCTCTACAAGACCGCAAGTACCTGCGATTAAACTTCCACGTTTTTCGGGTATTTACACCGAATGGGCAGAATTCCGCGATCACTTCACCGCTTTGTTTTTGAAAAATAACGATTTTGACTCCTTTCAAAAACTTTATTATTTAAAGTCATGCCTCGACGGAGAGGCCGCGAATATTTTAAAAAAAATGTCTCTTACCGTTCAAAATTTTGAAATCGCGTGGAAACTCTTGAAAGACAGATACGAGAATCGACGACGACTTTTGAACTTATATTTATCGAATTTATTTGCATTAAAATCGGTGTCACGGGATAATTCGCCTATCGAATTATGTAAATTACTGGATTCTGCCCAAGAATCGATCGATGCGCTCCGCAAATTGGAACGCCCGGTTGCTGATGACATTTCAGTATTTTTAATTACGCAACGACTTGATCGAGGTACGCGTGAGGCATGGGATTTTTCTCTGGACGGAGATGAATACGCAACGTTAGCTCAATTAACGAATTTTTTAACGGCTAAAATAAGGTCGCTAGAAGCCGCGTGCGGATTTGAAAAGTTGAAATCAAGTTCAACTGTAGCGCGTACAAAACCTGCCTCAGCCTCCCACGCTCAAGTACTTCACGCTAACACGAATACGCATTCAAATTCGAAATGCATCGTGTGCAAATCTGCACATTTTATATTTAGATGTCCGAAATTCGGACAAATGTCGTTGTCCCAACGCTGGGACATAGTAAAAACAAATGCTCTGTGCGTTAATTGCTTATCAAGCGGTCATAAGATAACGCAATGTAAAAGTGGAAAATCGTGTGTCCATTGTGCAGAACGACACAATTCACTTTTACATAATAATAATATTAATAACAAAAAAACTACGCAAAACGAAATGTCGCCAGTTTCGACGACCACACAAGCAAGCACCAGCACCGCGATGGACGCAGATTTGGTCCAATCTCATCTGAGTACTCCCAGTACTCTTTCTCATATAATACTGGCTACTGCTTGGGTGGTTATCATATTGGGTATATACATCCGCTTCGCAACGCACTGTTAGATTACGCGCGCTGCTCGATCCCGGATCGACTCGCACTTTTATCTCACAAAAGGCCGCGAACTTGCTGCGAACAAAGGAATACGCCGCGAACATCCAAGTTACGGGACTTGGTTCGACCGGAACCGAACACGTGAAAAAGATGATTCCGATTTCAATCCTGTCCGCATATGATAACGAGGTTAGACTGTCGTCCGACGCGCTAGTCATCGACCGCCTGACAGCGTATACGCCAAAATTCAGATTTCCCATTTTACATTGGCCGCATTTAAAAAATCTGAATTTTGCCGATGGCAACCCCACCGACGATACTACCATTCATGCACTTATCGGAGCAGATGTATACCCCTACGCGCTTCGCGATGGAATCGTGCGCGGACAACGCGATGAGCCGGTCGCGCTGAATACCGTCTTTGGGTGGGTTCTCTCGGGCGTGAGCGCGAAAAGTGAGCAACCCGATGCGACCTCCGTACACATCCATCACGCACGCCATATGCACGATTTTAGGGAATTAAACGCGTCCATAACTCGATTTTGGGAAATCGAAGACGTTCCCCTACGCGATGTCCTATCTGAAGAAGACAAACGCTGCGAAACACATTTCGCCAAAACGCATTCGCGGTGTCCAAACGGACAATACACAGTCCGAATCCCACTAAGAGACCCCGATCCCATCGCTATCGGCGATACCCGCTGCCGGGCTCTACAATGTCTCCTATCAATGGAACGTAGATTCGCGACAAAACCCGTTGAACGCGACGCCTATGTCGCTTTCATAGACGAATACGCTCGGTTAGGACATTTGCGTCCCGCACCAACTGAGCCAACGTATACCCCAGTCGTCTATTTGCCGCATCATGCTATAGTGAAAACGTCGAGTACCACTTCGCAAACTCGTGTTGTATTTAATGCATCCGCAAAGTCCACAAACGGACAATCATTAAATTCCCTGCAATTCGTCGGTCCCAAATTGCAGGCAGATCTTCCGACATTGCTAAAATGTATCGACAAATTCTCGTCGATAACCGCGATTTGCACTTACAACACATTTTATAGCGTCGGTCGCCAACGGATCAAATTTCTGAATTAGAACTCCTCACAGTCACCTATGGGACTGCAAGTGCGCCATATTTGGCTCTTCGCGTCCTTCGGCAACTAGCCGAAGACGAAGGAGCACGTTTTCCTCTCGGAAAACAGGCTCTCTTAACGAACTTCTTCGTCGATGATGCGCTTCTCGGCGCCGACACTGAAGATAAGTTAAGAGAGACACGCGATCAGCTGATTAACTTACTTGCTACCGCACACTTTCGGTTACGCAAGTGGATAAGTAACTCCGCGAGCCTACTTCAGGATATAGACGAAGATGAACACGGCCTTTCGTGCACTAAAACTTTGCAAGACGACGAAAGTGTCAAAGTATTAGGCATAACGTGGCATCCTGCATCCGACGCGTACGGCTATTATTTTAATTTCTCGCCGCCCACTGAATGGACAAAACGAGCGGTGCTTTCACAAATCGCGCGTATGTTTGACCCGTTGGGATGGATCGCCCCAATCATCATAATCGCGAAGATTTTCATGCAACGCTGTTTTGTTTTTTTTTCTGCTTGTGGCAGAATGCTGCCGATTGGGACACTCCACTTACGCCGGAACTAACTTCCTCCTGGGTCACCTTTTATGAGAGTCTGCCTCTACTAAAGCAACTCAGCATACCTCGATGGCTGGGAATGTCACCTTCCGTTCGCTACGAACTGCACGGCTTTTCGGACGCATCCGAGAAGGCGTACGCAGCAGCGGTTTACGTTCGGTGCGTCGACAGCCCTGAAAATATTCAAACTGCGTTGCTTACGGCAAAAACTGGAGTAGCGCCCCTGAAAACGCTTTCGATACCCCGCTTAGAGCTCAGCGGAGCCGTGCTGCTCGCTCGACTCCTGTCCCAAATTCGAGCCGCGCCTGCATTCGCCCAGTGCCCTGTAACGTGTTGGACTGATGCGACAATCGTCCTCGCCTGGCTGCAAAATTCTCCATCCCAGTGGAAAACTTTCGTAGCCAACCGAGTATCCGAAATTCACACATCACTCGATGCCCCTTGGCGTCATGTGTGTAGTGCGGATAACCCTGCCGACTTAGCGTCGCGAGGCGTATCAGTCGGCGAACTGCTTTCTTCAAAAATTTGGTGGCACGGCCCCTCCTGGTTACAACAGCCAGAGGCAGAATGGCCAACGCTCTCGCCATCAATTAACCCTGATGCACCACTGGAACGGAAGGTCGAAGTTTTCCACGCGGATATTAAGCCGACGGCCGAATGCGCTGTCGACGACCTCCTTAATAGATTCTCCAGCTGGACAAAACTATGCAAAACGATTAGATATGTATTATTATTGTCAAAAAATTGGAATCGTGAAATGAGAAACTGCTCTCTCGCCAAGCAGTTGGAACGCGTCAAGCATCGCGTTTTCTCACTTCTCCAGTCTACATCTTTCAAAGACGAGATACTATTGATTTCTCTTAATCAACCATCATCAGATGGAACCCGCAGGTTAGATATAGGACAACGACTTCCCAAAGCAAGCCGCCTCAAAAGACTCAACCCGTTTCTCGACGCGAGCGGATTGTTACGCGTAGGAGAACGGCTGTCACACACGAACTTTACATTCTCTCAGAAATTCCCCGTGATCTTACCGTCAGGTCATGTGTCCCGCTTGCTCATCGAACAAGCGCACATGAGGTGCCTTCATGGAAGCATCATGCTGACGCTAAGCACAGTACGTGATCAGGTGTGGATCCTGCACGCACGTAAAACGGTCCGCTCAGTGGTTGCTCGCTGCCTCTCCTGCGTTCGATTCGCCGCCCGGGTGCCCTCGCAGGTGATGGGTTCTCTGCCGCCGGCCCGCGTTACGCGACCCTCTCGCGCGTTTGAAGAATGCGGCGTAGATTACGCTGGCCCCTTTAATATGCGCTTGGCGGGCGGTCGCGGACATAAATCAATGCTTGTTTACGTCGCTGTTTTTATATGTATGGCGTCACGAGCTATACATTTGGAAACAGTATGCGCGTACTCCACAGATGCGTTCATCGCGGCATTTGAACGATTTTACTCGCGTCGCGGTTTACCAAGTAAAATGTTCCGCGATTGTGGTCCTAATTTTCAGGGCGCCGATAGGGAGCTGCAATCTGCGTATCGCGCCGCGATTAGAAGCAACGAGTTCCAGGCACACGCCGCTGAACATGGCGTCGATTGGCACTTCATCCCGCCCGCAGCTCCTCACTTCGGTGGGCTGTGGGAGGCCGGGGTGAAGGCGATGAAGCGACATCTCAAGCGAGTGCTTGGATCCCAAACGCCTACTTACGAGGAGTTGAACACCTTGCTTTGCAAAATCGAAGCATGTTTAAATTCTCGCCCCCTAGCTCCGCTTACCGACGACGTCGAAAGCCTCGACGCCTTAACACCAGGGCATTTCCTTGTCGGCGGCCCCCTGATGGCGCACCCGATCTCGATTAGTGTAAAGTATTCGCAACGACTGCATACGCGTTGGAAAATTCTCCAACAAACTTTGGAGCGTTTCTGGCATGACTGGTCCCGAGACTATATACTATCATGCCAGCACCGCTCCAAGTGGCTCACTCGTACGCCTAATATTAAGTGCGGTCAATTAGTGCTTGTGAGAGACACACAGCTTCCTCCCTCGAAATGGAAGATGGCTCGCGTTGTGAAATGCCATCCGGGTCATGACGGTCAGGTCCGAGCGGTAACGGTTCGCACGGCGACCAAAACGTTTCAACGACCTCTCGTGAAACTGGCATTGCTTCCGGTTGACCTGGAGCCTGAGTCGTGTCTCACAACACTTTAGTCTTAAGTTTTAGATATGTTTAGTATTATATTGCGACCCAAACGTCGCAAGGCGGGCGGTAATGTTGCGCTATGTCCGAAACTACCGTCGTCGTTTCGCTTCGAAAGCGACATCGCAACGCCATCTGTTGGCTCACGCGCACACTCAACAGCGCCGGCACCGTCACCGCGCTTGCTATTATAGATAAGCGCTTATCGCATTTTGAATCTCGCGCCTACTGGCCCTTTAAATTGTTTTTAAGAAATTCTCACTATACGAATTCCACTTCCGTCGCTGCGGTTTTCTCGGAATCGCTTTTCCGGGAAGACGGCAAGATTCGATAAGGTCGTCTCCGCGAGAACACCTGTTCTCCAAATCGGAGTATACGATTTTGCCCGCGCCGACATCTGTACATCTGAACCGCTTTTCCGCCGCATCCGCGTAGCAGATCTCGTAAGATCTCCGCAAATTTACCTTTGCAGTCTTTAATTTCAATATTTTAAGGAATAATTCGTCCGAAACACCGGTGGACCGTCATCTCCCGCCACGCGCTCCGAACAGTGTCGTTCGCGCTTAAATGTATAGTGCAATCGAAATATACAGTGTTTTGGATTGATCTGCTAATATTCATTTCCACCCGCATTTTCCAAACTCCAACCTTTGCTCAGTGCTGGACCAACGGATTCTGGGACCACGCAGTTGAAGGTCGCGGTGCACTAAGATTGGGCACACGGCAATTAACGAACACCAACATCCAGGATATAAGGCACGGTAAATACACGAAATTACGTTCACATTCACCATCACCAGTACAGAATTCCAATTCTGTACTAATCATTTTCTCACTCTCGGGAAACTGACAGGTAATGATAGTTCCTCCGAAGGAAGTACAACTCTCTCGGCTGAACTAACAAAACCTGTCATACCCGTATTCGTATCTATCGCCAAGAAATTTAAATCTTTTGGCAAAATACGGAGGACGGAGACATTAAAAAACTATCGAACCGATGACAAAAGTGCGGCGAACGAAAATGTATGTTATTATACCCACTTGCATGCGCGGGCACACGTACAAAGACCAAAGGTAACCGAACCGACAGTCACGAGATGTTCCTAGAGATGATGTCGCAATAAACGGGATGGACGGAATTGCAATTCCACGGCCCAGGATTATACGGAGAGATAGAGCGTAGTAGCGTTGTGTGGTACAGCGACTACAGAGTGGGGTTCGGTAGCGACAACAGAGAATAGTCGACGAATAAGGACGGAATTGCAATTCCGTGACCAGATGAGACACGCCGTGTCATTCGGAGTAGAGGCGCAATAGATGCATATGTAAGATTCTTGTAAGTGTCGACCAATAACTATACAACAGAGGCGGGAAAGATGGAATTTAAATACTTAATTTTCCGAGACGAACATATGTGGCTCGCCCTTTGGCTCGTAGGATGCCCATTTTTTGTATCCCGTTCGCCACTAAAGACGGGGGATTATTTTCCCAGTCGATGGTAATTGCAATCACTCCCTCTACAATCGGGTTAGTGGTTGCAGGATCTCGTGTGATCTCAGAGAGGTCATGGAAGATCTTGGATGCAAACTGCGTTGCATACAAATCATCTTCAGTGTGCATCGGTCAAGACCCCTTAGCTCGTGAAGGTTCCACTTAAGTTCTCCAAATGTATAGAGCACTGGTGAAACCGCCAACATATTTGTGGCTGCCACCTTATTTTTCCCCGTCAATTCTGATGACCAGATCTGACGGAGAAGTCGCCGGTATTTCTTAACGATGTTCGTTTTAGCAGTCTGCAGATCCTGGACATGCCTCTGAGGCACTCCTAGGTATGTGTAGGCTTCCTCGGCGTTAAGGTGGCGAATGACACTTCCGTTGACGAGCTCCATATCATTGTCAATGGAGTCTGACCTTCCTCTGTGCAAATGAACGACTGCACACTTGTCCAATCTGAATTCCATGCCTATATGTCTCGAGTATGTGAGGACGATGTTCAGAGATCGGTGTAATTGATCCTCGCCTGATGCATATAATTTAAGATCATCCATATAGAATAAATGGGTAATCTTATGTACACGTTCGCCAGGAAGTCCACACATGTACCCTTGAGATTGTCGGAGAGCAACGGATAGAGGCAATAGTGAGCTTCAGAAGAGCACAGGACTCAGAGAATCTCCCTGATAGACACCTTTGTAGAATTGAACCAGTCTGGACATGGTTCTACACTTGCCCGATGTCATGACAAAGCGCGTTTTCCAAAGATGCATCAAGTCTTCTGCATTTCTCACTATATTTGGGTGGACATGAAGGCGTTTGAGCAATAAGCTTAAAAGCTCGTTCGATGTTGAGTCGTACGCCTTCATGTAATCCAGCCAGGCTATCGACAGGTTACGCTTGTACTGGACTGAGTCCTGACAAACACACCTGTCGATAATTAAGTTGTCCTTGCAGCCGGATACACCCACTTTCGAGCCTCGTTGTTCTACTATCCGTTGCCACACGGGTTTCACGGCTTTCTCAATACGTTCGTTCAAGCTGCTATTGAACCATTTGTATAACGTATTGAGACACGTGATTGGTCTATATTTTCTCGGATCAGACAAGTCTCCCAATTTTGGGATTAGTGTCGTACGGCTAGGTGTCGATGGACAAAAGTGAACTTCTTCCACCAGTAGTTGTTAATTCCATCCCAGCCTGGCGAGGAGAAATTCCTCGCTCTTTTGATGGCATTATTCACCTCTAACGCACTGACGGGTGGGCAATCTTCACTTTGTTGTGCGAGTTCGTCACACAACTCGGTAAAGATTTCAATACCTGGAGTGTCTGCATTAAACAGTGATTTTAAACCACAAACAGGTTTAACTAAATTGACAACAAAAACGGCTTCACGGACTTTGAAGGAGGACTGTTCACAAGTGAAAATCCGTTTAGTTTGAAATCGTAGCTGCTCCTTTTTTTGAGATATCTTAAAATTTGGTTTTGTATTTTATTTACATTTTACTGCATATTCGGCATATGACAATAAACTACATGGTACACCACTCTCAGCTTTACCAAGAACCAACGACGTGGACGTGGTGGTATTTTGGTTCCATTTTTTGTTGTTGTATTTTTTTTAATTTTGCATTTTAATTTTTTTTTTTTGCATTTTGGCATTTTTAATTTTCGAAACAATGATCGGGTGGTAAATATTTCTCTGCGAAATCAGTGACTTCCAAAGAATTCACTGAAAGAGCTGTCAAAAGAAGTGATGATTTTTCATTTTTTAATTGATTATGTAATCTTATTGAATTTTCACGCGTGGCTTGGGATTTTCTTTTTATATTTCAATAACCAATTTCATTAACCCTTTGAGTCACGAATTTTTCCAGTGATATGGTATACAAGGGTTTTTGGAGCCGCTGATTGCGAATCCGGTGTCAGATTTACGAAATTCAAAATGACGGATCCAACATAAGACCAAATTACCGTTTCTCAGAATTTTGGTCGGCCATATTGGATCCGCCACTTTGAATTTTGTAAATCTGATATTGGATTCGTATTCAGCGCCCGCAAAAAACCTTGTATCCCAACAATCGAGATTGGATAGGTTTAGTTTGAAAATTTCAATTCATTTTAAATTCATACTTTGATTCCGTAAATATGTATTCAAATGGATTGAATTCCGAAGAAAGTAATCCGTCTGTATTCAATTTTACGAACACAATTACATAGCATTCAATATTTCGTTTTGAAGAAGGTTTTTTTTGGATTGAAATGAATACGCTTAGGTAGTTTTGAATCCGTAATGTTGAATACGGATGCATTCAATATTTCGTTTTTAAAAAGGAAACGATTTTTGGATTGAAATGAATACACTAATACTACTACAAAAAAGGAGCAGCTATGATTTCAAACTAAACGGATTTTGACTCGTGAAGAGTCCTCCTTCAAAGTCCGCGAAGCCGTTTTCGTTGTCATTTTAGTTAAACCTGTTTGTGGTTTAAAATCACTGTGATTAAGCCTAGATGTTTTCTCGTAGATATTGTTATTGCTGTTGTTATCGTTATTATTATTATTATTTTGATAATAACTTTTAACAACAACATTGGTTTCTTATGTCGCTCAATTTGTCTGAATAGTGAACACTTTTTTTCTCAGAACCAGGTGAGCGTGAAATTTTACTGTATCCACGCTCCAAAGCATGAGGTAGGTGATTACAGTGTCGGTACTGCGTTCATTTTAACGCGCAGAAAATTGTCTCCACGGGGATTCGAACCCAATGTGAATGCCTTAGCCATCGGAGCCAGCTCCCCCGCATCTTGCGCGCAGCTTGGTCAGACTTGCCTAGCATTTCATCTCATGCACATGAGAGCTGCTCTGGGGGCCGATGGCTTTAAGAGAAGCCGAAACCTACGAGACGGTCCTCTTTTCTGTGTTTTTCTGGGATAGGTCTCTGGGAGACAACCCCAAGAGGGGTCATATCTTATAAAGGACTTTCCCGATGGAGTCGGCCTGGGGGTTTCAAATTTGGCAGGCAACGGCTGGATCCGCCGTATTGACTATTAACCCGAGATCATTGAGGGTGCGTGGCGAAATTTAGTTAAGCCATGTCCATTGGAAAATGCTCCGTCCCAAGCACCTTCTTATACCCAGCACTTCTAGCTTGTGACGGTTTTCAGGGGGGTCTCGCTCAAGATGGCCCCCTCTGGAAAGCATAAAAGGTTGCCAGCTGACGGGTGAGGAGGCGTGCGGATCCGACTAACGGATAGCAGGACATTTTTTGCTTTTTTTCCCAAGCTCTTCGTCTCTTTTTCAAGTAAAAAAGCATCAAGTAAGCGCAGACGAAGAATGGATACGTTGGGCAAGAAGGATACGGTGCAGAGGAGGGCGAGCAAGCCATTGATTAGGTGACCGCATCTCCTCCGTGGCTGAAGATCTGGTGAATCTTCGGAAAATAATTCTTGACGCCGAAAAAAGGGTCGATGCTAAATTTGCTCCTCCATGGAGCAGGTCGTTCTCGCCCCAAACACACTCCCTATCTCGCAATGCCACGTTTCAAATTTTACCGGAAATACTCTGTTGACTCGATTTAACCATCTCAACCATTTCGATTAATTTTATATGATTTATTTTGACGTTTTATTTACGCCCGAAACACGCTCACTATCTCGCAATGCCACGTTTCAAAATTTACCGGAAATACTCTATTGACCGGATTTAACCATCTCAACCATTTCGATTAATTTTGTATTATTGATTTTTACGTTTACTTCGTGCCCGAAACACACTAACTATCTCGCAATGCCACGTTTCAAATTTTAGGAAAAGGAACCGGGTGCAATCAGGGAGGTCCTAGGATTAGACATATAATTGGGACTTTGTGAGTAGTCTCACAAGTCCTCTCACAAAAAATATATATGCACAACTTGACGGCTATGCCGACTTACCTCCGTCGTTGTGACGACCCAAACAAAAAACTGAAAAGATGACCCGATGTTTTATTGTCCTAATCATTTTTCACCCGTTCACTCTTTCACTCGCTCTAACTCTTTCCCGCTATCTATTTCTTGCTATCTCTTTCTTGCTAGTTCGCCACTTCGCTCTACCTCTCTCTCTCTCTGTCTTTCTCTCGCAATCTCTCACTCTTTACTCGCGTCCGACCCGACTTAGTTTCGTACCAGTTCGTACTTGTCTGACTTTTCAATTTTGGAAAATGAATGGGTGAGTCGTTCCATTTCCCACTTTTCGTAATTTCCCCCCGTTAGATCCGTCCCTACTCATGCCAATTTTGGGTCTAATCATAATTTTGGATTTTGAATGATGATACGCAATACGGCTCGACCGATCGCCTTGTCTTCGTTGCTCCCACTTCCCGGGCGCAACTCTTTCTTTCGCACCGATCCACTCTTACTCCCGAATAGTGTAAACATTCCCGACACGTGTGAGCCCGCGGGAGTTCGACGACGGAGATCGTCCGTCCCACTCCCGCCCCGGCCTAAGGCCCCGCTGTCTCACTCAATCTCGCTATACGCATTTTCGTATTTTCCAGCTCGACTCTAATAGAAGCGACTAGGTAATTACTTTTTCTTGGTAATTAATGAGTAATCGAAAGTGTATCGTAATGGATATACTTTCTGTGACAACGTCACAATTTCCTCCCTCAAACTGCAACATCCTTCGAATAGCTCCATCCGAACAACAAAACAACCACAAAAATGTTCACCACTAACCTTCAGTTGTAGCTACTTCTTTTCTCTCCCGTGACGTGCCTCCTCATCTCCTCCTACTTCACTGGCTGATTCCTGCCTACTCTCCCTCGCTCGCAAATTTCCCTTGCCCTTAATTCTCGCTTGCTTGCCATTCTAGTGAGGCCCTACTTCCCTAGCTGGCTAAGCGGAGCTCAAGAGAGGACCGTCCCCCCAGAATACCGATCGAATTACCATGCCTGAGCATCGGTTGTCAGATGTCGGATCTCTTGCATTAGTCGCAAGGCCTTGTCCAGTCGCTCGTATTCTCGCTCCGACCTCCCGCAGTCCGGTGCCGCTCAATCCGGGCATGGCGCATCTTCCGCTCCCGTCCCGACCCCCTTTCAACCGGTCTGCCCACCCGAAGCTAACCCGTCTCCCCTGTGAATGACTGTAGGAATTTCCGGTGAGGTTTTGCACAGCAGGGCGGGATAGGAGGTCTTCCCCCGGTCGACCACAATTATGGCAATACTTGCCCACTGCCGGCCGGGGGCAATCTCTCCTTCCATGACCCCGTTGCTAGCAATGGAAGCAGGCATACCTCGGGAGTTCAATCCGCGGGTTAATGGGCACCGAGCACAGGTCCCCGAACATGGTCCCTTCCCGTTTGAGCTCTGAGAGTGCGACATTCCGTGGCAGCACTCTCCGTGCCGACCGTTCTCTGGCGATTTTCCCGCTCTAGGACCATCCGCGTAACTTCCATGGCCCATTCCTCCTCGTTTTCCAGGGCCCAATTTTCAAGTCGAAAAGACGGATCCATTATTCTGTAAAAAAATTAATAGAAAAATGTTCACAGTGAAAAAAAAAATGTTATCGAAGTATTTGGACGACACAGCTGACTAGCGCATAGGATATCACAAGACTTACACGGACACTACTCTACCCTTTTCGTCCCATTTCACACTCCCTCGCTATTCCTTCTCTGTTGAGTCTTTGTCTCGCTACGTGGCGGTATGTATCGTTTTAAGTCGGAGACGTGTACTTTGTCATCTATCCGACGGTCTCTCATCTCCAATCGGTATACCGTGCGAGAAAGGATTACTGCTATCCGGTACAGCCCCTCGTATTTTGGCACTAGTTTGGTCGAGAACTTTTGCACGGCGTTGGAGAGTACGTGGGTTCGTCGCCGAACCATATCTCCTACTTGAAATGTAGCCATACGTTTACCTTTGTTGTAGGCTCTCTCCTCTCTCTCTCTCTCTCTCTCTCTCTCTCTCTCTCTCTCTCTCTCTCTCTCTCTCTCTCTCTCTCTCTCTCTCTCTCGCCTTGTCAATGTGCTTTATGACCACTTCTCGCAAGGCCTCCAACCTTTTTACTCTATCTACCCATACCCTCGGGTCGGATCGGATTTGGTCATCTCCTTTCTCTGCCTCCCGTCGCAAACTCTTAACAGGCCGAGGTTCCCGCCCAGAGTTCAAAAAAGCGGGTGAGACTTTTGTTGATGATTAGGTTGAGGTATTCACCTCATGACGGAATTCACGCAAATGTTTATCCCAATCCCGATGATCCTCCTTCACAAACGTCGCTATCGTCGTCTTCAAACTCCGATTACTTCTCTCTACGGGATTGGCTTGCGGATGATAGGGTGGCGTAGTGTTGTGCTTGATACCAAACTCGATCAATACCGAGTACACCTGCTAGTTATCACATTTATTCCCATTATCCATCGCCAATGATGCAGTAAATTATCATCCACTCTCCAACCAGTATATTTGGTAGGAGACGCTATCACCTCTGCTCGCAATTTCAGATACTCTTCATCCTCCACACTTCCAAATGCCAAAATCGTCTATCTCCTTTTCCGCCAAATAATTTCGATAGTCCGGGGTCGAATTTCGGAAAACGATTCTTAACTGTTTTTAGATCGACAGGGGTCGTTTGAAATAGCTAACGATGTGCCATGTGCCGGAGATGAATTGACTGATGGATTCTCTCTTACCTTGTTCGATTTTTCAATTCACCTTCCAAGTCTTCCTCATTTATCTCACCAATAAACATCTGTCGGAAAGCCTTGAAAAAATCACGATTGGCGGTTTTATACCATCTACCCGCTTCTCGATATAAAATGGCCGGAATATCTCTCAAAAAGATCCGGTCTTCAAATCCTGTTTGTTCTCGACAATCCTCTAACCTAGACAGAAAATCTTCCGCCGATTCCTTTTCATCGCACGAGAATTTCAACCCCCATTCTCGCAAGGCTTTGGTACATCGTAAGTCCCTATCCATTTCGGAATTACTTCGTCGACGGCGAACGTTTCTTTCTATTTCCTCCTCCTCGCTATCAGTAGTGTACTCAAAATCTATAAGCCTCCTTCTGCGCACGCTATTCCCTGTCGAATGCCCACTACTCGCCATACTATGTCTATCGATACGGTCACCATAATTTCGTCCCTGATCTCTATTTTCGTCATACGAATATGACGCCGGCCCCCGGCTTTCCCAGATTTCTTACATCTCGATCCTCTACTCTTTTCTTCAAGCCTCGAAGATCATCTATGTTTCGATCTCTTTCGACCCTCCATTCTGGCCCGAGAGTTATGCTCTCAGAACCTAATGGCCTACTGCACCCTAAATCGTTGACCCATTCTAGGCCTCTTATTTTGGACTGGGTAGAGTATCCCGGCTTCTCCATCGGTCTCGCCATGTTGGATTTTCTTATCGCCCCGAATTATGACTCCCTAATCATTCTGGAAACTGATTCGGGCAGGACTAACCCGGGGCTAACCGATTGTACGAAACTACTTACTCTAGGCAACCCAGCCCCCACCCCACCAGCCAAGGTGCGACTGGTGGTAGTCGTAAGGGTCGTAGTAGTATGTGTCACTGTAGTCATGACATTTTCTAAAGGGCTACCCCTTTCAGTGGGGTTCTTTTGTCTCGAACCTTCCCCTGCTCATACTTCCTCCGGCGCTAACATCTCTCCTCCCGCTGCCTCTCCCGGACTTTCACAACCCTTATCAGTCGATTCTTGAATTTCATGCACCCTTTTAGGTCTACCCATACCTTTGCACCGCCTTACCCTCAGATTCCTCCGTCAACATTGAGATCGTTAGATGAGGTATTTCCCACCCGCCAGAGGATCTCTACGGAGTTATCAAAATTTCTTAACTCGACTCTCAGTAATCTATCGCGTAATATCTTCTCGGCGCCTTTACTACTAAACCTCTACCTCCCTAATTGCTGAATAACTCCCGCTAAGTTCAATTTATCGATCGTATTTTTTATCCGCCTACGTCCTTGGAATCTTTCAGCAACGCCCACATTATACTCCTATGTCTTTCTACCTCATTCGCCATTTTACGTCCGTTATTTTCCCCACTTGCCAAAGGAATGCATACGCGCGGAAAGAATCCGTTAATCTATCTCGCTCGAAGCTCTATCAGCCGCTTAACCTCTTTTACCAACAATCTATCTTCCCTCTGCACGCCTGTGTCCGCAACCCACTCTCCAAATTTTGGACCAAGACTAGTAACTCTCAACTATCGTTCCCTTAGGACCACCTCACCATCTCACACGCAATATCAACCATCCCCCTTTCAACCGATAACCTCAACTCTTTTATCCAGCTCGCTATTTCCAGCTACTAGCATAGTCCTGTCGCAATTCCATGCATATTACAGACATACAATATTTAATTTTATTCTATTTTTATTGAACATCTCATTTTACCATGTGCAAAAAAATTACTATTTGGAGATTTCTCTATATACATTTTTCTCGACGCAGACTTCTTTCCGAAGACAATTTCCGCTGAGCTCTACTCGTGCGACTCCTTCCTTCCTAACCCGCAAATTAATTTTATTCGTTTTCAATATAAGTGATCCGTCGATCAACATTGAAAACTGTCATCCATTTCAAATAACCCTCGTTTACGGGATTATTAATTTTTATTACAGTCCGAACCACACTATCTATCTCGCTATTCTACGTTCTAATTTTTACCGGAAGTATCCTTGACCGGATTTGACCATCTCAAACATTTCAATTAATTTTGTATGATTGATTTTCACGTTTTATGCATTCCCGAAACACACTCACTATCTCGCAATGCCAGGTTTCAAAATTTACCGTAAATACTCTATTGACCGGATTTAACCATCTCAACCATTTCGATTAATTTTGTATGATTGATTTTCCCGTTTTATTCTCGACAGAAACACACTCCCTATCTCGCAATGCCACGTGTTACGGATGCAGATCTCTTTGGGCCCCGAAGTTGCCTCTTTGCTTTCGGTGATCTGGCTGACTAAAGACTATCGCGCTTTTCGGGATCCGTCGACGATGAAGACGGATTGTCCATCCGGTCACACGCGCAATATGCAGTTTTCGTGTGGGAACCCGCTGACGACAGCTATTTTAGGGTGCTCGTCGACACCGAGTGTAGCCATGCGATCTGCAAACGCTGGTAGGTTGCCATCGAAAACTGCTTACAGGTTCCACGAACATTCATTTAAGCAATTTATAAAGAATTAAACTGCTGTGGTTGCTCGGACCACGTTGTAACCGTGCACCGGATGTACGAATATTGTATTGCGTTAAATACGATATTCGCTCATCCCACTCGCAACCTGACATCTATTATAATGGCTTAAATATTATAGAAAATTATAATATACTATTTGATATGGCGAGGTACGAACTGTCGCCCGTAACACCACGTTTCAAATTTTACCGGAAATACTCTATTGACCGGATTTAATCATCTCAACCATTTCGATTAATATTGTATGATATATTTTCCCGTTTTAACCCGCCCGAAACACACTCACTATCTTGCAATGCCACGATTCAAATTTTACCGTAAATACTCTATTTACCGGATTTAACCATCCCAATCATTTCAATTAAATTGGTATGATTGATTTTCACGTTTTATTCACGCCCGAAACACACTCACACTCTCGGTAATCCTTAATGAGTAATCGAGTAATCCTAATGGATATACTTTCTGTGACAACGTCGCAGCACAAAATTGAAAAAAAATTCATTGAAGAATGGTATGAAAAAAAGAATGAAGACCCAATAATAATCGAAGGTTGTCGAATAGTAAAAATGGCTGCAAGTATAATTTTAGAAGACATCCGTTCATCACATTATGTCAAGAATGAATATAATTTACCCAATTTTGATTAAGTTAATATATTTGATATTGTCCCTGAATCGCTTAAATTATTTTTGGATAAACTAATTATTACTCATAACGATAAAAGTGAAAAAAAAATTTGAAAAATGGACAAAAAGAGTAGCGACAATGGCCCATACTTTAATTTCATCAGTTCACCCAAGATCCTTTTTATCGGCAATTCTGTTGGGGCTTTCAGCATCATTGCAAAAAGCATACGCATCTGAAGATTAAATCGACACTCTCTCAAGCATGGAATTTAGTTCAAGCTATGATGAAGTGTTACGCTTCGAAGCTTCCATTTTAAACTGTACGGATAATTACACTTGCATTGAAGGAACGTACGTGCAATATATGAGCATATGAATAATTTTATGCAACCTTCAAGTAAAGGAGCTTAAATTTTTTCTTACCCGCTTCATTTGAATATATATATATATATATATATATATATATATATGACCGATACATAGACGAGTTATATATAAAAAAATCGGGTCCGCGAAATGACTACATTACGTGTTTATATATATATATATATATATTTTAATTAGTTATAACGATTCTTGGACAAAGGTTGGTATTTTTCTTAGAAAATTTTACGTTTCGGCCGTTTATGAGGGCCCCCTTCAGAAATTTTATTAATTCTAAAAAAAATTTTTTGACATGTTTATTACAAAAAAAATGAATAAAAATTCACAATAATTATTAAAAAAATAAACACACTTCTAACTTACTTCTAACAATTTTTAGGGCATTGCATACTTCAATAAATTAGAAAAGTCAATGTATTAAAAAGTTTTAAGTGAAAGAGAGGAGAATTCTGTTAACCAAAAACACAAAAAAATAATTAATAAAAACATTATTATTATAATTTATATTCAACGTACCCAACCCAACCTCCAACGTTAAATAATTGAAAAAATTAAATTTGTTTGAAAGCAAAAATAAGAAATAAAAAAAATAAGAAATAAAAAAATTAAAAAACTAAAAATTAAAAAGGAAGAAAATCCTTTTTTATAATTACAAAAACAAATGAGAAAATAATTAGAAAAAATACAAATAAAAATTTTTTTTTTAAAATTACCTTAAATCATAAATTGCATCGAAATAAGTATCCATGCCAATTCCATCCACATATATCTTGAATTGGAATAAATTCAACAATATGACATGTACTGACATGGTCTTATTATTTTTTATTATTAATTAATCTCCACTCTTAGCACTAGTCGCAATTTAAAAACTGAAGTCAATTTGAATATTAATTTTGTCTATTTTCCATTTTACTGTGATATGCACGTGTCGATGATTGAGACACTATTGTACAAGTATTGCCAACGTATAGATTCGAAGAAGTAAATTTCGAACAATATAACTATCAAACGCGTTAATTACTTCTATTTAAATTCTGCTTTCCGAATACGATTTAGCCAGGAACGTTAGTGTTTTTCTTTATTTAAAAATATTAACGGCGTGTAGATATCTGGTAAATTGGAAGCTTCAAATCTAATGTTCACAGTTTTACTATTTTGTTTAATAAAAAAATTTTCTAAATGTTTTCTTTTTAATAAATTGTATTCAGAAGCCAGAATTTTTACATTATCATAATCGAAATTGTGATCCATTTCTATGATATGTTTTGTTAAGCCTGTATGTTGATCAGGGCTTTTAAGGATGTTATTTTTGTGTTCTTTCATTCGATTTTTTAAAAATCTACCCGTTTAACCAATGTATACCATATCACACACTTTGCATGGAATATGATATACTACGCCACTTTTGTTCATTACATCCAGCTTATCTTTACACGGTTTAATTTGAGCTATGTTGTTATTTAGTGGTTTATGGACCACTCTGATGTTGTCTTTTTTTAATTGTTTAGATAGATTTTCGCTCAGTCCTCTTATATAAGGTAACCGGTTGTTTTGATATACTTTTCAGCATTGGTGTTTTGAAAAGTCTGATGTGTATTATATAGTCGATGTACTCTTTTTTTAATACATTCAAAAACTAGTTCTTTAGGATAGCCATTTTCTCTCAAAATATCCTTAACAACATTGATGTTTTTTTCCCGAAACCTGATTTCAGATAATTTCGTTGCACGATCTATTAACCCATAAATTACGCTGATTTTAAAATTTATGGGATGATAAGATTCAAAATGCAAATATCTTCCAGTCCACGATTTTTTATGGAACCAATTTGTGTCAATTGTACCATTGTCCTTTCTAATTAATAATAGATCTAAGAAACTATTTTATTGTTGACTTCGCTTTCAAGTGTAAAAATTATTCTATTGTTAAACCCATGTAATTTTGGAAATGAATTAAAAATTTCTAGAATGTAATCTGTTTTATCTACTGGGACGGCAGTAATAATGTCATCCACATATCTGTAATAAAATGGTAATTTAAAATTTAATTTATTTATTAATACTTGTTCAACATATTCCATCAGGATATTTGCTATCACCGGTGATAATGGTGAACCCATAGGCACCCCATATACCTGTTTATAGAATATACCCTGAAATGAAAAATATGTGGAATTTAGTACCAATCTTAACCCTTTGCGTCACGAATTTTTCCTTTCATCCAATGAGTTTGACACTTGTTACTTGGAGGTTTTCGGGGTCGCTGATTACGAATCCGTTGTCCAATTTTCAAAATTCAAAATGGCGGATCCAATATGGCGGACAAAAATTCGGAACTTTATTCGATTTTGACGAAACTGGGTACTCGGGGGTTTTCGAGGTCGCTGAATTCGAATCCGTTGTCAGATTTTCAAAATTCAAAATGGCGGACAAAAAATCAAATGTCTATTCGATTTGGACGAAACTGGGTGCTTGGGTGTTTTCGGGGTCGCTGATTACGAATCCGTTGTCAGATTTTCAAAATTCAAAATGGCGGATCCAATATGACAGACCAATTAATTTGTTTTTTTAACATTTACAAATGTTTTTTATTTGTGGCTATAAATAATAGTGGCACCACATATGACGAATAAAGTACAACGACCAATAAAAGTTTGATAATTTGAAAATACCCTCAAAGTACAATGTCGTAAAAAATACGATATTGCTTTGGTGCCGATCTACATGAATTCAAATAGAATAATTGATTAATTATGGGTACATGTGCACGTTCGTAATATCGCAGTGTATCAATTTATGTAACGATATTTGATAATCGATAATGATTGTGTACTATGTAATAAAATACATTAACTATGCACATTTGCAAATTGATGTCGTATAGACTATTTAAAATTTTGCAGGATTATCATGACATGAGTATATAAAAATAGTACTTGTACAAGCTTACCACGTCCATGCGCAAGAAAAAAAAAGTTATAAACAAAAGAAGAACTGGTTTGGTCACACTTACGGCAAAAAGGGGTGAAAATTACCGAAATATTACCAATTTTCGCCTAAGTACACAGTCGTTTTTCTGAAACTCGTACTACGACACTGTTAAAAAAATAAGTTGTAATTTTACAACAAATGTAATGGAAGTTTTTTACCAATACGTAATGTAATTTTACATTACCTGTTATGTAAATTTACAATACATTTGTTGTAGTTTTACAGTTTATGTGTTGTAATTTTACAACATATTTGTTATAATTGTATTGTATGAATATATGTATATATCATTGTTTTGGCGATTTTGCAAAATTTGCGAGCGATTTTCATTTATTTTAGTGTTGGCAACTGCGTTTATAACTTTATAAATTATAATGTCTGCAAATTTATTAGTTTGCGTTACAATTATAAAATTATTATATACCGTAATAAAAAAACCGGAAGTATATATATATATATATATATATATATATATATATATATATATGGACTTCCAGTTGGTTATGAGACGTATGAGTGCACGTTTTGAACGTGGCATTTCATATATATTATAATATATATATATATATATATATATATATATATATATATATATATATATATATATATATATATATATAGTATAACAAACATTCCGTCATCGGACAAAAGTCCTTAGACTGGCAGAATGAAATGCCACGTTCAAAACGTGCACTCATACGTCTCATAACCAACTGGAAGTCCATAATGTTTGTGAGCGCGAACAACCGAACATAAAACCGTCACTAGTAGTGAAATTGTGTGAGGTTGAGTACGAGATCGGCCACCAGGAACGGGGCGGTACTCGCATCTATTTTCGTTCCCGTTATAGAAATGATTTTCTTCTTAGTACATAAGGAGTCGGCTGGCATGATGAGAAATAACATATCAATAATTTTTTCTTCTGTGTGGGTAAACAATTTGTGTGTTACTGACCGTCGTTACGCAGTTAACATTCATGAATGTTGAACAAAAATGACTGGCTAAAATTGCAGAAACTTATTTCATTCCAAACAATGTGGAATTAGTTTTTCTTAGAGTTACTAAATACAAATCTGTTTCTGCATTATCAATTTTCGAAATTAATAATGGAAGTCGAGTCAACAGATATCCCAAGTGATACTGAATCTGTTGATGACTTATGTGATTCCGATGATAAAAATGTTGATGGATGTATCATAAAAAGTACAATTATTGATGACATTCAAAATAGCGTTGAAGATACGGGTCGTCACGATAATAATGAGGATGTTGATGACGATGAGATTAATCTTGAAGATGATGAATCTAGTGATGAAGATGAATGAAAAAGAGAAGGCCAAATACAAGATAATACACCGTTCACAAATAATTCTGGTCCAAATATATCAGATGCTGCGAAATCTGCTCTTGACATATTTTTTTGTTTATTTCCCAATAATCTGATTGATAAAATTGTCGATGAGACAAATCTTTATATCAACCAACAAAGTAGATCGTCAAAAAATAAAAAACAGACAAAACCTGAACCTGTTACGAGACAAGAGATTCTCTTATTCTTAGGTATCAATATTTTTATGGGTATAAAAAAATTACCAAGTTATAAAGACTATTGGTCTATGAATCCGCAGTGGAGAGATTCATTTATTTCTCCTGTAATGCCTCAGAACAGATTTTCATTTCTTTTGAATCATTTGCACCTGAACGACAACAGTAAAGAGCCCAAGAAGGGTCAAAAAGGTTATGATAAATTGTACAAAATTCGACCACTGCTAGATGAATTATCAAAAACATTTAAAAATTCTTGGAATCCAGGCAGAAATCAATCTATAGATGAGAGCATGATTAAATTCAAGGGACGAAGTTCTATAAAGCAATACATGCCACAGAAGCCAATCAAACGAGGCTACAAAGTTTGGGTGAGAGCTGATCAGTCGGGGTTTGTCTGTGAATTTCAAGTATACACAGGTAAAAGTGAAAATAGCACTGAAAAGAATTTAGGTACCCGTGTTGTGACAGATTTGACCAGAGCGATCATTGGTAATTATCATCACGTATATTTTGACAATTTTTTCACGAGCGTTGAATTATTGATATCTTTGAAAACCGATAAGGTTATGGCGTGTGGGACAGTCAGGCAAAACCGAAAAGGTTTACCCAAGAAACTAATTCCTGATAAAGTAATGAAAAAAGGAGATATAGATTTTCGGACTTCACGTAATGGTATAGCATGGATAAAATGGAAGGATAATAGAGATAAACGATGCTGTATCTGCATTGTCAAATTTTCATGATCCTTCAGAATCATCACACGTCAAACGTAAGCTCAAGGATGGAAGAACGGTTGATATAAACCGCCCAACTATAATAAAAGATTACAACGAACACATGGGTTATGTAGATAAGGCAGACATGCTAAAGTCATTGTACGAAATCAATAGAAAATCTAAAAAATGGTGGCTCCGAATATTCTGGCATTTCGTTGATGTGTCTGTCACAAATGCGTTTATTATTTTTAATAACAAGGGATATGATAGAAAGATGAAATTAAAATATTTTAGATCGAAACTAGTGAATGAGTTACTTGGTGCTACTGTTCCTCGAAAACTAGGTCGAAAGTCATCAATTTCAAAGACTCCTATAGCTCATAAACAAATAGTGCCAATAGAAAAGAGACTAGCTCCTGGTTCTCCTTTACCTATTTATGATAATAATAGGCGTCGTTGCATTTTGTGCAGTAATAAACAAAACGAGAAAAGAACGAATTGGTCATGTGAATTTTGTGAAGTACCGCTATGCCTAAGTGCAGATAAAAATTGTTTCCCCGCGTTTCATTCCAAATAGTTACGAATAGAACAGTTACAGAAAAGTTAAAATATATATTACAAAATGAAAAAAAAATAATAAAAAGATAAAAGCAAAAAAGATCAAAAATGATAAAAGAAAAAAAAGACAAAAGCAACAAAAAAATTAAAAAAGATAAAATCTACAAAAAAGAACATACAAAAAGAAAAGCGACAAAAAAACGAAAAAAAGATAAATGCAAAAAAAAAATAAAAGATAAAAGCAAAAAAAAAAATAAAAAAGATAAAAGCAAAAAAAAATTAAAAAGATAAAAGCAAAAAAAAAAATGGAAACAATGCCGCCACGTCCTCGTTCGTGTTTCTGGTCTTGACTGAGAGCGGTTCTTCTGATTATCGTCTGCTATATTGGATTCGCCATTTTGAATTTTGAAAATCTGACCACGGATTCGTAATCAGCGACCCCGAAAACCCCCGAGTACCCAGTTTCGTCGAAATCGAATAAAGTTTCGAATTTTTGTCCGCCATATTAGATCCGCCATTTTGAATTTTCAAATCTGACCACGGATTCGTAATCAGCGACCCCGAAAACCCCCGAGTACCCAGTTTCGTCAAAATCGAATAAAGTTTCGAATTTTTGTCCGCAATATTGGATCCGCCATTTTGAATTTTGAAAATCTAACAACGGATTCGAATTCAGCGACCTCGAAAACCCCCAAGTACAAACTGCCATTATATAACTTTGTCTATTTTTCGAGAAATCGAATTTATTTGAAAAAAACACCAGTTTTTCGGCATTGTTTATTTATATCAACAATATTCATTAGCGTATAAAACATTGTAAACATCATCTAATAAATAAACAATGAACCTTTTATTTATATATATCTCTATTACAAATTGAACTTCCTTTAAAATTTAGCATCTCGATAATCATGTTTTCAAATGTTACAATAATACAAAATTTATAAAAACAAACAATTATTTTAAGAATATCTCATTGTTTATTCATGTCTTGTACGAAATTCATGCTTTGTATCACTATGTGTAAATTGCTCTTACAGGCCTTCAATAAAAATACTGTTAAATTGTACAAAAATCAACAACAGTTTGTATTAAAACAATTAATACAAAATAGTTTATTAAAAATACAAATCTACTATTAAAACAACACAACGACATATAAAAATTGCATAAAATCTATCGGATTATTAAAAAACTAATATAGTAAATATTAACAAATAAATATCTCCAGTTCTATACAAGATACAACTACCGTTCATTTTTGTACAATCTTAAAATTAATGTAATTGTCTAAACGCGCAAAAAGATTCTGTTCAATTCGGGCGGAAGCTGCAAATCTCGCATTCACATGAATTCTGGCTAGAAAACCGTGACACGACGCAACGCTTCAAAACGGAACGGGGCACCACGGGCGGTATCCAGTATAAATACAGCACCTCCTGGACCAAAAAAGTTAGTTAAGGTTGAGCAGTTAAATTCTACTAGTTCAGGTCGACAAGTACGTCAGTTAGACCCAGCAGTCCAAATTCCGAAGAGGGTTCAGGACTTGCATCCACTCAGCGAGTCATCGAAGGAGAAATAAAAGTAAGCATCCTCCCCTAAGTTAAATTCCAGGCGACTAACCTGAACCCGGACAGAGCACGGGACCAGGGCCAAATCTTTTGGCCCGGCGTTTCGATCCCTCCGGAAACGGGCGAACTCGTCTCCGTGGCTATTCTTTTTTTTTATATTTTTTGTTTGGGGTAAACTAGTTCCGAAAAGGGACAGAGCTCGGGACCAGGACCAAATCTTTTAGCTCGGCGTTTCTATCTCTCCCTCGAGGAACTTGTAAACCCGTTCCTCGGTTTATTCCGGGATTGGTACGTGCCAATGCGGAATCGACCCATAGGGAATTAGGTCATAGTCTTTTCAATTTTTTTTATATATTATTTTTTTATAAGTTTCCCGCGTTTCTCCTTCCGCGAAACTAAATTTTTCCACGCATGTTACAGTGGGCCAAAATAATAAGGGTGTCCGCCGTCGAAAGCGGGAGCGAGCCCGCAAATTATACAAATTCCTGCTGGAGCAACGCGCCCGACGAGAAGGACAGCCAGTCAACATCCCCCACCATAACCAGCCTCTTCCCCCGCAGAAGATAAAAATTAGCTTAGAGGAATATCGCCGCCGCAACGCGATCTCAAAATAAAAAATTTAAAACCTTTACAAAAAGAAAATCGAGTGTTATTTATTTTAATCTTTACCCTTTCCTTTTGAACGAACACATTCGGCAGCTCCGTCCACCCTAAAAGAATCCTCAAATCGACCCTTCTGATCGATTTGGCCCTTTCACGGCAGAGAGGTGGCGTCCACGTTCGGGCGCCATCGCAGCCATAACAGTGGCATTATTCAAAATATTCAAATCCTAATGGCAAAGGATGGAATAGTTTCATCTAAAGAATGGAATAATTTCAGTAAGAAACGATTTACAAACGTCCAAAATAATTGTTTTGCCCTTTATTAAAAATCCTCCCAGTGATTACGATATAATTTTCATAGTGTTGATTCAAGCTGCTCGCGAAAATCACGATCAATCGACCGTTACGGTTACTTCTGACCAACAGCTCGCCAAATCTTAGCATGCGTACCAAAAGAAGATCCCTGCAAACTTAACCGTGTAAATTTAAGACTAGGAGGATTTCAGATGTTGTTATCATTTTTTTGGTTCGATTGGCTCCATTACGAAGGGGAGTTGCTTAACCCTTTTACAGGTCAAAGGTTCTGGGCAATCCGCCAGAAAAAGTGGCAGTACTTTTAAGCATTCTCGGGGTCGCTGATTACGAATCCGAGGTCAGATTTGAAAAGTTCAAAATGGCGGCTTGAATATGGCGACTGTCGAACTGAAAATTTCAATTTTTTGAAAGATAAAAAATATTACCATATTCTATGCAAAATTCTGAATAAAAAATATCTCTTGCTATTTTTGTCTAAATTGCATACATTTTTTTGATTTGCCAATATACATTTCTGTTTTAATCATAAAGCCTGTCTTTGAGTCAGCCAAACTCCACACTTTATACCCCCGTTTTATAGGTTTCTGTGGCATGTTCTTCATGGATGATCTTCCTTTGAAAGGAATCATAGATTCATCAACAGAGACCGTTTTCGAAGGGTTGTATACCTTAGCAGATTGATAATTCATATGTTCTAAAAGACGCCTTACTTTATGAAGTTTATCAAAGTTGGGATCGTCCCAGATAACTATCGGTGCTCCAATAATTTTCTATTCTACGCATTTTATGAATTCCCATCAGAATCAGTACACCAATGAGGGCATATAATTCATTTACATTAGTATCATATCAATTCGCTGAGTTCTCATTTTTCTGACGGGCATATCTGTTAGTTTCATAAACAATTTTTTGCATAAATTTGTCTGTGAATATTTGAAAAAAAAAGTATCTTTCACAATTTTTTTTAGGAACAGAAAGTATATTGATCGTAAGAGATTGTTCAAAATCGTGTTCAACAGTAAATTTGTCTGTATTTTGACACCATTTAGGAGTTGAGTCAACATTTTCTTGCAGGACCAAGTCACCATCGGCTAAATCCACATCTGAATCCTCATCATAATCTGAATCATCGTCCACATCATAATTTTCAGGTTCCAAGGGTAAATTGTCTGTACCGACAAATTTTTGAGGCATTATGATAAAAAATGAAGTAATTACGTATAAATACTTATACACACATATATTTTTATCGTAATATATTGTAGTGACGTAAGGGTTACGTTCTGGGTAAATAAAAAAATCTAACATCTATTCACACAAATGCTTAATATGATTTATTCCAACCACGAATTTATAAAGTAGTCACTCAATTTATTATATCTTTCATAATATATATGGGGATCTTCGATTCGTCGACCATAAATATCATTTCGTCGCCCAACGCCACCTGAATCTGACATCCAACATACATTAATGATCAGTTACATTGAAACTTATTACAAAATAATTCATCTACACTCACACACGCGCGAGCATACATATGCAAGTCGGTTATACTTAAATCTAGACACCGGAACACGGTCACGCGTAAAAAAGTCTATTCACCCGTGGATCAATACGTACTTGTCAGATCCTTCACGACACAGATCTGAGGGGCACCGAACCCTCGCATTAGTCAGACACCCGCACTAGTTTGTCCCCACGATCTAAAGTCAGCACTCACTTGCCTGTTTTTTGGACTCCGTAGATTGTCCCCACGATACCTGGTGTTGATGCTCGATTTTCTGTTCGGAACACTAATTCTTCGAGCCGGATCGATCCGACCAGGTCGACGGGATGCCCAGGAGCAGTTCCTATGGATGAGACTCCGGGTTGACACACTGGTGAAATGGAGTCGCCTCGTGGGCTTGAATGCCCCCCAATTCGTCTCGTCTCCTTTCTTTTCTCGGCGATGATATTCTCGCGGGGTCGCCGCCGTTTTAACCTCCACCGGGTTTCGCCAACGGAGATTTCCGTGAACAGGGTGTGAATGTCGGCAAACTAGATCCTAAACAACAAATAGGGGTCACACCAGGTAAACTTCTCCAAAACCACATATGAAAGGGGAGACACTCTGCAAACAAACTCACCCCGACCGGTATCGAGTCTGCTGAATTTCGCCTTGAACCCACTTGTTTAATGGCGCCGTCCGCACCCTGACCGCCAGCACAACGTACCTCCGGCACGGCGACACAAGAAGTGAGCCCCGGTGAGCACGCGATTCCCGAGACCGCTCTTTTGAAAAATTTCGTTTTCCGGCGAGGTGATGCAGCGTGATTTGCTCGCGACACATTTGCCCAACCATCGCTCGACACGACGCACACCACCGGCCGATAGCGCCCTCGGCGGAACATACCGTGAACTATTTTCGAATACAGCCCGGGAAGGAAATCGCGCGCGATTCAAAAACGCAAACGCCGATTTACGCACGTTACAATATATTACCACGTAAATACGAATAGATATAAGTTCCGTAAGAATGATATAAATATCCGCAGTAAAAAAGATGCATGAGAGACAGCACATGTGTATTTTCCAGAAAACAATTTCGCTGGCGAGAAACGAACTTTCAGTGAAGACTGAAAAATTCCCCATTTTTTACCGTGGAATGTATGCAATTTAAGCAAAAATCACCAGAGACATTTTTTACTCAGAATTTCACGTAGAATATGGTAATATTTTTTATGTTTCAAAAAACTGAAATTTTCAGTTCGACGGCCGGCATTCTGACCAACACATAGATTCAAAAGAATCGCGAATTTCTAGGGACGTAGTTAACATTAAACAAAATTACGGATTTTTTTAATAGTTATAACCCTTTCCCAGTAACAGATAAGATTACGTCCATGTATTCTTGAATTATAGGAGACAATACAATTATTTGTTATATGGCAAAAGAAATCGGACAAGAAATTTTAAAAACATTCTGGCAGCGCAAAGTTTCCAAGAAAAAACAAGGTTTTGTCACTAAGTACAGTTTTTTCCTCTGTAAAAGTAAGTGATCAAACTGTCCGCATAGATCCTTTGGTTTTGTTACATAGAACACCTTTGAATATTCAACAAAAGGATGATATGGAACAAAATTTAAATTACGGATTAGCTCCTTTCACTCTGGCTTTATTTACTGAATATGGTTGGAAAAAGAATGTAAAATCTCAAATGTATGATGAGTTTTTAAGTATTGATTCTGTACTCCCTCTCGAAAGGAGTTCATGTTGTTGATGGTGGTTTTTTGTTACACAGAGTTATGTGGTATAAAAACAATACAGTTTATGAAATATTGGAAGAATTTATTCAATATGTTACCAGTCATTACGTCAAAAACAGTTACTTAATTTTTGATGGGTACCCTGCAGCCAATAAAAAAGATGGACCTGAATCAACTATACCGAGTACAAAACAAATGGAGGGTTTACGGTAGAAAAACAGTTCAGTTCCCGATGTTAGGTTTCAAGATGAACAGCAGCAGCAAGTACCTTCTACTCAAGAGAAGTTTTTAGCTAATGACTGACTTCAAGCGTATGCAGCTGAATTTCACTTGTAAACAAGCCGTTAAAGATGCTGACACATTGATAGTAAATACTGCTATCGAATTTGCTACCAAAAAGTCTGTTATAATGGTTGGGCAAGATATCGACTTGCTTGTGCTTTTAAATCAATTGAATGATAAAAATTTAGATATTTATTTTCTCAAACCAGGTTCAGGTAACATCAAATATGTTTATTATTCATCACAAAGTTTCAAACATAAATCCCATCGGAACATCATAGGATTGCTCCATTGTATGGCGGGATGTGATACATGATCGGGGTTTTCAGGCAAAGGAAAAAAACTGCTTTGAAAGCTGTAATGAGCAACCCTAATGTGAACGAATTAGCAATTTTTTTTTATGATGAAAGCGCAGATCGTGAGAAGATAGCATCAAGTGGATATAAACTGATTGCTTCTATTTATAAGCACCAAGATCAAGATCTATCTTTGAATAAATTAAGATTTGAGAACTATCAGCTTCTGAGGATGAAGTCTTCTTTCAATTTAGATAAATTACCGCCGACCGAGGGAGCAGGTATCAAGCATAGTTTCAGAGTTTATTATCAACTTCAGTCGTAGCTTGGCACTAAAAAAATTCCCACCGAATGGGGGTAGAAAATGACGTCAAATAACATTCTAATGCCATAATGGACCGACCATCCTCTTATTCCGGAATATTTATTGAATAAAATTAGCTGAAGCTGCTACTTTAAAACGTACAGATTTATGTGTTAATTGTGATGGTGACAGTTGTTCAAATCGTGAAGAATTTTCAATTGAATTCTCCAGTGATTCGGAAGAAATTATCGGCATGGTTGTATCTTCGCGCTTTGTAACTGTGCGTCTTTTTATCCGTTCTTTACCAGAATATTCGCGGATCAGTGCGGGTATTACAAATTTTGATGCTTTTGCTCTTACCGAAATGTGGCTTAAACTATCACTCTCGAGTTCGCTCATTTTTCCGCACTCGTATCATTCCGTTTTTCGGCATGATCGGCCCTTTAAACAAGGCGCCGGCGTTCTATTTGCGTTTGAATGTAAAATCCCTTGTGTTGATGTTGCTTTGCCTACGTACTCAGGCCACCCTATTACTTTGATTACACAATCGGCGGGCATACCTGGCGAGACCACTAACTATTAAGGATTTAGGGGTCACATTCGACTCGAAATTACGTGTCAATATGTATATCAGTAATGTTATTGCGGCGACTTTGCGTTCGTATTATTTTATTATACATTTCTCCACGCCCTTCAGGGAGGTTCGTACCATTATAATTGTATATCGGGCTTTCGTTCGTAGTCATTTGGAATATGGCAGCCTAGTTTGGTGGCGCATTAAACCACTGTTATCCAGCAGCTCGAAGCCGTTCAACGCCGCCTGCTCAAGTTACTAATATTTAGGAAATTAGGGTCTACCCCCCTCGTGGTGACAACTGTGCTCTGCTGCGACTGACAGGCTTTCAGGCCCTGGCTGACCGTCGACAAATGTACACGTTTATATTTTTTATGAAGCTTGCGCAGGGCTATATAGACTGCGGCGAATTAGCCACCCAGATTAACTTGTGTGGTCATCATCGTGAGCTTCGTTCAACGAGGGTACTTGCACTCCGTCAGCCCCGTACCAACTATGGCCTATACTCGTCTCTGAATCTTATGTTTCTCTTTTTAACCGCTTTACTTCGACTTCTACCACGCAAGTTGACCTGTTCATCACGGATATTCGCGTTATTCTCTCTGCGTTCCGGGATTATCTTAATCGGTAGTATTTCTTATTTGTTTTTGGGTGCACTTTTGTCTTCGCTCTTTTTTATAAATTATTTTGTACTCGGCCTCCTTGTGGTCTTTGTGACTGTGAGGCTAAATGAGTTGTTAAGTAAATCAAATCAAACAAATCTTACCAATACAAATAAATGTTTATAAATTAATAGAATAACATAAATATTGTATATTTGTGAATAAACAAACAAGCGAAGGCCCTTATGCGTAATAATTTGGATCGTGAAAATAGTTCTCAAAAATAATGAAAACAATATTTTTTAAAATTATTAAAATAATTACAATATGATATTTTTAACGTAAAGAGGAAAATAAACGAATATACGTGGATTTTTAAGAGTTACAATAGCAGAAGATGAAAACTATGTGATTAAATGTGGTATATGATGAAATATATAAATAATAATAATGAAAAAAAATATCGAAAAATTGAAATATTCCGATTTTTCACAATGTTGCACCATCGCGAAAATTTATAGAAGTAAAAACAATTATTTAATCTAAAATCATATAGCACATTGTCAAAATACATTGTCATATTAACTTGGTCAAACCAACTATTGTCAACTTTGGTCCCTATACACAATTTTGCCTTCATAGATGTTATTCAATATTCTTAATGTAGTTTTATTTTGGTTTACTTTAATAGAGAAGGTGAGCCTCCAACCTATGTCACCAGAGCACTGATATTATAAGAAACTCTTTCCTTTGACAAAATTTCGAGGCAGCTACAGTTTTCAATTTATTCAGCCTTCAAATTGACCAATTGGAGCTTGAGATTTTTTATTCTTGGGGAGAAATTCGAACAGATGCATTAGTAGCTAACATCGCGAGAATGAAATCAAAGAAAATGAGTATCGCCAAAACGGGAAAATGGCCTCTTTTATTATCGACAAGTAACGTGACCTTCGGAATAATGGTCGAATATCTAACCTAAAGCAAGTTCTCGACATTTAAAACAAATTCACAAAATTACACGTGGGTTATAAGAATTATGTGAAATACTTAAAACCTAAAAAATAATAATATCGGCTAATAAAAGAACATTTGTATTAGAAAGACAAATGACAACAAATGTTTAAATTTTAAGATATTTTCAGTGTTTTTACTGCATTAAAAGCTGTTGCGCTATGCAACTTTTAGTTTTGCCGAGAAATGTTTCCCGCGCTAAAGGGCTTCCCGCGCAGAAAGAAATTGTTAACTAGGCGATATCGTTTATTAGCGCTATCTATTTCCGATCCGAAAAGCGGATCTGTTTTTCGCGAACACGTTGTCGCGTCGTTTTTCGACCAGCTCTCTTTTCCGTTAACTTCGGTGATCGATGGACGCATTACGTCGTTTGCTTTGATCGATTTTGATTTTGGAAGCTTTTTTATGTCTTGTTTTCACGGCACGCGGCGCGGGACTTTCTGTACCGCATCTACTAACTTTAGTTTAATTTATGTTCTCCGTATAAATAAAGTCGGAATGTTTAAACAATTTCGCGAGTGCATTCTTTCCCTGGACTCTTCCTGAACCATTTTTTTTCTACCGTTCTCACCCGTTTAGGCGTGAACGAACATTTGGCGATCCTGCCAGGATCAGCAGTGTCAACGGATTACAGTGCAGTGCAATGTCAGTGCCGTGAAAGTGCATAATTCGCATACGCGAATTCATCATTTGCAAATTCAGCAAGTGTAAAATTCACACGTGCCGGCTCCCCGCACCGCGGCGTCCATTTCGGTCGCCCCTCACCGCGCTCTCCGCGGCGTCAAGAGATTTGGACCCCCGCGCCTGCACTTCTCGACGCGTGACATCCATTGCTCGTCGCGTCGTCACCGTTTTTTCGCCATTGGATTGGAAAACTTCGTCTCTCGCCTCGTCGCTCGCTCAAAGGACTCTCAATTGCTGCCGTCTTCATGTCTTCAAAAACTATGGCACACGAACAGGATTTTGAAGCTTCGATCTCGCTCCAGGAAACGAACCTTCAGTCTATCCGCGAAGCTGTTGACTCAATTCCAGCAGCGCCTGATCTTTCAACGAGTAAGTTGAAGGTAAGGTTGACGTACATCCAAAATTTATGGACAAGCTGCCGTCAACTTCATACACATCTGTCGCAAATTTCAACGGACTCGGAACGTCGACATCCTTATTTTAAGGAAAACAGATTCGCCACAGCTCAATTGTTCTTCTTGGACGCAACTGGCGAAATTGAAGAAAAACTTAGCGAATTAACGCCACCAACTTCATTCGACTTGGACCGTTCTGGAAATATGGACGCAACTACGGCTCATCGCATTTAACATCGACCACCGTCGCAGCTGCCTCGCATCGAACTTCCAAAATTCGCAGGTGACTATGACAGATGGGACACTTTGGCGGATTATTTTAATTCTATTGTCATTAAAGATGATTCAATTGATAACATATGTAAATTTCATTATTTGAAATCGTCGCTCATCGGCGAGCCTTTATCAATGATCGCTCATCTAACCTCAACAAGCGAAAACTTCGCTGTAGCATGGGACCTACTTAAAAATCATTTTGAAAATAAGCGATGTATTATTGACAGACACTTAGAATCCCTTTTTTCACTTCCTGTCTCGCGTACAGAAAACGCATCGGAGCTTTGCGAATTATTTTATAAATCCAGCGCGATTCTAGGTTCGTTAAAAGCTTTAGATCTACCGGTCGCTCAATGGGATGCAATTGTCGTACATCTACTGCAATCAAAGTTGGATCCCGACTCACGTAAAGCATGATTGCTCATCCTAGGTTCGCAAAAAACGTATCCATCTTTAGAAAGTTTTTTAAAATTTTTAAATGATCGTTCGTGTGGGTTGCAATCTGCGGGTAATGCACGATCTCGTGACTCCGGGTTCCATATCAAAAGTAAGCAAACAAACCAGGTCGCACGCAAATCACCAGCGATCACCCAATCCCATGCTACAACGAACGCTAACAGCTGTCCTATCTGTTCTGGCGCGCATGCTATTTATGTTTGTAAACGTTTTAAGAATCTTTCTGTGTCTAAGCGAATTGACTTTATAAAGCAGCATCAATTATGTTCTAACTGTTTAGGCGCGCATTCACTATCGAAATGTTCGAGTTCGCGATCATGTTTCATATGCAATCGTCAACACCACACGTTGTTGCACCGAGAGCAAACTTCCTTACCGACTGAGCGCACGAACTCCGAGTCGCGAAACCGCATGTCTAATGCATCTGCAGCTAGCTCGAATGCTGCAGGGTCTCATCAAACACCAATTTTGTGTGTGTCTAACACGCCGATAAAGTCGGCCTCAATTTTACTCGCGACCGCATACGTCAAGGTACATGCGACGAATGGTCGTTCAATTGTCGTTCGAGCGCTATTAGACCAAGGGTCTACTTGGACTTTTCTCACTGGAAGTCTCGCTAACGCGCTCAATTCTCGCATCAATCGTGTTTCAACCACAATTTCGGGTATCGGCGGCGCTTCGTCCGGGATTGTGAATCGCGCTGTTGAGATTTCAATCTCTCCTGTCAATGCTGATGCACCGTCATTTCATACAAACGCTCTTCTTTTGAACACGCTTACGTCTTATACGCCCTCCCCAACGCAGTTCCAGTCTCAATGGACTCACCTGCAGCACTTGCCTTTAGCAGACACTAATCCGAGTAGTTCGGATCCAATCAACTTAATAATTGGTTCGGATCTTTACGGTTCGGTTCTTTTAGAGGGCCTAGTCAAAGGCGGACCCGGACAGCCCACCGCTCAAAGAACCATCTTCGGTTGGATTCTGTCAGGTTGGACAGAATCCCCCGCCACTCGCGTTCCGCTCGACACGCAGGTACTACACTGCATCGATAACGCCACGCTGGACTCAAGACTTCAACAGTTTTGGGAAACTGAGGACGTTCCGTCTCCAACAACTCTTTCGCTTGACGACGAAATGTGCGAAAACCATTTTGCCACTACCCATACGCGCACAGCTGACGGACGGTACGTAGTACGGCTCCCTCTTCGGTCTCCCGCTCCGATGAACATCGGAGAATCTCGACTTACCGCGATAAAAGCCTTCCAGTCGCTTGAAAAGCGCCTAGTTCGAAATGCAGATTCCGCTGTTCCTTACCGGGATTTCATGAGAGATTATGAGTCTCAAGGACATATGTCTCCCATCAACCCCTCAGATCACTTGACACCTGCAGTCTACCTTCCCCATCATGGAGTGACTAAAGTCACTAGTTCCACCACTAAATTGCGAGTGGTGTTCAACGCATCGCACAAGACGTCAAATTCGACATCGCTGAACGATCATGTCTTAACGGGTCCCAAGCTTCAGGCTGACCTGTGTCATGTTCTGTTGCGGTGGTGGACTTTTCCGTTCGTTTACTGCGCAGACATCGCTCAGATGTATCGCCAAATCTTGGTTGACCCTCAAGATCAGGATCTTCATCGAATCGTATGGCGCTATGACCCTAGTGCCCCCCTCGCTGATTATCGGTTATGCACCGTAACTTTTGGCGTTGCTTGTGCCCAATATCTCGCTTTGCGGGTCCTGCAGCAGCTCACCACGGATGATGGCCCACTCTTTCCGTTAGCCTCGGATGTTCTACGTCACGGGTTATATGTGGACGATTGTCTGTGTGGAGCACATGATGTGGAGACCGCACTTAAACTGAAGGATGAACTCATCAACCTTCTAAAAGGTGGTGGGTTCGTACTGCGTAAATGGGCCAGCAACTCACCTGATCTTATCGCGGATGTTAACCCGGCCAATCATGGTCTGGCTTGGGAACAACCGCCGCAGGAAAATGACGGGTTGAAAATCCTCGGAATCATCTGGAATCCGACTAGAGATGTTTTCCAATTCATTACGAACTTGTCTTATCCGAAAACACTCACGAAGAGAACTGTGTTGTCCCTGATTGCGAAATTGTATGATCCCATGGAATGGGTCTCCCCCGTTGTCATTACGGCCAAGATTTTCATTCAGAAACTCTGGCTCTCTCGACTTGATTGGGACACGCCATTGCCTGATAACCTGCGTGCTCATTGGATGGTCTTTTATGAAGGTCTACCTACGCTTCATAAGTTCACCATCCCTAGATGGACCGGTCAAGGTCCAGACGCTGGTGAATGTGAGCTCCATGGATTCTCAGACGCGTCAGGTGTGGCTTATGCCGCGGTCCTCTATATTCGTGTCAAGCTACCCATCGGATCACCGTACGTCCGACTCCTTATGAGCCGAACGAAAGTGGCTCCGATAAAACAGCTCACAATTCCACGTCTGGAACTCTCTGGAGCTGTCCTTCAGGCACAACTAATCTCGTCCATTCGTCAAATTCCTCAATTTTCCGACATACCGATTCAATGTTGGACTGACGCCACCATAGTGTTGCATTGGTTGGGTGAGCTTCCGATTCGGTGGAAAACTTTTGTCGCGAATCGGGTCGCTGCAGTTCAGTCGTTGCTTCCTGGGGTCCCCTGGCGCTATGTCCCCAGCGCCGACAACCCAGCAGATCTCGCTTCGCGAGGTATTTCTGCTGAAGAGCTCTCCACTAATTCTCTATGGCTTAATGGGCCATCATGGTTGAGCAGGGACTCCGAATTCTGGCCACACCTCATGCCAAGTCTTTCAGAGACGGCGGAGCTCGAACCACGAACCGTAACCACCGCACTCACATGTCATTCGTCTTGGAAGCGACTTGAACGAGTCGTCGCTTATATTCTACGATGGAAACAGTCCCTACATGGATGCCTCGCTCGAGGCGGTCTCACTGCTGTGGAAATTCAATCAGCGGGCACTACCATTTTTCGAGAGTTGCAGAAGGTACTGTTCCCGGAAGAGTTACGAGATCTGCAGCTGCAGAGTCCAGTGTCCCCTAAAAGTCCGCTCAGATCTTTATCTCCATTTCTGGATCATGAAGGTGTGATGCGGGTAGGGGGGCGCTTAGTCAACTGAGACATGCCATTCAGTGCCCAGCACCCCATCATTCTGCGTGCACATCCTGCTGTCCGGCTATTCGTCACTTACACTCACAATGAGTGTTTGCACGGTGGATTGTCACTGACGCTCCGAACTCTGCGTCAGACGGTATGGATAGTGCAAGCCAAGAAAATCATTCGCTCAGTTATCTTCCACTGTGTGACGTGCTCTCGTTCGAAGGCAGAACTGAGTTCGCAAATAATGGGTCGGTTACCTACTCCTCGGGTCATGCGTCCTGAACGTCCGTTCGTCCATTGCGGGGTAGATTACACCGGCCCCTTTCAGGTTAGACTCAGTAGCGGGCGCGGTCATAAGTCACAGACGGCATGGGTGGCTCTGTTCGTGTGTTTTGCGGTCAAAGCAGTGCACTTGGAAGTCGTATCGGACTATACGTCCCAAGCTTTCCTTGCTGCTCTTACACGGTTCGTCGCGCGTCGAGGACGTCCATCTTGTATGTACAGCGATCAAGGAACGACCTTCGTCGGGGCGATCTCTGAACTGTCCAAAGAGTTCCAACGAGTCATCCATGACGAGCCTGTGACCGACTGGCTGGCCACGGACAAAATCAGTTGGCACTTCATGCCCCCCGCCGCTCCGCATTTCGGCGGTTTATGGGAAGCCGGGGTTAAACGCATGAAGTTTCACCTGAAAAGAGTCTTAGGGAATCACACTCCCACTTTAGAGGAGTTAACCACCCTCCTCTGCCACATCGAGGCCTCGTTAAATTCCCGTCCTCTCTGCCCCCTCACTAATGACATCGATGACTTGACCGCACTGACTCCCGGACACTTTCTTATTGGCGGACCCTTGAACGCTGTACCCCAACAGTCTTTACTTGACTGTCCGATAAACAGACTGTCTCGTTGGCAGCTGCTCCAACAGATGAATGAACGATGCTGGCGGCTCTGGTCGGCGGATTATTTGCTCTCGCTGCAACATCGCACTAAGTGGCATCTACCGCAAAAGCCCATCGGCCTTGGGCAAATGGTGCTAGTGAAGGTACCGAATCTACCTCCGACAATATGGCCACTTGCGCGAGTTACCGAATGTCTGCCGGGTGATGATGGTGTCGTTCGGGTCGTTACGGTGCGCACCGCCAAGTCTATACTCTGTAGACCGATTACTCAGCTCGCACGCTTACCCGTAGACTTGGACTAGTTGTACGTTAAATTATAAGTATTAGGTTTTAAGAACAGTTTCTTGCAGGCCTCATGCTGCAATGGGGGCGGTGATGTTGCGCTATGCAACTTTTAGTTTTGCCGCGAAATGTTTCCCGCGCAGAAAGAAATTGTTAATTAGGCGATATCGTTTATTAGCGCTATCTATTTCCGATCCGAAAAGCGGATCTGTTTTTCGCGAACACGTTGTCGCGTCGTTTTTCGACCAGCTCTCTTTTCCGTTAACTTCGGTGATCGATGGACGCATTACGTCGTTTGCTCTGATCGATTTTGATTTTGGAAGCTTTTTTATGTCTTGTATTCACGGCACGCGGCGCGAGACTTTCTGTACCGCATCTACTAACTTTAGTTTAATTTATGTTCTCCGTATAAATAAAGTCGGAATGTTTAAACAATTTCGCGAGTGCATTCTTTCCCTGGACTCTTCCTGAACCATTTTTTTTCTACCGTTCTCACCCGTTTAGGCGTGAACGAACAAAAGCTAAAAGAACTGTAAGAAAAAAAAACAAATAACTATGTGCTATTAATATAATAACTAATAAATAATGTATCAGGGCTCTGGTGGCATAGGTTAGAGACTCCCCCTCTGTTCCAATAGAAAAAAATCGGGTAATCTATTAAAAACACGGTCTGGATGGCTGATGGCTAATCCATAGATACTGATTGCTTAAACTATATGATTTTAAATTAAATAATTGTTTTTATTCTTTGTAATTATTATCACTTCATTCCATATACTTATCACTTAAATTTCGTTGTATATCATATGTTCTACGATTTCATCCAGGAGTCGTTGAATCCAAAATGCTTCTATAAATAATGGTTAATTGATTATTATATATAATACTTGCAATGGTAATTGTTGGTATTACTAAAAGAAAGACAGCGAGGACGTGATGTCATTAGGGACAAAAATTATTTAGTCTTTTTAGTTTTCCACATGTGTTCGACAACAGGAAGTGTTCTACCGATATAAGATATTTTTAAGTTTACTAGGGGATAACGCTCTTGGCCGTTGGCTGCGGCGGTTTGTGTGATCAAAAGCTGATCTACAAACAATCATAAATTTACACGAACCTCGAGAGGGTTCGCGGCTTTTCTATGTCGCCGACTATGCGTTGAAGAAGCTTATCTTCTGGTTGTCGAACGTTGGAAAATAATATCTTTCCATTTTTTAATTTTGCGAGCAACATCTGTGCAATGGAGTGTAAGATGAAACTCTGGGAAAAATAATTTTGTGAGAACTAGTTAAAAGCGTCCCACGTTACGCAAATGATACAATTTTTTAACTTATTACGCCTTTAACACAATTAAACAAACAAAAAAAAAAAAAGAAAAAACCAGTGGTGCGAACCACCCCTACTATACCGTACTTTTAGACAACTTAATTTTTAATTGATGCTTTTCCAATATATCCCCATTTATAATCTTTTTCTATCCATTGTTCCCCTTTTTTCCTGATTCTCGCTTGTAATTTATTTCTTTTACTTCTTTGTTCCTACTTATATTCAGCTACTACTTCCTTTTCTTTTTTTATTTTCTTTATATTTTTAGAACACGTTTTCGATGTACCATCTTTTATTTCATTTTCTCTTGCTGGTATATTTATCTCTTTTTGTTACTTATAGATTACTCTTATGTACTTTCCAAATAGTACTTTTGTCAATGAATCCCTTTTATTTCCATTTTTATATTGCTTCTAGAATAGTCTATCCAAAATTGATGTCATTTATTCTTTTATCTATATTTAATTCTTTTGACATTTTGAAATATAACATTTCATTATTCAAAGTTTTCTTATGCTTACTGTATTTTAAACCAATGTAGCATCTTGTTTTGTTGGCTAAAATTGATTGTTATTACCACGGTCGTACAGGTCTGGAAACTTCGGTGGTGGGGGGCGTCGTAAAAATGATACAGATTCTAGTGTCATTAGTGGCCGCAAGAGCGGCGTATCTATTGGTCAGGGGAAACTCGCGCACGCGCAGTACGACTTTGCTCCTCGAAGCTGTTGGATTTTAAATGGAACGTCGGCGGATGCGTCTCATCTAGAAAATTAATAGATTTTGACATGAAAATGCATGCAAAAAATTCGTACTTTTGTCAAAATCGGCTTGAAAAATGTTCCTTTAAATATTTATAAACAATAAATAACAATAAAATAATAAGAAATATTTTTTTGCAAGCACGAAAACACTCAAATTCTTAATTTTCGTTAAAATTGGACGCGATACGTTTTTCAAAGAAAAGAAAATTTTCAAATATATTGGAAAATTTATAAATAATATAATCCCCATATAAGACTAAGTTAATATTCATGAAAATAAACCCAAAAGTACCGCGAAAATGATCATTTCAATGTTACTGTTAAACACGTATTAGTTCAAAATTGTTGTTTAAAATTATTCTAACAGTAAATTATTTTAATTGACTAATAATGATATAAAAAAATGTCTCTTGTTATTCGATGATCAAATGCGATAAACATTTTTCATAGTTAACGTGTCGATCTCGTGACTCAGTTGGTAGGGCGTTTGTTCACCGAACCGAAGGTCAGCCGTTCGATAACTGGGGTGTTTTTTATTTTTTTATTATTTTTTTTTAATAATAAATAAATATCAAAATTATGAGAAGTATTTTTTCAACTTGTTAAAAAAATAATCCAATTTTTATATTTTATTTATATATTAATATTTATTACTTATTTATCTTCTAAAATTACATTTCAAAATTATTGTTTAAAAATATTCAAGAAATGGATTAAGTTTATTAATTAATAACACGAGGAAATTTAATTTAATTCCCAATTATATTACATTATTTAAGCCACTCGCTCAAAGAAACACTTAAGTCGACTTAAGTTAAATTTTTTCTGTTCATTCGCATATCTTATTAAATATTAGCAACTGAATTTTTTGTTATTTTGTAAAGAAATATACTATCTTGTAATAAGTTTTAGCATAGAGAAAAATATTAAATTGCTGCTTTTATTTCAATATTTGTTTTATTTTATTTCAATCTTTAATTATTTAAAAATGATTTAAGTGGTTTTTTCCTCGATCGTCTAAATTTATAGCAGTCTTATAACCAAAAAAATCATAGTTTTGACAATAAAATCGCCCCATTATATTTTATTTTGATATTTTCTATTTTGGCTTCGGTATACGTATGTAAGTCCACTTACTTGGCATTTTTTTGATTTTTTCTTCACATATTAACAAATCATGATTTTTTATTCAAATAGTTAATAAAATGATTTTTTATTTTAATTAGCTATAAATAAGGGAATAAAATTCATTTTTTCCATAAACTTGTACGGCTCGCCGTTACATTTCAAATTGTTTAAAACTGTTTTGAATTTTCTTTTTATTATTATAAATTGTATGTAAATTGATTATTCTTCCCTTACTCTTTTCCGTTTTTCGATTTCTTTCGCTATCTTTTGCTCTCTGACAATCTCCCTCGCACGCTTTCTTACCCCTTTTCGCTCTTCCTCACTCTCTTTCTCTCTTACGTAATCTCTGTCGCTCCCGTTGTCTCTTTTTATGACTCTATCTGTCTGTTCAGCTAGCCCTCGCTCTCTTACTATTCTTTGTTCTCAACTCTCTTTCACTCTTTTCAGCTCTCTCACTCGCACTCTCACGGTCACTGTCTCTTACCCCCGCTTCTTCCCGAAGAAGATAACAAAAATCTAATTTTATTCGGAATGCCGATTTGAAAAAAATGTTAATTTTATAGACTTTATTATTATTAAAAAGAAAATGCAAAAGTCGTTTAGTACCTAACTGCATTTATTGTTGTCAGTAAATCCAAGAAATTGAAGGTAAATGAACCAAGTACATAATATAATTTATTGATTATTTAATTTCGACAATTTTTTTTGTACAACAAATTTTTTTTTTAATTTCGCGTTTTATTGATAGGTATATTGTCGCATTCGTAATCTTATATAATAAACGAGTGAGTATGATAAGATATCGGAAGCATGTGTTGAACAAGGGAACGAAAACTTATAGGTGTTAAGGACTTCGTCAAGCACCAAATCGAAGACATCTGTCTGATGAGCATGCTTGGAAAACGAGGCTTCGGTTTCTCGAATGAGGTTATAAAAATGAATGTTGGGGTAAATCAAACCACCTCGGGATTTCAGCGTGACCAGTTGGAAAAGGGAAGACGGAGAAGGATTCCTGTCCCTGATTGCTGCATCGCAATCAGCGCATGTCTTGTATTTTTTTAAATACTCATTTACAAAGGTATCCTAAAATATGATAAATTTATACAGTTTTTAAAGGTTATTAAAATACTTTTTTGTAATTGTGTGCGTAAAGTACTTTTCATGCATGTTTTTCGTGCGTAAAGTTGCACTTTACGCACCCAATTACAAAAACTAGGATACCTAAGATGGGTGTAAAGTAGAACTGTTACGCAGCGATCGGGAATTTTACACATCACTCGGCGCCTTCGGCGCCTCGTACAAGTTCACTTTACACCCTTGTTAGATAATATACTATTTCAAATTATCTACATATTCTTTAAAAAATATTATACACCGTGTATTGCCACCTATTGAATCTCTTTTACCAGGTGGTAGATGACAAAAAAAAATGAATGAAAAGTTCCTCTTCCAAAATTGGATCTAGTGCAGTAAGATTTATATTTTACCGAAAAAAATTCTAGAGTTTGTAGCTTTTTTTCATGTTCTACCACTTACTTCTGATAACTTTTTCTTGTACGGCGGATATTTACCTAGTTATTGAACAAAAACAGTGAAAATACAGTGATGATCGATTTTGAATCCCTTCTATGTCGATTTCCACGTAATTTCGTGGAAACTGAGCTGGGACAAAACTTGTAGCATTTTTCAAGAGATTTAATTTACCGATAAAAATTCGGAGTTCGAACATAACCCTCTACTAGATTATTCTGCGATAAGGGGATCTTGGACGCAATGGACGGAGATGATTTATCAATCTATATTTCGGATTGGTATGTGGTCCTCTTAGGACACTCTTTAGAGGCGAACAACTGAATGCCTCGGCCAACATATACGGGGGGGGGGGGGGTGATCGCCGCGTCCATCCACATTGGCGTCCTATTCGACCAGGGTGTCCGGAAACCACCGCAAAATCGTGTACCGTGCGAGCTGATCACGAAATACTTCAAGCGACCCGGAAATTAATAATTCAGCCGCGTGAGATGACGTGAACTTAGTTGCGGTTGCCGCAAATGACACCGTCTACGTGGGTACAACCGTATCCGGAATCCATTTTACCGAAATTAACACAACCAATAAGAACGCAATTAAGAAAACCACGAAAGAGTGACGGTAGGGCGTGGGGGTAGATACCGGAATCTAATCGCTAGGTACTACCGGAAATACTCAAATACTGAAGAGGGAGACGCAAAAAGATCCGACGTTTCTCAAGGACGCGATGCAACTCAAGGTTCCACGTCGAGCTATCAGGTTCGTTGCTTGAGCGACCTGCTCTCTGGCGTAAAGCAAACTAATGCAAAACCAAAAAAAAAACAAATTTCCTGGAATTGATCCGAACCGGATATCCGCAGTGTCCGACACAAAGGGGGCGTGTTATCGCGTTAATACGGGAAAAAATGGGAATTATGGTGTCCGCGAATCAAAATCTAATGTTCCGAAAATAAACTAAAAAAAAATCAAATAGGGAAAATCCAAATCCAAAAGCTTTACACTTCGAATAGCGTGCGAAAATTATCCGCAATACTCGATAAGGAAATGACGGGTACACTCTTGCAAAGCGAAAAAGTTACGGGAGCGCAAATCGCGACGAGGAACTGAAACGTTATTTTCACTCGAAAGATATTCGAGTCGCTGCACTGATACCTGCAACTTAAGGAAAACACTACTACCACAAATTATAAGGACACATATCATCAATCGAAAATTGTTTCGAATCAACGTAGGAGCTGCGTGTCGCTCTCTGGCTCGTTGAAGGGGGAGGGGAATCCTATCCCTGTAAATCGCAAAATCGTTAAATACTTCTCGAAAATGCTTACTATTAACTTTCAGAAATTTACGCACTATTATGGGCGATTATCTACGAAATCAACAGCGAAAAACAAACTCAAAATATCTGAATCTTGAATCCCAAAAATCACAAATGTGAAGCGGATTCAAAAATTTCCGAAACCTTCAAAATTATAAAATCTAATTACTGGAATTTATCATAAAGAATCAATCGCGAAAAAAATTCAAAAATTTTCTTTAATTTCTATTCTATAATTCATTGTTCAAGTTTCAAAACAACGAAACCCTATCATCACAAAAAAAACCTTGGAAGTATTAAGAAAATTTATTTTAATATTTTCCCAATATTTCCTAATAATATTCAATACAACGCAGTATTTATAACGGGACGGCAATACGCGCCGCCGATTACATCACGCTGTCTGCCCAATGTGCTTGTCCTTACCTGGGGTAGCACAGGGGGGACTGTAGAGAGAATAGCACCGTTGAGAACGTAAACAATGCTCGCTAATGAGCGACGTTCTCAGAATAACAAAAACGTCTATTATTTTCGATTTCGCATTTATTATTGGTTCCTGAAATTATTAAAATAATTAACAAGTAACACAGGCCTGCAAATTTTGGCTTAGTTCTGTAACAAAAAAAAGGGAAGGTGATTCTGATAGGATTTTTGATATAGAAAACGAATCCGACCTTCAAAATGGCCCATCACGTCAGGATTTCTTGTAATATGGGCTTAAATGGCCCAAAAATGGCCATCTTGGCCATTTTTCAGAATTTTTTTTTGGTAACCAAATTTTTTTTTTTTTCATTTTGCCCAATTACATCGTACTATATGTAAGCTTTAAACCCCATTTTTAAAATCTCTTTACGATTTTTTTTTAACAAAGTTACGTTGATTAGAAATTTTTTCATTTAGGCAAATGTAAGGTATAATACAAGGTGTTCCTTTTTAATCCCCACTCGAAATATTTTGAAAAATAAATGTTTTAGAGAAAAATGTTTTAAACAAAAGTTGTTCAGGACAAAGGGAGCAATAATTGTACATTATTGGTTCTGACCTTACGGTCAATGTTCAAGGGTATTTGAAGATGACATTGATTTTTTTAAAAGGAAAGTCCTATTTTTGACCTGGATTCAGAAAGAGCGGGAAATTTTACGTCCGAATATGATATGACCGATATTTTGGCCAAGATCATTTCAAGGTGAAACTTAAATGTTCCGGAACGGCGAAAGATCTCAGCGGGAGTACATTTTCGTGGAAAATGTTTCAGACAAAAGTTTAAGGATTCTTCCCTGGCTATTTAATACTACCATTGTATTTGACCTTGAACATGCCCTTGTAGGTTATTTCAATGTCAAGTTTATTTCCTTCAGCGGGAAGTCCTATTTTTGACACCGGATTCGGAAAGAGCGGGAAATTGTACGTCCGAATATGATATGACCGATATTTTTGCCAAGGTCATTTCATGGTGAAACTTTAATGTTCCCGAACGACGAAATATCTCAGCGGGAGTAAATTTTGGGGGAAAGAGTTTCAGACAAAAGTTTCAGGATTCTTCCCTGGATATTTAATGGTACCATTGTATTTGACCTTGAAGGTTATTTCAAGGTCAAGTTTATTTTTTTAAATGGGTACCACTATTTTTGACGCCGGTTTCGGAAAGAGCGGGAAATTTTGCGTCCAAAATGGTACTTTATGATTTGCTTCAGAAGGTCAAATGTTGAATCGTTCGGAAGCTTTTCGACCGGATTGGTATTCGTGTTGACCTTAAAAATTGCCCTCAAGGTCAATATGGTAAAAGTTCGCTGGCACCAAAGCCTATACAAGTATTTAAAATAATTCTAAGATACAGTGAGATTTGCGACGAAAGTCAGGTTTTCGTCACCATTTTGGCCATTTTTCGGACTTGTTTGTGGGTAACCAAATTTTTTTTTCATTTTGCCCAATTGCATCGTATAGTACTATATGTAAGCTTTAAAACCCATTTTTGAAAATCGCTTTACGATTTTTTTTAACAAAGTTATGTAGATTTGAAATTTTTTCATTTAGACAAATGTAGGTATATAAAACTGTGAAGCCTGAGATAAGTTCATACATAAGAAACGGGCTAGTAGTAAAATATTAACACATTTTTTAACAAAAACACATGTAATTTTTTATATTGTACATTAATTACAAAGAAAATTTTTTAAACAATTTTTTTATAAACATAGAAAATATAATTTTGTTGTTAAAAAACATTCATTACGGCATTCCATATGTATTTTTATGTTTAGGAAAAACATTCATTACGTTTAAATTATGATAGTCCATATTTAAAAATGAAGGCAAGATCAGATCATCAACCAACCACTGAAGGTAAGATGGAGCAGTGATCCAGCAAGTGAAGGCAAGATTAGATCATGAACCAACCATTGAAGGTAAGATGGAGCAGTGAACCAGCCAATGAAGGCAAGATCAGATCATGAACCAACCATTGAACGTAAGATGGAGCAGTGATCCAGCCAATGAAGGCAAGTTTAGATCATGAGCCAACCATTTAAGGTAAGATGGAGCATTGGTCCAGCCAATGAAGGCAAGATCAGATCATCAACCAACTAGTAAAACTAATAATGTGTGTGCAATTAAAACTTAGAAGTAGTCGCTTACTCCGTTTGAAAAAATTTGCGCTTGTTACTTCTTCTTTTGTGAATTTTTTTTATAATTGTCTCTCTTAAGGCTCCAACAGTAATCTGCCATCATATGAGCATCCCATCTTCCTTGGTATCTTTTCTCCATTTCCTGAATATCTCGTCTGTTCGTCACTAACGCTTCCTAAATTTTCAGGAAAATAGTCTAAATGACTGTTTAAAAAATGCAGTTTCACACTCATGTTGCACCCCAAATTTTTATAAGCATCTAACATGTTTTGGACTAATTCTTTATATCTGGACTCTTTGTTGTTTCCCAAAAATCCTTAAACAACATTTTTAATACCTACCCATGCATCTTTCCCCTTTTTTGTCATTGTGTTTTCAAAATTGTGGTCCTGCGCGAGCTTTCGTATATCAGGTCCAGTGAAAACTCCCTCTTTTATTTTTGCATCACTTAATCTGGGACATTTTTGAAGCAGGTTCTTAAAACAATCACCTTCTTTATCTAAGGCTTTGACTAATTGTTTCATTAATCCTAATTTGATGTGCAAAGGAGGTAATAGACATCGAGAACGTTCCACTAAAGAAGTACGGATAACATTTCTTTTTCCAGGTACCAATTCTTCTCGAACTGGCCATACTTTCATTTCCCAGTGCTGTGTCCGATTTCTACTGTCCCACTCACACAAAAAACAAGGATATTTTGTATATCCGGGCTGTTGACCTAAAATCATTGGCATTATCTTCAAATCAATACAGATTAACAAATTCTGCTCTTTGTATTTGATGCAATTAAGTAGTGTTTCGAGATTATCGTACGTCTCTTTTAATGCACGGAGTGGGCTACAGGTACAGAAACATATTTGCTTGCATTGTATAGCAAAACCGCTTTCAAACTTCTTTTAGAAGAATTAATGAAAAGTCTCCAATCCTTATCATCATAGTTTTCAATACCTAGAGATTTCATTAATCCTGGAACGTTGTTACAAAATACTAATGCTTCATTAGTTGAAAAAAATTGTAAAGATTCTTTTTCTCTATGTCTATACCAAGTATACCAATTTTTTTTCTTCAACAGACGCGGAGAACTCTAATTAACAATTTCGTATTTTATTCGTTTCAAAATTCTCAATATTGACTGTGTTATAGCGAGTTGAAATAAAAAATATTTGCGAACCGGCCAAGCAGTAACCAGTGCTGTCTACACACTACTTAGTCGTGTTTCTTTCTTTCTGCGCGGGAGGTAGGGGATTGTGGCGCCATCTGTTAAGTCATCTTATAATTACAAACTTATGCAAACATTACATTTTTATTCATAAGTTTTTACAATGACTTGATTCTAAAAATGTTTTAAAATTACTTAAATTAAAAAATGATTGTTTATAAAAAAATTGTTTAAAAAATTTTCTTTGTAATTATTGTACAATTTAAAAAATTAGATGTGTTTTTGTTAAAAACTGTATTAATATTTTACTACTAGCCCGTTTCTTATGTATGAACTTACCTCAGGCTTCACAGTTTTATATACATACCTACATTTGTCTAAATTGTCCAATTTGTTCAAGTGGATGAAGATGTTGCTGTCTCAGGTTCACTAACCGATGGCGAAATTTTATCTGCGACAGATAAAAGCAATGATGAAGATGAGGACGATACATCAGAACCTGTGGCAGAGGTGTCCGTTAAGGAAGCAAGATCCTCATTCGATACCTTACAAAACTTCTGTTTACAAAACGAAAGTGATGAAAAAACATTTCAGGCACTTTTTCTTGTAAAAAAAGTTATTGAGCAGTCTGAGCAGCAGCAATGTACTTTAAAACAAACCAGTATAACAGAGTTCTTTCCAAAGATTAATTAATTCACATTATTAATACGTGTATGTAAAATAGCAGTTAATAAATAATAATTGATCAACACTTGATAATTCGAAGTTTTATTTATTTTCTCTCACAAATTCCGAACCATTTGATATTTCAAACACTCGATAATTCGTAATACTTTTATGAGTCCCTCGAGTTTCGAATTAACGAGAGTCGACTGTACCTACATTTGTCTAAATGAAAAAATTTAAAATCTACATAACTTTGTTAAAAAAAAGCGTAAAACGATTTTTCAAAAATGGGGTTTAAAGCTTTATAGTACTATACGATGTAATTGGGCAAAATAAAAAAAAATTGTTGGTTACGCAAAAAAAAATCCGAAAAATGGCCATAATGGCCATTTTTGGGCCATTTAAGCCAACGTTACAAGAAATCCTGATGCGATGGGCTATTTTGAACGTCGGATTCGTTTTCTACGTCAAAAATCCTATCAGAATCACCTTCCCCTTTTTTTGTTACAGAACTAAGCCAAAATTTGCAGGCCTGTGTAATTAGAGGAATTTATTTATGATTATAATTTCGAAACATTCAAATCAAAATACAATTAATTATAGGTAATTCAAAGACTTCGGTGTTCAAAACAGATTCGAAAAGAAACTAAGTAAAATTTGAATTTTTAGAAATCAAAACAGCGAAACGCATCTTTAGTAATTTCTCGAAATATTATTTTCTTACCGGATGCCTCGGGACACCGAGGCGGGCGTTCCATAACACCGCGCTATTACCGGGCCAGCTCTGTTTACTATTGTCAAGGGGGCACACAGGTAAACAATAACATGCTATTAATCAGCCCGGGATTATTTTCGTATTTATTTGAAAATATCAGAATAAATATTCGACCGTTGTACTAATTTTTAAAAATAAAAATGTCCGAATTATGAAATTAAATTCCTCTTTTCTTTTTTTTTCTAGGATTTTCAGAGTTTTTTTGGGAAACCTGAAAGGAAAGGGAAGTGGTCGCAATATTGAAGGAAACGGGAGGCAAATATCGATCTTATAATTATACTTAAAATTATACTTCAAATTATAAAAGTATATTTCACTCGCAGGGGCACTTAGGGGACGCGGCCCGCGCACTCGGAGCTGGGAAATGCGAAAACCAAACGCAATTATTTTCTCCGGCGAACTCTATCGCTTCAAAAATTTCACAAACTTAATTTTTAGGAAATCTATTTAGATTTCCCAACCAGGGATGCCATTTGTGACCATCGCTTTAGTTACCAGGATGGAACGAAGGTGGAACGCAATTAAATTTACACGATATATTTTACGAAAAAGAAGCGTATATTCCACACTGAGTGCGTGTGTGTGTGTGTGTGTGTGTGTGTGTGTGTGTGTGTGTGTGTGTGTGTGTGTGTGTGTGTATGTGGGCTATTTTCGATTAGGCTATTCATAATTTATGCTCAAACTGATATCCGTTTACTATTTGACAAAATACTAAAGGTGTGTAGAAGTTCTCCACAGCTTTTATAATAGTATTCGGAGAAATAAGCGTCGCTTCTCGTGTAATCCTTTGTTGAAGATTTTCCATGATATTGGGTTTTGTGTAATAAACTTTACTTTTTAGATAGCCGCAAAAGAAATAGATAGCCGCGTTAAATCGGGTGACGTGCTGGCCACTCAATACCTCCTCTTCTACCAATCCATCGATGTGAAAATATCTCATTGAGATAGTTTCGCATTGCTACACCGTAATGCGGTGAGGCTTCATCCCGTTGAAACCAACCATCGTCAAAATCGTCATCGGCTTTGTCAGTTATAGATGGTATTATTTTATTTCTTAGCATTTCTTCATAAACAACGGCATTCAAATTGCCATATATAAAAAAATTGCCCAATTAAAGTATTATTGTAAATTCTGGCCCACAGTTCAGTTTCTGAGGATTTTGCGTGTGTGCATCAAAGGCCCAATCAGGGTTCTCATCGATCCAAAAACGACAATTATGACGGTTCACTTCGCCATTGACTGTAAAGGTTGGTTCATCTGAAAAAACGGTATGGAACAAGAAATCAGGCTGCTGGTCTATCCGTGTCGTCATCATATCACAAACTTCATTACGGCGATCGTAATCATCATCATTTAATTCTTGAATAAGGTGAATTTTATAAGGATGAAACATGATAAATTGTAGATTCCAGCGAACAAAAGTTGCGCTTATTTCAAGTTCCTGCGATGCTCCACTCACAGAGAGTCTTGGATTCTCCACGAAATCTTGTGAAACTTCCAATTCTTTTTCTCGATTTTTGTTTGTTCCTGTATCCTTGAAACGCCTAATTGTACGTTCAACCGTTGATTTTGAAATACCGTTACCTTGATTACGAAAAGTATCATTGAAGACTGTCTTCACTTGATCATACGATCTTTGTCGGTCACCCCATCCTCTCATCATTAAAACACTTACCCACTCTTTCTGAAAGCTGTGTCATGATTACTCTGTGACGTTACTTTAGGAGTACGCACAATAAGCGGCTCGGTGCCGGATTTTTTTTTTGAAATTTTTGTTTTCGACCGTTTACCGTCCGAATGACGGACTTTGGTGTTTCCCAGGTAAGCGGCCTTACTCGGCTGGGTCAGTGTTCCCGGGGAGCAAGATCTCGACCCAGAGGGGGTCGTCCTTGCCTCCTTCCGCGCCTGAAATCGCGAAAACCTAATGGCGGCTCCCGCACTCCGCCTCGCACAGTTACGGAAATAGAGGGGCCAGGAACACGCGGGACACCAATTTTGTTATATTATGAAATGATATTTCAATATTTTATAATTGTACAAATTATTTTATTTCAATTGTATAAAAAGGATATAGAGGGCTCAAGGCCCGTTACAACTTATTATAAGATATTTTTGGCTCAGGGCCGACTTACATTTTTCCGCTGTCGGCGTCTCCCTTCGCCGCCTCGCTCGCTTGCTCGATTCGACCTCGTCTCCGGTCCTCCGGGAAACCCGCGCTCGCTAGGACGACAGCTCCCGGTATGGATCCTCGGGCTCGTCCTCGTGTGGCACCCCGTGCCTCGTCTCCGGGCAAAAGTGTCGGCTCGTGACTTCTAACTTCCTCGCAAAGCTCCTCGGACTCGGCTTTTACGACTCGACGATACAAACTCGTCCCGACGGTACTCGACCAATTCTATCTCGACGACTATATTCGACTATCCTGCGCGACGGTATTAGCCCAACTGCCGGTCTGGACTCGACCGGCCGCTCCGCTCGCTTCCGGAGTCCACCGAGCGCCCCCAATCGGCGGCGCTCGGGCTGGTTCGGGGCCGTTCCTGCAATACCAGACCGTCACGAAAATGCACGACGATTCGAAACGTCCGCACTTCCACGACGGCGAACGTAATAGGTCCGCCGGCGTAACGCCCCGTTACAACTCACAAATGAGGAATAAATTAAATGCTTTTTTTTGTCGAATTCAAACCAATTTGAAGTAAATTTTTAATTCCTGTTAGAGAGAATCGCAAATCGTTTCCAAATTTTTTCTGGTGACTTTTTGGCATCTCCAAATGAGAATAAAGAAGAGAACAATAAAAAATATTTCATATACATATAAAGAGCAAATCTCTTGGTATGTAATGTACATTTTTTTTTTAATTCCTTATTGTGAAGACCGAAGTTTTTAGTTGTGTTAAAAGTTAAGTGCAAATAATGTATTGCATAAATACAAGTCTTAGTAGTAGAGAATAATGTCATTAAAACAATATTATCTTATTAATTAAAGTTCCATTTCGCGATTACAGTCATAGTATACACATTCCACATGTGTAACTTTTCTAGCCTACATTTCCGAATTTATTTTCGGCGTCTGTTTATAATGCAGTGACAGGCAATAATTTCCCAACATTTTGCTCTCCATCTTTGTAATGAAAGTATTAAATAAAGATTCCATAATGGGGTTTCGGATGCACATATTCCAATTTAATATTTCGCGAGAAAATATAAAATTTTCACATGTAATTTTTCTGAAAAACTTGACAACTTCGTTTTCATGCAGGGAATGATTAAGTAATGGTCATGCATGCGTACAACATACTTCAGTAGTGAACGGAAACAAGTGTGCATGAAGCTACATCTTTCACATTAGCATGTTGAAGGTAGTTCACCTAATTTTTCGATTTCTTACAAAATTTGTCTATTTGAAGTATAATGTAGTTGAACGGATACGAAGAAATCTTGTTTAGGGTACGAAGCGATGCTAACTTTCAAGATATTCGAGTCCAAACTTCAATCATTTAGCATTGAAGTATACGGGAAATGCGCAAACACGTTTCGAACGAGACAATTTAGTTAATTGTACAATAAGTTATCTTACAATTTTTGTAAAAATATAGTATGTTGTACTCGAAGATATTCCGAATAATATGCTATATAGAACAATATATCTTGCGGTACTAATTGTCGATAAATAGTAATATAGAATTCATACTTTATAACCATTTATACAGATAGGCTTTACGTATTAAACAAGTGTCAGACAATTCGAACGTACTGAACTTTTAAGCTTGACGATACGTGATGAAGTAACTTAACCCATTAGCCCAAGAGGACACAAATTTCACAATGATTTTCGGAATATTTCTTTACATTAAAAACCAATTCAACAAATTTTAGACAAAACATTTTCGACGTAAAATTGATCGATCTTATTTAATATTATATATTATATAAGTATATATATAATATTATATATATAGAAGTATAATACATTATATATATTATATAATTATTATTCTCTTCTGTATTCTCATTTGGAGATGCCAAGAAGCCACCAGACAAAAATTGGAGACGATCTGCAATTCTCTGTAACGGGAATTAAAAATTTACTTTAAAATTGGTGATTTTTCCAATTTTAGAATTTAAAAATGGTCGCGTCGCACTTTGTAAACATTTTGATCCTTTTCTGGTGATCCTAAGAGTCCTCCAGAAACAAAATTGGATACGATCAGCGATTTTCTCTAATGAGAATTAGGAATTTATTTCGAAATTAGTGGTTTTTGGAATTTTAGAATTTCAATATGGCCGCGTCGCGCATTGTTAACATTTTGAACCTTTTCTGGACATCCCAAAAAGCCCCCAGAAAAAATTGATAGATAAATAACAATTTCTATGCCATGCCTTCGGCCGCCAACTCTGGCCGCCATCTTCAGACTCGTTATTTATAAACAGAGGCCAATATCAAAAATCGTGGGAGCATATGTAAAAATACACATATTCACAAGTATTTTACACAAAAATTCAATAAGATTGGTCACAAATTCAGCCGTCGAATCCTTTTGAAAGTCGGACACACACGTATGGCTACCGTGGGGCGGCCCGGCCGGTGGCATGGCGCACGGACACTCATGCGCTCGGTTTTCTTTACATTACAAAGCCGTTTTTAGAGATGACAAACCGAAACTTTGCGAAATTAAAGAAAACACTTTTGCGAACACTTCTGTTTATGTCACAAGAAGAAAAAAAGATGGCACACGAGCGGAAATTGAGTTACAACAAAATAATCTTGAAAATTTGTTATAAACAATAATACTTTGTTTATATCATTTACACCAGTGAAAAATTTGGGCATTTTTGCACATTTTCGAATAAAACGAGTTTCGAGATATCGCTGTTTAAAAAACGGTAAATTTCATTTTTGTCGTTTACACTTTTATCAATAACTTTTGAACAAATAAATATTTTGAGTTGAGATTTACAGGATAGGCTTATCTTTACGCATTCTAAACGTAGTTTAACTATGAATAAGTTCTAAAACTTGACTCCGAAACGTTTGTGATTTCACATGGAATGTCCCATGAGAGGTCTGATTCGGAGTTTACTCGAACAGATTGGAAGGGAAGAAACTACAATTTTCTAATAATAGAACAAGCAATTTTACCACTGCGTCTCCTATAGGTAGATTGGAAGATTGGAAGATTGGAAATCAGGCCACCACGTTTTATACATGATTAGTATAATAACGACTAAATTCCTCAAAATTCAACAAAAAATAGATTTCGTTTAACACATACAATTGATTCGACGAAGAAACCTATTAAATTAAAAAGGATGAGTGTGGGAACATAAATGTTTTATTTTGAAGATCAAAAGCAGGAAATGGGTTGAAAATAAATGTAAATCTGAAAAATGTTATGAAAGTTATAAAGTATTTATTAACTAAAACAAATGGCAGCCCTTATTTATATAACTGTCCAGCAGTGAAAACATCTTAGTCTAACATAAGATTCCAACGCTTACTTAAAAACTGCTTGGTTTTTATGATAGGATTCTGGCTTTTTTCCTCTAATTATCCAGCCACGTTTTAATGACAGGTCCACTCATGTCTTTCATTATCTTTTCCGTAGCCTTCCACGTTTGACCCATTTTTAACGATGGTAACGGGTCTCCAAAAACACAACATTAAATGATCGAAAACAATTTGGAGACATTATTCTATGCTTAAACGCGATAAAAAGTTTCAAAAGTCACTTAAGGTCCTTGAGTCCTTTAAAGTGATATGAGCAGAATGGCGGAAACAGTGACAATACTGTACCCAAACTGAAACGCATTAATTTAAGTACAGGTCTCACAAATAAACTTCTTTTTTTGTATACTGGGTAATGCATTAGGGTTATTATGACAAATTAAGAATAATCTGTAGAAAGTTTGTAGAAACAGTTTTAATTGAAAGTTTTAGGGGGCGCAAAAAATACGTAAAAGCACCATAAACATACAACATAAGAAAAAAAAACATTGAAAGAATAATGAAAAACTCAGTAGAACGTCTTTTAGTGGCGTGTTTGATGTCATCATTGCTTTTTCTTCCTGGTTTGGAGAATTTATTTCTACTGAATTTTTGTGTAAATTGTTGATTGATTCTAAAACAATTAATATTACCCAATATCAGTAGTAGTAGTAGTTTATTATGCTCCCACATTATATGTGCTTACATAGACTTCCATATAAATTCTCTTAATAATCCAAAATAAACACGTTACACGAAACCAATTTACAAAAATATACATTCCAAAATTAAAAATACAAAAATGGCATTTAAAAAATACAGCAGGCAGCCGGCTAACTATTCATTCATTCTCTCTCACTCGCTCTATCATTTCCATCCACCTGATTCCTCTACCATCCTCATTCAGAACATCCACACCAATTTCTCCATCCTCTCTCACATACTCGCAGTTATATCTCAAGTGTTCAACATTCTCTCTCCCTTTCGCGCACAGGCTACACTTTCTATCATCCTCATTCATCCAGTACATATACCCCCTCTCTTCGTTCCCACATCTCCACCTCGCTATTGTCCGCAATCTTTTCCCCTCATTTCTCTTACATACTCTTATGTATGTTGGTATACTAAGCACTCTTGTGTATCTCGCACATGACTTTGATGCTCTCACCTTTTCTCCTCTCTCTTGTTCATCAACCTCTATGTCTCTTTCTCTCAACAGTTCCCATTTATTTTCTCCCCAATCATTCAACGCCATCTGACTCATGCCCCCTCTCCATAAATAATTCCCCCTCTCAACGCTCTCTTTTGTCCATTCACTTCGAACCTTTTCCCTTTCAGTCTTTCTCTTTTCTATTATGCACTTCATCGCTATCTCTCCTCCCTCTCCTTTCTCTAGTTTTTCCGCAAACCTGCCCGCCCTCCATCCCGTTTCCACTCTCAATTTATTTCTTTTTAACTCCTCTCTTACTATGTATCCCGGTGTCCTCCGTTCCAACCCCAAAATCCACTTCAAATACTTTTCTTGAACCGCCTCCACCTCCTTCCACTCCTTGAACCCCCATATCTCCACTCCATAGAATAAGATTCCCTTCACTATACTGTCAAACAGTTTTAATCTCCACCTCACATCCCCCTTAAACTTTCTCTCCCCGAAACTCCATACCCATCCCATTGCTACCCTAGCTCTTCTCACCCTTTCCCTGATATGTTCTTTATCCCCTCCATGCCTTGTTACCACGTACCCTAAGTAATTGTATTCCTTCACTTCCTCTATCCTTTTTCCTCCCCACCACCAGAATCTCTCCTTCTCTCTCCCTCCCTTATTTTTAAATACCATTACATTAGACTTCACTACACTCAGTTCTAATTTTTTCCCTGTTATATACTTCCTCACTCCCCTTATCATATCTCTTAATCCTTCCTCTTCCTCTGCTAATACCACAATATCATCGGCGTATTCTATGGACCATACCTTATCATTCTCCACCCAGAATTCCCTTGACGTTTTCTCTCCTATCCTCACCATACATCTCGTCTCCACGTATACCTCCCTTACTCTATCTATCAAACCTTCACTTATCCCTCTCTCCCGCACCATCTCCCACAACACCTTTCTATCCACTTTATCAAAGGCTGCCTTTAAGTCCATAAATAAGGCCCACACTTTCTTCTTCTCTTTTAATCTTCCTCCCACTATATGCTTCAGAATCTTAATATTCTCCACAGTCCCTCTTCCTCTCCTGAATCCCGCTTGCGATCTACACCACCCTCCCTTCTCATCTAGCTCTTTCCCCCAACCTTCTGTTCAATATATTGGCGTATAACTTATATCCCGTGCTCGTCATCGTGACCCCTCTGCAGTTCCCAGGCTCCTTTCTATCACCCCGCTTCCAAATTGGAACCACTACTCCTACCCTCCATTTCTCCGGAAACCCTTCCCCTCCCCGCACCCCCTTCAAAATTTCCCCAATCTTTTCTCCGTTTTTTCCCCTCCTTCCTTCCATGCTTCATTTTTTATACCATCAGGACCTGCTGCTTTACCCTTCTTCAGCCTTTTTATCTCCATTCTCATCTCATCGTCACTTATCCCCTCGTCTACTGCTTTATCGAACTCCCTTTTGTTTCCTTCCTCCACTATCTTTTCCTCCACTCCACCGATGATGTGCTTCACCCATTCCTCCATTTCAATCTCTTTGCATACCCCTTCCCTTTTCCTTCTTCCTTTGTTTACAAAACTCCACGCCTCTGACTCCGTCTTTATCTTTTCTATCTCCTTTTCCTCCCTTCTCATCTGTTCCACCTCCTTCTTTTCACATAGCTCTCTGTACTCTTTCCTAAACTGTATAAATTCTTCATACCTTTCTTCATTATGTTCTCTCCTGTATCTCCTTCTCGCTCTATGCATTTCTCTCTTTTTTTTCCCTGCATTCTGTGTCCCACCACGGGCACCAACCTATCCCTTTTCTCTTACCCTTTCTTCTCCACTCCACTGCCCCGATTATTTCTCTTTCCAACTCCTCCCACCCCTCTTCAACACCTACCTCTTTCCATTCTATCTTCTCCATTGCATTCCGATACCTCCTTGCCCCCTCCTCTGACCAATTCTGTACCCTTTCCTCCTCCTCCCGCTCCTTTACCCCTCTTTCATACCATGTCCCCAAATCTATCAAAATTGGTTGGTAGTCCGACTCTCCCCTACATCCCACCTCAAATCTCTCTACTTTCTCCCATGCTTACCAATTCACTATGCTGAAGTCTATTACTGACCTTCCTCCTCCCTTCTCATAAGTCCACTCCTCCTCCTCATCCCCCTCTTTATCTCCATTTAGGACCATCCATCCTCTTTCCTCTATCACCTCCATCAAATCACGTCCTTGCCTATTTTTCACTCTATCTTTTGATTCTCTAGTTACCTCCTTCATTTTCTCTCCTTCTATACTCTGTTTCCCTCATCCTCCTTCTTTCCCTATCCTAGCATTAAAATCACCGGCTACTATTAACACGCCCTCTTCCTCTTCCTTAATCACCTCTTTCATATTATCCAAGCCTTCTTTTCGTCCCTCGCTATTATACACTACCACGAACCTCCACCTCTCCCTATCTATGACCACTTCCCTTTCTCGAATACCTTCCCTCTCTTCATCTTCAATATCTCTTTCCTCGAACTCCATTCTCACTCCTGTCACAATCCCCCCCTTCGCCCTTCCCATCTTCCCCTCCTTCTTGGCCTCTTGACACCTCCACCTCCATCCTACTGGCATCTTATCCTTCAAAATCCCCCATTCTCTTTCATCCACCCACGTTTCTACCAGTCCGATCACATCAAAGTCCTTCAGGAATTTCCAGAAATCCTCATCCTTCTTTTTTAACCCTGCCACATTCCACACTATCCCCCTCACTCTTTTTTCACCCCCACCCCCTTTCCTCTCCCTATTTGCTTGGTTCCTCTTATTCCCTCCCCCCTTTCTCCCGCCCTGTAAGCACTCCTTAAAAATTTTCCTTCATACACCCCCTTTCACCCTCCTACACATACTCTTTTCCATTCACGCTCTACCAAACCCTACTTTCACATGCACACTTCCGTCTTTCTCCCTCTCATTCTTTGCCCATACTCTAATGGCACTCTGCATTTATCTATCACTCTTCGACATGTCATCATCCACATACACTCTCGTTCCTTTCAGCGCCCTCTTTTTCTGCATTATCCTTCGTTTATCATCCATACTATTTAATTTCACCACTATCAAACTCTCCTTGTCTTTCACACCGATCGCATATGCATCATTCATTTTTACTTCATACTCATTCACTCCCATTTTCACAAAAACGCCTGCCACCGCCGGTTTTACATCTCCCCCCCCCCCCCTTTATTTCCGCCCCTTTTATCACAATGTTTAATCTTCTCCTTCTTCTATCTTCGTCTATGTTCTTATTCTCCATCTCTTGCATTTTCTTTCTCATGCTCTGCATCTCTATCTGTAATTTCTCTCTTGCCTTTCTTTCTTCTCCTCTCATTTTTTCAATTATACACCCAATATCAGTAAAGGGATGATGCAAAACCTTGCACATATTTCTATTAAAATTTGAAATCTTATACAACAGCATAATGATTGTGCAGGCGAATGTAATAATCTGAATTCGAATAAGATTATTCTAATTACTTATTATTTTTCCAACTTATGCCATCGACCGCCTATTCTAGGAATAAAAATGCTAATATTGGTCGCATTCAGCAAACAAAACTGATCAGTAACGCTTTCTTCTGATTGGTCCGTCAGCCCATCATGATATGAAAACTGAGCTCAACATGTGTCATTCAGGCGAAATTTTGGGAACTTTGAGGTAACAGTTTTATCAGCTGAATGCGGCCAATGTTGACACTTGTTCGTGCAAACCATTGTTCATGCAATATTATACAGTTTATCCGGTTACTAATTCCGAATTTGACGTTAGTTTTGTCAGACTCATATAGATTTGAATTCTTTTATTTGTCCACCAAAATATATTTATTTGTTTCGTACAGACCATCTACAAAATTTATGACAAGGTTCGCTGACGACGCAGCATCGATTGTTGAATTGGAAATAAACCGTTTCTTTTTAGAATACTCGCACTTCAATGCACTCGTCACACCCATACAACGCAATACATTGAATAATAACTCTTTTCAATAAAACGAATGAAATTGACTACTTTTTAAAAGTAAAAGTGCAAACGCGCGCAAACACTCCTTTTTAACACGAAAGCACATGCTTATTTAATAAAAAGTTTTGTCCTTTGACGACATACCACTGGAGATTTTTTCAAGTTGCAAACCTCGTTCTTGCGAATGGTCGAGAACTCTCACGATGGACCGAATTTCTCGTTCACCAATAAAATACTGCAGCTTCGTCCTAACTTAAAAATGTTTTTTTTTGATCCAATACCAGGAGCACACGTCACTTTCTACCTCGGCTACAACGGTAATGGCGGACTTTCTTCGGTTACAACAGTAACGTTGTATATTTTGAATAAAACCAGAAGTTCCACGATGTCGAAATTTCACTTTCAGCAGCCACCAGGATTACGAAGATCGGAGCCAGTTAGAATGCATTCCGAATCCAGGAGTTTCCAAATGAGTGGAATGGATTTCTCGTTGAGTAGATCTCCACTCAAGCTGATTTCCAATCAAGTCGATCTCCAAACAAGTTGCTCTCCAAACAATTCGATTGCCATACAAGTTGGTCTCAAAACAACTTGATTTCCACTCAAGTTGATATCCCAATCGGAGATCAAACTCAAAATCGCTGACACCTGTGGCGAGACGCCAAGAAAATGAGGCCGACGCCTCCTTCGTTCGCACTTTTATTAGGTCGCCGATCACCGTGAATTTCCGCCACAACACTCCTTACCGGATTTTCCTTTATCAATTTTCGCGAATTGCGATTATCCACGCGAAAATGCAGCCGGCTTTTCCGCGAGCAGCTTCCGCTTTTGTTTGGGATTCGTCATTCCTAAACACATCCCCTCAATACAATCACGCTGCGTGGGGTTTGTACCGGGATCAAATTATGAGAATTCGCGGCGCAGCGCCACCCCATACTATCTCCACTTGTGATTGGTCCAATTGCCCACTGGACAAATTCACTTACTTCGCGCGTTTTTGAACACAAGCAATCGCGGAAAAGCGCGTAATTCAAACATACGATCCATACTTTACATTCTATTCTCCTTGTTCGTCAAAATTAAATACATACAATGGCGCGAAATTCAATCTATGGGGCTATACCCCTACAACTATCCCCCTATCGCTGTGATTGTCGACATCGCCAAGAGCATCGGTACTCCGCAATTATATAAACTAAATATTCCCAAGCAAGGACATTTCCTATTAACAATAAATCAACTATTTCGCGTTCTATCTCATCAATGAGAACGTCAAATAATAAATTCCAAAGATCAACCGTATTATGCATCACCCAGATCAGGAGATTCAGAACAAGAGTCATAATACTCTCTAAGACTCATACGGTTATAAGTCCCTTTAATTACTGAAGGATCATCACGATGACTCAATTCGAACGCATTATCACCGATTCGTTTGACGATCCGGAATGGTCCTTCATACAATTCAAAAAATTTACAGATTAATCTTTGGGAGGCATCGGACAGCCTCGGAACTCGAATTAAAACTAAATCACCGCATTCGAGCTGAATTTTACTAATAACCCGTTGTGATTTACACCTGTTATCAAAAGCCTTCTTCAAATTCTCACTAGCGAGACGAAGTTGAAGATCATGCGAGATTATTTGGTCTTTTAGGAGAGGAAACACTTCAGTCAGACGATCCCTTATCGGTTTGCTATAATGGAGAGAATACGGGGCATACTTGGTACTTCTATGTACAGTCAAATTTAAACACTCTACAATCTTAGGAATATATATAGCCCATTTAGTGTGCTGTTAAGAGCAATAAGTGCGGAATAGTCTTCCCAACTCTCGCATCGACCTCTCTACCGGATTTGATTGTGGATGACGGATTGACGAAAACAAAACGTTCACCCCATGCTCAGCTAAACCCCTTTTCCATGACGGAGAAGTAAATTATGTGCCATGATCACTGAGTATCTTCTTCGGTTGGCCTACCTCTTTAAAATAAACTTCCCTCAATTTTTTTAGACATATTTGAGTGGTAGCACGCTTAATAGGAAACAACGTAATTAGTTTTGATAATAAGTCTTGGACAACAAAGATGTACGTAACCCCACCGACCGAAGGTGGTAAAGGACCATAGAAGTCAACTGAGACCACATCGTTAGGGCCCTCTGATTGCACAAAGCTATATGCCCCCTCCATACAGCAATTTAAGGGCTTGACACGTTGACATGTGTCACAATTTCGTGTAAAGATTTTAATATTTGGTCTCATTCCCTTCCAGAAAAAATGCTGACGAAGGTAGGCACACATCTTATAAGCCCCCGCGTGACCCAATTGTTCATGACAAGAAGATAAAATGGTCCCCACTAAACACCTTGGAACCAGAATTCGCCATCTCTCCTCCCCTTTACCTCGACAATATGTAATACCCGAACGTTCCGTAAAAGTGAGATGATTTACTGATTTTTCTTTTAACCTTTGTATTTCCTTATCGAGGACCTGTGATTCACCTTACTTTTGTAAATCATCTACCAACTCCGGACGCCGAGCTAACTTATTAACCATACCAATATTAGCTTCCTCCTCCGGTAAGTATCCCCCAACCCGGCACCCTATCATCTGACGTACCAGATATTCATTGTCAAGGATATCAGCAGACTTTTCTTTAAAATGCCGACTAAAAAAGTCCGCTACTCCATTATCTTGACCTTTACAGTGGTGGATTTTATAGTCATATTCCTGGAGGAAAAGTAACTAACGTGTAAGTCTCGCATTTCTGAACGGTGTTGACGTTAAAAACGTTAACGCTTCATGGTCGGTAATAATATGAAATTTAGCACCGATTAAATACATTCGAAATTTAAGCAAAGCATATATTATCGCGAGCAATTCTTTTTCGATTGTATTATAATTATATTCGCAAGTTGACAATAATCTACTTACTAATGAAATTATACGATGTTCTCCGATTTCATCGATTTGGTATAAAATTCCACTTATGCCAACATCACTAGCATCCATTTGTATCCGAAAAGGTACTTTTGGCAAATAATGGGTCAATGTTACCGTTTTTAAAAAATTCTCTTTAAGTTCACCGAACGCTCGATCATGTTTCTCCGTCCATACCCACTCTCCCTTACTACTCAGCAAATTCCGAAACGGAGCAATAAACTCGGCGTGTTTAATGCTAAAACGTCGGTAATAGCCACAGACTCCCAGGAACGCTTGGAGCTCTTTTCTATTCGTAGGGCACGGAAAATCACGAATAGTTTCCAATTTCTTAGGATCTGTCTCTATTCCTTTATTTGACAAGATATAACCCAGAAAGTTAACTGAACTTTTAAAAAATTCCGACTTCTCGAGGCTTAACGTCAACCCGACCTTTCGCAATCTACTGAATAGGCGACTAAGATGAACAAGATGATGATCGAACGTCCGTGAAGCGATTAAAATATCATCCACGTAACAAGTAACAAAATCGGCTAATTCATTCCCCAGGGCCATCCCAAGTGCTCGAATGAAGCCACTTCCTGCCATTTTTAACCCGAAGGGTATACGTTTGAATTGATAAAGCACTCCATTGTGCAAGAAAGCCGAATATTGTTTGGAGTACTCCTCAAGAGGTATTTTCCAATACCCTTTGATTAAATCCGTAGTTGACAGATATTTCACCCCCTCGAATTTTTGGAGTAACTCCTCGATTCGAGGTGGTGACTCATTATCCGCAATTACGATCTGGTTGACATACCGCGCATCTAAACAGAGACGGATCTCTCCATTACATTTTTTTACAACGCGTAACGGGTTGCAGTAAGGGCTTCTTGAACGCTCTATAATCCCCTGCTCCAACATGATCTGAATCTGTCGGTCAACTTCTTCCCTTTGGTGAATGGGGACCGGATAAGATTTTCGTACAAACGGTTGGTCTTTCATAACCTCTATCGTATGCTTATAATTTCGTATACACCCCGGTTTTCGCGAAAATACATCCCGATATTGCAAAATTAACTGTCGAACTGCCATTTTTTTATTATAATCCAAGTTATCCAATCCCTTAAGATAGAGTTTAATATCATCATCCGAGATTGCGTCATTTTGATTAGAAACGTTCCTATCGCCATCCCCCATCCGACAATTACTACCGTCGATCACAGGTGAGGTAAATGATTGATTCGTATTTAAGCATTCTGATTTTTCTTCCTCTACCTGGTTGGTTCGAATTGACTTAACATTGCTTCTACCACTATCTCGCCTTTCATCCCCTTTTCGAGAAATCGACTGATACCAACGAACTCTGTTGATTTCCTTTATTTCTAATGGCATTTCACTTCTACAAATTACGTTGGAGTGAATCGTAACGATCTTCCCGGGTAACCATTTTCCAAATAAACTGACTCGACCCCTTTCCAAATCTATTATTCCTTGCTGACGTTTCAGCCAATCTACCCCCATAACTAAGTCGTTAGAAAGCCCTGGCACTACCAAAAATGGATCTAAAGTTTCCACACCATCGATCACTGAAAGCAACTATACCTGTTTTTGCACTTTAGTAGGTTTGCGTCCCACCGCCGTGTATAAACAAAATTTACTAACTGGCAGTTCAGCAATTTCTGCCGTTACCCTCAACTCATCATATAATTTTTGTGAGATACAGGTGACCTCGCTTCCAGTGTCCAACAGCATCGATACCTCTCTCTGGAGTATCATAGCCCTAATACGCGGACTGACTACACGTCTATTTTCGCCACCGTCATCCACATCATGTCGATTCCCTTCAAGAACATCCCAACATAGGTCATCTACGAAATCAGAATATTTATCAGTAGGCAACGACCTGAGTTACCCGCAGAAGTGTTTCCACTTCCTTCTCTCCACGAAGCACCCGAGCGATTCTCATTTCCTACCACCGGAGCACTTTGAACACGCGGTCGATTATTTTGATTATTAGATCCCGTCGACCGATTATTTTCCCTATTCCTCCAATTTTCATTATTACGATCACCATTATTCGAATATTGAGGACGAGGATGACCTCCAACACCACCTCTCCCATCCTGTACCTGAGGGCCACCACGCTCACCATTAGACATCCTACCACGATTTATATTTAAACTATTCCCCGAATATTCACTTTCCTTAAAAGACTCGTCAATTCTCACTAGGGCATTTATAATTTTATCCGTTTCAGAATATTTAATAGTCGATAGGATTTCTCTAACTCGAGGAGGTAGTTGCTTAACTATGGTGTAGTTTATCTCATATACATCCAGTTTAGGTGAAAAATAACGCGCAGCTCTAATCTGTTCTATAAAATACTGCTGAAACGATTTATCTTCAGACCGATATCTCCGATCAACCCATTCGCTTTTAAATTTTGCGCGTGATTCGATAGAGTAGTATTCTTTTAAAAAATGTTCTTTAAACTTCATATAATTCGCAACTGGATATATACAAGCATCATACCACACCTTAGCTGTACCTTTCAGCGCGTCCTCGATGACTAATAATTTTAACTCTTCAGGGACATGTCGTTTCAAAAAATATTTGTCGAGGTCTTCTAAAAACTTCATCGGATTATCTTTATTATCTCTGAACGAAGGCAGTGCAATGTTGAATTGATTGTATTGCAACTGACTCAATAAAGTGGCCATTAATGTCACTTCATTATTTACCGGAATAGTATTATCAGGGAGGTTATCCGACTCAATATTCTGATTTTGCAAATTAGGTCCATTTTGATTTTCCGATATCTCCACCGTTTCCCCACTCGCGTTTCGACTCAATGACCTTTGCCGACCTACACATTCATCCACTGCCTGTCTCGCTTTTTTATTTTCCTCCTGTAATCTCTGAATCTCCCGTCTGAGCAACTCAATTTCCGATTGTGCTTTTGAACTTTCCGGAGTTACTTTATTTGCTTCCTGAGTCTCTCGAAGTTTTTTACGAAGTATATCATTTTCCTGACTCGTTGCAGTTACTTGAGTTCGCAACCTCTTATTTTCCTCTTGAACTTCCTCCATTTTATTTTTTATTCCACTTTTTTCTTGTCCCCGAGTAATTACCATCCAAAATTATCCAACTAAAATTTCGAAAGTTCAGCAAAATCTCTTCCAAAATTAAAAATTTTGATTTCCAATTATAGAATTTAACGTCAAATCAGATTTCCAAAATAAAAATGTCTCGACACAGCTTCAAAAATTTTCTAAGTTTAAAATTAAATTTCTTTAACTTTATCTAAACTCGTCATGTTATTTAAAACAATTATACATTTCATTAACCAACTCAAAATTTATTCCTAAAAATTTTTTAACATCTAACTTCAATCATTTCGATAAATCCTCCCCAATAAACTTTAAATTGAGTAAAATACACTACAATCCCTTAAATATATTGAAAACTATTCGAAACTTTCTTAAATTTATTCCCAAAAATCCAATATTATTTCAATAAACCTTCAAAATTTTTAACTTATTTCCCAAATTATTTATTAGAATCAAATATTTTACTAAGTTTTCAAAATTATCAGTTTAAGATTTCGAGTCAATTTTCCAAAATAAACCTTTATTCAAATTTCAAAATTTTGTTTTCCAATTGTATTTATTTTTTAATTTTTATATTCAAAATTCAAATTTGATTGAATGTTAATTATCTAGACCGTATTTTCGTCTAAAATCGCGGAAATGTTCAACTTTCCAACTACCGATTAAATTTCAAAACTTCGAGACTCTCAGTCACAATCCGAATTCCCAATATTTAATCTCAAAATATGCAATAAAATTAACTCATCCATCAGAACAATATCGTGTTCCACCAGATCCGTACATCCTAGGGTACTTTGCTCGTCCTTAAGGACCCCCGCCAGGAGGTCATCGAGCTTCTTGCGTTTCTCGTTAGATACTCTGGCAGTTCCGTCCAACGTTGAACTATACGCTTCACTCGGTTGAGGCTAGCGATCTTCACAACGACCGCATCTTCCGTACCTTCCACTTGTAGGACGTTTTGTCATGGATATAAGACCGCATTGAACGTGCGCAGGAAAACGGCGCCGAGGAGACATTCGGCGTCGAACTGGGGCATGACAATCGCCGTAAGATATCTTTCCACATTCCCTACTCGGAATGGTAGGGTGACATAACCCATGATCGGCGAGTATGATCCGTCTGCCACTTTCGCGCCACGCCCTATGTACGGGTTGAGGGTTCCTCCGCTGGCCGCTGCTATCTGCAGTGCAATCAGTCCGATCGCTGTTCGTGCGGCATCAAAAAGCGCATGCACTTCAAAATTGTGGATTTTTGTTTTGACCCACCATCTTCTATAATCCTCGCAAGGACTTTCTTCTCTTCCGCCTTTTATCGGTGATACTTCTTGTCTGGCGACAGATCTTCGGAGGCTGGGAATTTATTTTCCGGAGGCACTGCGACCTAGTCTATTCTCTCCGGAGGGAGTTTCCCGAACATCGCGGGCAGGTGTTCTTCGTATATCCCGGTCATTTACACGTCCAACATTTCAGGTGTGCTGTCGCATCTTCCGATGGGCTTTCGTCCCACTGCCCCTTCGCTTCTTTCCTTTGTGGTGGTGGAGACGGTGACATCAGCGCTTTTTGTCGCGTGTTTTCAGGCAATGTTCGTCGTTTCTTCCATGTTGATTTTAAGGGTCTCTTCTGTTGAAATGGCGTGGTTGGCTCCTCTTTATGCCTTTCCCGCACGAGCTTCAATTCTTCCTGAATGGCTGAGAGAACTTTCAGCAATTGGCTGTCTTCTGCTTCATTTTTCGTCCCGGGCGATTGAACCGCAGCCAATTTTACCGGACTTTTCGTAGCCTTTTTTGTTCGCCCGTAAGCCACTTCAGGAATGACGGTTCCTTCTGGCGGCGGCGGTTCCCGATAGGCGCGCCGAGCATCTTGGCGGCTACCATAAAATCCTCGAGGATTCAAATTTTGTCGATTTGGATCCTCCATTGCAGGTCCGGCTTCATATTCCTATGTAGGAAGTGCAGGTGTTGCTCGAAGGTCAGAGGCTGAGGATGCAACTCCAATAGCGTCGTTAGACAACCGATGTAGTCACGCACCGATTCGTCCGCTCCTTGTGTGTGCGCGTTAGCTTCGGCCCATAGGCTAGGCAATCTTGTTGACTAAAGCCGTAGCATCTTCTAGCTGATAGACAAAAATCGTTCCATGTTCTCCAGGTATCTTTCGACATTCGGTACCATCGCATTGCCGAGTCCGTGAGAAGTTTGGGTAAGGCGCTGAGCATTTCGTCGTCCGTTAGGTTCGCTGGGACGCGACACTACTCCAGGCGTGTCAAAAATGCTTCGATTCGACTTCCCTTAGAGCCTGAGAATGTCGTTCTCCATGAACGGACGATTTTTCCGACGTCTCATTCCCCTTGTCACCACCTTGCGGACGAGTCGAACCGACTTCCGAATTGAGGTTGATTCGGAAGGTCTTCTCTCTCCCCAGAGACATCTACTCTTGAAAAGGGTTGTTGGCTCGATGAACTATTTCGAGGCTCGCGAATCCACGTTATATTTGGGTTTGACCTATTCCGATCCGATCTTCAATTTTCTTCCATATTTAGGTTTCCTCTTGGAGGGTGTTCCTGTATTGCAGGACTATAATAATTTACTCCGAAGGTGACTTGAAGCCGATAGTTGGAGTTCGTTTCTCTATGAAAGTACTTGAGGGAGGTGGTACTTTCGAAGTTTAGTCTTGTTCAATAGACGTTGAAGTATTGAGCTCGTCACTTCCATTAGTTGGTTTGTTTTTTCTTGTAAATCCCTGATGTGGGCGCTTTGCTATTCTGGGCATGTTTTAGCTACATCGAAAGCTGGAGCAGCTCTTCTAGACATGATCGTTCCCATTCCACTCGGAAGAGTGTATTGAATTAACTCTTCAAGCGAGACTGAGATTTGTGTTGCCACTCTCGAGCCAGATATTAGCGTAGTAGCATCATATCTTTGGCAACTAATCGTTGCCTTTGTCGATGTCGACGTGCTTGTCGTTGTAGTGACCATTGTTCGATGGTGTGTACTTGTCGCTGGCACTTGGAAGTTGTGGAAATTTTCTGTTATTCTTTCCTATTCTTCCTCTTCTTCTATTGTGTTACACCTGAGATGCGCGATGTTTTTTCCAGGACTGTCGCTAATAAGGTTCCGATTCTTCCAAGTCTTGAGCTGAATAGTCGCCCATCATTCGGCGATATAATCGATCGATTTTAGTCGTTCTACGACCTGAGGTTTTTAGCTTGAATTCATGCAGCGCCTCCAGTAGGTCTTCATCAGGGAGATTATAAATCCAGCTTTCCACCGGATGTCCTTCTAATTCTTTTTCGGGAGAATAGTTGTCTTCTTCCATTTTCTTGGTTTTTGAAGGGATTCTTGACGAAATATAGAGTTTATAGTTTTGTCAAACTTACTTTGTTCGCGGTGGATGACTTCTCTACCGGTATTCACGATAAATTTCTAATTTGCCGAATTTTTGTAGAATCCTTCGCTACCGGACTAATTTGAATTGTTTTCGATTTATATACGTATGTATATTCGATTTGCATATACTATGATCGACTTATAATAATATTGCGGTAATGCACAAATCTAACAGTCACATGTATGTTTACATATAACATAATATACAGGACCTTCATATATGTCAGATCTGCTCAAAATTTGGCAACATTCTGTTTTTCATCTCCATAAGGTTTTTTGTAAAGTATTTGGCGATGTGAAGACGTCGGAAATCTATGCGACCACTCTAAGTGGTGCCGAATTGACCGTTTTCATTTTCCATTTAATTAACATGTAAAAAAAAATCTATTCGTTTCTAATTAAAAAAAAAACTTGTTATTATTCAAAGGGAAAAGGTTAAGCGTAAAGGATATTGCAGTTCGTTGGTGTCGAAAAGTTCACAAATAGTGAAAATAATTTTATCTGAAATATTTACATAATTAACTTAATTGAAAATGTGATTTTTTAAATTTTCCTACAATTTCTACTTTTTCTTTAAAAACGTAATTAATTATGAAAGGTTTTCATTTTCGAGTTTATAGCACGAAGAATTCAAAATAAGAAGTGCAAAAATGTGATAATTTGAATATTTATTCAGACACGCAGAGAACCCTCACTCTCCGGCAGTCCCGAATAATACTCGTATCCGTGATTGAAGAGTGGGGAGAATTGCAGTGTTATGATGTGCCACTGGAAAGTGCGGCGAGATACACATAATATCGAGTGTACTACCGTACAATGGCGAAAAATAAATCTGTGTGAAATTGTGAAGTGTGAAAAGAATTTTTCAAAGGAGTGTAAAATGAGTGATCAGGACGAATTAATCTATTTAGTTGGACAAATGAAATCTCAATTTGTTGGACATAAATCACCAACCAATCGACAAGTATTGCAAGTATTTTTTCATCACCATCGTAAGAAGAAATTGACTATTAGAAAAAGTTCATCTCAGACAATAACAGAACTGATGATCCGTTGGAATCGTACAGGCATTCCAGTCAATCAAATACAGCAATCTACTTTAAAACTAGAAAAGCTACATTTGACCTGGAAGAATCTTCAGAGGAGTAAAGGGCGAAAAAATTCCCCTACACAACAGAAAAAAGGAGAAAAATTTTGATAATAAATTGAACCAATTATTCAATATTGCTCCACAAAATGTAATGTCTCAATTCACTGAAGATCAGCGTCTTTTCTTAAGTTCCCAACAAGATTCAACTCGCCGAGGCTTCATTCCCATAAGTCCATCATCATCAAACGTAGGAAGAAATCTATTAGCAGAATTCTTCAACAAAAATTCGGTCATTGAAGATGCCAATTCAGATGTATCACTTTCTATAAATTCATCAGAACGGTCGACAGAGACTTCACAAGTTAATCAGAAAAATTCTGGGTCCGTGAACGATACAGTTACAGATGATTATCAAATATAAAGCAAGTATAATTAATAATTTTTAATTACAATTATTATTAGTCTAGTTGATATCCTGAAACAATGAATTATACTATAGCGGAATACTGAAATCCCAATTTCATTAATTGTAACTACTTCCAAAAAAACTGTAAAGTTTCACATGTTTTAGACGTTGTGATGGGCTGCAGTACGCCAAGGTGTTCATTGCTGCAAGAAAGCGTGTTCATTGGTCGAATTATTTCGAAACGTTTTTATTCGTAAGTTTATTATTAATAATAATAATTTAATAATAATAATTTAATCATTCAATAATTTATTATTACATTTTATTTTATTTCTTAAGGGAATATTATCTTGAGATATTCGATCGCAATAATATTATACAATTACGCGAATCGTCGACATGAAAATAATAAATAATAACAAACGCCAAGGACACTAACGAAGTTTCCAGAACACGGCGAGAAAATTGTGTAATAGAACGAAAGAGTTTAAAGTACTTAAATTCTTCGTTTTAATCAATTTCAGGAAAAAAAACCTATGAATATGGATATTTGCAAACTTTTTCAAATTCTTTAAATGTTGTCCGCTATATTGGATCCGTCATTTTGAATTTCGAAAAATTGACATCGGATTCGTAATCAGTGACCCCGAAAATTAGACGTTACCGTGCACTTTGAAATAATGAGTATATCTCTTGAAATGTGGGTCTCAAAGGGATAATCAACTTTAATACTGTCAAAAATCGTGTTCAGAAATTTCTGGATAATTCTTTTCTAAAATTCGGAATTTTATTGATTTTTCAATGATATCTGTGATAATCATTTTTCAATGTGTGTCGGCGGCTCTAAGTATATGGTTAGAGCGCGAGACTGACACATGGTAATTTTAGGTTCCATCCCACCACTGGGCATCAGCATTTTCGTTTTTATTTACATCAATACTTTTTCAATCATGAAAATTGTTAATTTCCTAAAAAATACTCTTTAAGTCCGAAAAATTTTAAACAATCTCAAACATTTTAATACATTGTCGTCCATTACAATTTTCCAATAACTTAATATAATGAAATGGTAGAATTAATTGCCAGATTACGCGAAACTTTAGTTAGTTAACACAGGGAACATATTTTGTCTATTCGGTTTTTTTCATCTTAAAATTCAAATTATTATTCTTCCTGCTTCATTCTTTAATTTCTATAAGAGTGCGGTATTTAACGAACATATACAAATCAAGTTGAAACGTTTTTGAATAACATTAATTAATTATAAACAATAATATACCAAAAAATTACCGTTTTTTGAAAAGAAATCGTCTATGAAAAAATTCCCCCTATTAACGTATATCGGAAAGTTATGATTTATACGTATTTCGTGTCGCTGATTGCGAATCCGAAGTCAGAATTTTGACATTCAAAATGACGAATCCAATGTGACGGATCAAAATGTTTAAATTTACATGGAATTAGACAAAACTCCGTATCTGGGGATTTTCGTGGTTGCTGATTATGAATCCGAAGTCAGAATTTTGAAATTGAACAAGCAACTTGACAATGTTGCTTAGAATACGATAACATTTTTTCATTTACAAGATTTAACATTTTAGAGGTGGTTTCCACCATTATGGAGTCGCCATTTTGAATTTCAAAAATCTGACCACAAATTCTTAATCAGTGACCTCGAAATCCTCCGTATACCAATTTTCAAATGAATTAGATGCATCGTACAAATCGTGACACAAATCGTTAATGAAGAAGAAATAAAAATATGACAGATTTGGCACAATTAATATATTGTGATAATAACATTGGACTATTTGATTTCGTAGGATTGAGTCAGTCGTTCAGTGGCCTCTGAGCTGCAAGTGATGATACAGATGAGAGTGGCAGCCGCTGCACCGATATGGCTGAATTATATGATCACACTTCAATCCAGAGAGTAATTTTTGATTATGAAGATGAGCTCAGCAACCCATCCCGTAAAAAACGAAAAATCGTCAATCAAGAAGTCGCGTCTACTTGCAATGGGATTAAAGTTACCGATTCTCCAACTAGGTTGTCGTCATCACATCATGGAATTAATCCTCAGAGGTGTTGTAGAAGTGTATTGGAAGTTAACGAGTGGTCCCAAGATGATTCTTTTGCAGAGATTTCAGAAGGAGTGGAATGTAATTGATAAGGCAATGTACAAAAGTGGAATTGAAGATGCAATTGTGGCTGAAGTTGTTGGAGAGCAGAGAGAAAATATTCTGAGCTTCATTGATGATCAACTTGAGGTATGTATTCGGAGTTTTTAAATTTTAATATTTTTTTGATAGTAGAGAAACCATTTTTTTTTGTTCTCTTGCAGATAATGCAACCAAGAAATGACTACCGCGAATTCTTGGAATTGTCGTGCATTTTTTTGGGTGGAGTACCTCCGAGGGGAATTACCTTCAAGTTGCCTGGTGCAAACCACCATGCCAAGTGGATGGCAAAGGCCATATACTGTTTCAAATTATTCATTTTCAAAGAGGAATTCTTTAAGGGGGAGTAGCACCTTTACGGCTTCAAAAAATCCGAAAATTTTTTATTGGCTTAAATGATACTTTAAGGTGTCTAGAATATGATCCCACTAACGCCTAAGCGATCTTGAATTTATTTCATGTCGAAAACAGCTATGCTTGTGTGCTACCTCTAGCGCGGCAAAAGGGCCGCGGGGCGCTCATCGAGCTCGCTGCCTTTCTCTTGTGTTTGTTAAGTATTTCAGGTTTCCTAATAGTTCGGGATAGTATGTAAGATGTCGCTTATGATTATTTCCCCAGGAATACCCATTATTTCAGTAGTATATACCTTTCAGCGGGTATACCCAAAATAACAACGAGAGCTTTAACTCTGTGCTGTGGTCCATAGCGCCGAAAGGGGTCTACAGCAGCTAGGCCATCGTCGATATTGCTGTTTGCAGGTGTATTAGAAATTATGCAAGTTTTGAGCTTAATGAACGGTACCACCTGCTACAATTTTTGCATAGAAACCGATGAACGGCGGATCCGCGCAGCCGAGCGCGCCATGACTGAGGAAGCTAAAACAGCTCGGAGAGTTGATATGTCAAAAAAAAGGCAAAAGATGATGAGGACCTTATTTTGGAAGGACAATTGTACGTGCCAGGCATTGCCGATTAAGGAAATAAGCTAATAATCGCAAGATTTCCGTACCAAAACTTAAAACACGTTTTCTGGAAAACACTATTTTGCAAGCTGGTGTACATCACTACGCCCACGATTTTTATCCGATCGACTCAAATCAAATTTCTTCATACTCAGCATAGGTGCCTTTATGGCACTACCTGTCCTTTTTAAAAAAGAATCACTAGATTTTTTTTGGCAATCGATTTTATGTCAGATTTTTAGTTTAAAATTCGAGTTTTTTTTAAATCGCGCCATTTTCTCAAAAATTGATATTTTTTAAAATCCACCACTACTACCTTAGCCAAACTATCACAGATTTAGAACCAATTTGTATTTTTGCCATAGGTCACTCCAGTCAGCCACAATCGTGTACACCAGCAAGACATACGCGACGCTAGCGGCCTCTTTTGATGGCGTTTATTTTATAAACCATGACTATTATTCAAAAACAAAAAATATGTTGAGTATCTTAGATATGTAAACAAAAAACCCAAAAACCCGATTTTGAATTGCGCACTTCCTCGTAAGTAAACAAAAATCTTCAAAATGAGGTCGATTTCGGCCGTCAAAGTTATTACTCCCCCTTAAGAATGCTCGGAAGTGTCGCGAGGTTACGGAATTCCGTCAAATCTGCATCTTTATTGTCTTATTTTATGCCAAAGTCCACCCGATGCTGACATTAGCATTAATTAAAGTTATTCCAAATATCTGGATTGCCATACGATTTCCTCGATGCAGATCCCACAGAATGGGAAAATGAAGATAGTTTCATTACGTATCGAGTAGTATTCGAGAATATGAAGGTTGTGAATGACGAAGCTAAGAGAGGAGTAGCACTTGTGGAAGAGTACACAGGACTGATTACTACGGATGAACGTCAATATCAAGCTCTCCTTCAGCTAGTGAAAGATCATCGAAAGAAGTACCCAAATGCAAGCAAAAAGAATTTCTTCGACACAGATGCAGATGACGAGTAATGACGACTAGGTTCATCAAAATAACATTAGACAATTGTTATACAAAATCGTTTTTTAAATATAGTAAGATCATGATAATAAGTTTACGAACATGTTGATTATTATGTAACGTACGAGCCGTCATACGTACGTTTTTTTTTAGAATATTTTTGTTCGAAGTCTTCTAAAAAACTCAAAAGCATTCTGGAAAAGTGAAACATACGTTTCCGTTTAACACAGCTGCAAGTCGTAACTTACTGAACGAGCTAACGAAAATGTGAGAATGAGAACTTGGAGACTGTAGGTTTCTCGCGGAAAACCATCATAAAATTTATCTCATATTAGATAAGCTGGCCCAAGTGTGAGAACACTTTGGGACCGCGTCCTTGCTCTCATTCTCATACATAACTATGCCATATATTCAATCTGGCGGAAAAACCGTCATCAAAATTATCTAAATTAAACACTTAAGAAACCCACTTAACTCTATTTTTCTAGAAATTTCTTCCTCAAAAATATTCTAAAATTTATATATTTTATTAAATTACAAAAGAATTATCCTTATTCATTTAAACTAAATTGTTAATACTATTTTCAAATTGCTTAATTCCAAAATTAAAAATAAATAGTTAATATGAAAACTTTGATAATAATGGATATTTCTTTTGTAATACTTTTATTATTAATTAAATTTAAGCCGTATCATTTAAATTTAAATAGATCTTCACCTTTTTATATTGTAACTGTTAGACCAAAACACCCCTTTTCTTTAAAATTACAATAATATCTTCTTCAGTTTTAATAACCATCGCAGAAACCGTCTTTAATAACACTTCAAAATATAACTTATTATCGGCAAATATTAATTTAAGTTGTTTAGTTATAATTTACGTATTCCATCGCATTCATAAACGCCTGTTTCAATTTATGTAACAAATTGTTAATATTAATGAACTACTTGGAAATAATGTTGATAATCACTTTAAATTTAATATTTGTAACAATTTATTATTTCTTTTTTTTTAATCCAATGTTCATTAATATCGATAATTGATTTAGAAACAAGGCATTAATTATTTGTGCATTAATTAATCCTGTACACCAGCCACGTGTCGCCAACCGCGAGTCACCAGCCACGAGTCGCCAGCCGCAAATCGCTAACCGCGATTCACCAGCCCCGAGTCACCAGCTGCGAGTTCCCAGTGATCTTGGCCAACGTAAGTAGTGCACTTTTCCGCCCCAAATTCAATTGCTTGCCCCCTTTTCCCATGCCCAACAAATTAAATGACAACATTACAATATTGTAATGTTGTCCCCAATAACAACCCCAAGCATTCCCTTTTTTTTCATTAAAGAAACCCCCATAACAACCCCAAGCATTCCCTTTTTTTTTATATTAATGAAACCCCCCATAACAACCCCAAGCATTCCCGTTTTTCATGAAAAGAAATCATCTTTTCTAAGTGTCCCCTTGCCCTCCGTTTTCGCGCTACGAACCCAAAATACCTCCATTCACAGTTGACTGTCCCGAGGCAAGTTAGCCTCGTTAATAAATTTAACATTACAAAAATAACATTTCATTTTATTATTTCCTTTCTTTCTCTTGAGTATCCTAATATTTAGGATAAATAGAAAGAACTCTCCCTTTCCTTATGTTGCGTCAATCCCGGACGTGACATATGGATAAAAATTGGCGCAGTCGGTAGGATTCAAGAGTGAAAGAAAATAATAATTTTGTTCTTTTCGGCTAATGCAAGTACTTTTCTAAATTACAGACTTTTGAATGAATTTTCTAATTACATCTTTTATTCCAGATTATAATATATTAATTGAAATGTGACATTGCGTAAATTAACTAACGCTCTTGAAATTCATAGGCACTATATTATTAACTAATATATTTTCTTAGCATATATACTACTGTTGTCTAATTTATTCTTGTAATGAATAATATTTTTCTCTTCAAATTTGATTATATGAACATTGTTTAATTTATTCTTTTGATTTTTCAAAGTAATGAATAATATTTTTCTCTTCAAATTTGATTATCTGAACATTGTTTAATTTATTCTTTTAATTTTTCCAAGCAATGAATAATATTTTTCTCTTCAAATTTGATTATCTGAACATTGTTTAATTTATTCTTTTAATTTTTCCAAGTAATGAATAATATTTTTCTCTTCAAATTTGAATATCTGCACATTGTTTAATTTATTCTTTTGATTTTTCCAAGTAATGAATAATATTTTTCTCTTCAAATTTGATTATCTGCACATTGTTTAATTTATTCTTTTGATTTTTCCAAGTAATGAATAATATTTTTCTCTTCAAATTTGATTATATGAACATTGTTTAATTTATTCTTTTGATTTTTCCAAGTAATGAATAATATTTTTCTCTTCAAATTTGATTATCTGAACATTGTTTAATTTATTCTTGTAATGAATAATATTTTTCTCTTCAAATTTGATTATTTGAACATTGTTTAATTTATTCTTTTAATTTTTCCAAGTAATGAACAATATTTTCCCTTTTAAATTCATTAATAATAACATATTTAGATATTTTTCTTTTCAAATTTGATTATGTGAACATTGTTTAATTTATTTTTTTGATTTTTCCAAGTAATGAATATTATTTTCCCTTTCAAATTTGAATAATAATAATATATTTTGTTACCATTAAAATACACATTATTAAAATAATACTGATGATATATATTTTTTTTTACTAAAATATTTTAACAAAATTTATGTGTACTTTTGTTCAATTTACTCTTTTTAACTTTTCTCTTGTTATTATTCAAAAATAAAGAATTGCAAGTATGCTTTTAGTATTTTTCTGTTCAAGTTAGATTAATAATAATATATTTTGTATGATTTTAGTTCGTTATTATTGTAAAATTGAATATTAAATGCGTTGTATTTGCGTCAATTTCTACATTTCAAATAAAGGGATGTAGAAAAATATACACATACACGGTAAAAATGAATAATTATCTTTTAAAAATCAGACATTATTTTTTTTTTTATAACAACCGTTACATTGAAAATTACAAACATAAACTTCTAATATGTTACGTAGAATTACAAAATAATTGTTTTATTCTTCTATATTTCAGTGAATTCACTTGCAATTCCACCATTTTCAGTGATTGTCAAGTTATAAAGCATTGTCTTCGATCAATCTTAAAATTTTCATTTAAATATATAGTATACGCTCGTGATTTAGACTCAAATTCACGTTTTTCACTATGTAAACTTTTGAGCAACCCTTAAATTCATGCAGTAAAAATAAAAATGTCAGTATCACTGGTTAGAAATACTTGTTGATGCATTAGAATATCGGCCGAATAAAATGTTCTTTCGCATTCATCATCTATTCTTTCCGCGATAACGGTTAGTTTTACATTTTAAACCAAACTCAGCTTGCATCAGCCGAAATAATTAATTTTTTTTTATTATTTAACATTTTTTTTTTGTATGTAACATTATATTTAAATATAAGCCCGGGCTCCGAACAAAAAAAAATTGGAATCAACTAGTTGCACATGTTTTTTTTTCCTAGCAATACCATGCAAGGACTTTTTGAAATTGCCCATGGAGGCTACCTTTTTTTTCCAGTGTATCCAAAAGAGGACACTAGGACTTTTTCCAATGTACCCAAAAGAGGATATTAGGACTTTTTTTTCTCCAGTGTACCCAAAAGTGGACACTAGGACTTTTTTCCAATGTACCCAAAAGAGGACATTAGGACTTTTTTCTCCAATGTACCCAAAAGAGGACATTAGGACTTTTTTTTCTCCAGTGTACCCAAAAGTGGACACTAGGACTTTTTTCCAATGTACCCAAAAGAGGACATTAGGACTTTTTTTTTCTCCAGTGTACCCAAAAGAGGACACTAGGACTTTTTCCAATGTACCCAAAAGAGGACATTAGGACTTTTTTCTCCAATGTACCCAAAAGAGGACATTAGGACTTTTTTCTCCAGTGTACCCAAAAGAGGACACTAGGACTTTTTCCAATGTACCCAAAAGAGGACATTAGGACTTTTTTTTCCAGTGTACCCAAAAGAGGACACTAGGACTTTTTCCAATGTACCCAAAAGAGGACATTAGGACTTTTTTTTGGCCCAGTGTACCGGAACACTTGGGACCCCTATAATCGAGATCCCAATGTTAAGTCGAATGCGCACCCCAAGAAGATATCCAAGAGATTGGTACACATAAGTCCTCTCATCTTCTTTATCGCCCAATACTGGTCAAGCCGATAAACCCACTAAAGGCACTAGATACCTCTGTGCTGTTGTTCCTTCCCTTCCAGTCCCCTCGATAAGATATTTGAAACTAATTTAACCCTTTTGATTGTTTCAGAAGTCTAACTTACCTAATCCCAGAAATTATGCAAATCTAGATGTCGGATGATCCTATACTCACCCGTAACCAACACAAAAACCTTGGCAAGATCTCACGTGATTTAAACCCCGGGCTACCCTATCAAAGACATCCGCTTAACCCCTTTCAAGGATCGACTCGATTAATCCACTCACCCATCAAATCTACATACGATATCGTCAAAGAAGAAGACCCAAATTCTGATCAGAAAATTCCCGTTTTACCCCTCGATACGCAAGTCGAAAGTTTAGAGGAAATCCCTTTTATCCCTCAGACACAAGAATCTTCAATAAATATTCTTTCCTCCTCCCCAGTTGTAACAACAGAAAAACAACTCACCATGGCACAATATTTGAAACCCCGCGATGCATGCGAACTTATTGCCTTGTTTTACGGTACCTCTGAAGGAATCGGTTACACCGAATTCTCAACAGCTTGCACTCGAGTCCAAAGTTTGGTTGATCCTGCCTCAGAAAGGATCCTCACAAAACTAATACTCACGAAATTACGTGACGAAGCTAGCCGTACGACCCTTGGAAAGGACCCCAACACCGTAACCGATTTACTCAACTTATTGAAAGGAGTCCATGGAACTGGAGCCACAGTGATAGATCTTTATGGCAACTTAGCCCACCTTTATCAACATCCCTTCGAAAGTACAGCAACATACTTTAATCGTGCCCGGGCTATCGGTTATCAATTAATAGAAGCCCATCGAACTCAATCAGACAACGGAGCAGTATCGGACGCAAAACGAACCGAATTTGAAGCCGCATGTTGTAGAGCTTTTATACGAGGATTGAAGGCAGAAATTCATTCCTTGATGACTCAACGTAACGATTTCAACCTTGCTGGTCCAGAAGCTATCGAAATCGAAAAGCGCTTGGAAGAAAGACAAAAGCTATTCCCTACCATTAGCACCAAACCTCCAAATTGTACCCTATGTCTGTCAGGGCCACACGACCCTAAACACTGCCCTTTAAACCTCACCCCGAGATGTCAATTATGTGACAAAATCAACCATCAGGCCAAGGATTGCCCGCAAAATCTCCCAAAATCCAAATGCCAACTTTGTGATCAAATTGGCCACCTAGCAAAGGATTGTCATCATAATCAATCCCACCAAAAATCCCATATCTATACCCACAGAGGTCATGAAACCAAAACACAACGAGACCAAAAAATGCACTGCCGGTTATGTAAAAAGATTGGTCACAAAACTGATCATTGTCCGTTTTTATCTTCAGTAAAAATTACCCAAAGTAAATTGAACTGTGTCAACTGTGGTCAACCAGGTCATGATAAAACCCAGTGTACTCAATGCCAATTGTGTCGCCAATACGGACACGTCGCACCAATATGTCCCCGGATACGCGAAAAATACTCATCTCCCTCCCAATGTCAGTTGTGCAATAAATTAGGACATACAGCTAGTAATTGCTATCAAATCAATAGGAGGAACGACAACATCTCATCCTGTACGTTCTGTGGTAAAAATAACCACACGCGCGAATACTGTTATCTTAGAAACCGACAGGTTTCGAATACTCCTCAAAACTCTTCATCGAATCAGGGAAACTCCTCTCGCCTCCCGTTGAGGGAGGCAAATCGAGCTTCTGTTCGCGCAATAACCTGGCAAGACGAGTATTAGAATCAGTCGTCCTCACTTTCAATTCACACTCCCCTACTGTTCAGATTAATATTCCAGAACCTATCACACTATTACTGGATTCAGGCGCCGGTCCTTGTCTGATAAAAGAAAAATTCGTTACTACAAAAACAATAGATCACACGACTATTTTACATCTTCTCGGGATCTCGCCCCAATTAGTTCCTACCTTGGGCAAAACATCTCTGTCATTGCTCGATCATATTACAGATTTTCACATCGTTCCTGATAATTTCCCAATCAAACAAGACGGGATCATCGGAACGTCCTTCTTATCCGCCCATGGAGCTAAAATAAATTGGTCGAGAAATCAACTAGAAGTTGGTGATACCAAAATACCCTTTTTGACCGAATATCCAATAGTCTATGTTGCCTCACGTACTCGTCAAATCGTCAAATTTCCCGTTGAAAAGACTTCACTTTCACACGGATATGTCCCCCTACTGTCCATACAAGAAAATGTTTACGCTGGGAATGCTCTAGTAAGCGTTCATTCGGATGAAACTTATCTACCAGTTGTAAACACTACCCCCCTCCCAATCTCCTTCAAACTCTTTTCGCTGAAAGTAACGCCCGTCGAAGAAATCCACAAAAATGAACCCATAAATCGACTTGCCCGCGTTACCTGTCGCAAGAAACGCGAAAGTTTTGAAAAACCCACCGTGCCCATTCTCTCCGTCAAAAATTCTGAGAGACTTTCTCGACTTAAAGACCTCTTGAGGTTAGACCATCTTGACGACGCAGAAAGAATCGAAATTGACTTTTTACTATCGGTAAGTTCAGACAGATTCCACATACCTGGGGAGCCTCTGGAATCTACCCATATGATGGAACATGATATTCACACCACTGATGATATTCCCATTCATACGCGACAATATAGATTCCCGAAGACACTCAAAAGAGAAATTAGCCGTCAAGTCGAAGAACTTCTCGAGAAAAATATTATACAACCTTCTCGCTCTCCTTACAATTCACCCATATGGATCGTGCCTAAGAAAGAAGATAGTTTAGGAAACAAAATATGGCGCCTTGTTTTAGATTTCCGGGCCCTAAACGAAAAAACTATCGGTAATGCTTACCCCTTACCCAATATCACAGAAATTCTCGATCAATTAGGAGGTGCCCGTTATTTCTCGATGTTCGACCTTGCATCTGGGTTTCACCAAATTAAAATGAGCCAAAAGGATCGCCATAAAACTGCCTTCTCAACGGAACACGGTCATTGGGAATTCACTCGTATGCCCTTCGGTTTAAAAAACGCTCCTGCAACCTTCATGAATCTCATGAATGTAGTACTTACCGGACTTCAAGGAACAGAATTATTCGTTTATTTAGATGATATTGTAATTTATGCAAAATCTCTCCCAGCACACCGTCAAAAATTCCTCCAACTAGTCGACAAACTAAGAGAAGCTAACCTTCAACTGCAAGCCGATAAATGTGAATTTTTACGCCACGAAGTCACATATCTTGGACATCTTATTACCCAAGAAGGATTGAAACCTGACCCTAAGAAACTAGAAGCGGTCACCAACTTCCCCAAACCCAAAAACGTAAAAGCCATAAGAGAATTTTTAGGTCTCACTGGTTATTACCGAAGATTCATTTGCAATTATGCAAAAATCTCCAAACCCCTTACTAAACTCTTGCAAAAAGATCAAGAGTTTTTATGGACAATTTCCCAACAAGAAGCTTTCGACACCCTCAAAACAAGACTCTGTGAAGAACCCGTACTCCAATACCCCGATTTCGAAAAACCCTTCCTTGTTACCACTGACGCAAGCGACTACGCTATAAGTGGGATTTTGAGCCAAGGTCCCGTTGGTAAGGATAAACCATGCGCTTATGTGTCACGTCTATTAAATCAAGCAGAAAGAAATTACTCCACGTATGAAAAAGAAGCTCTTGCCATTTTGTATAGTGTGTCTCACTACAGACCTTATCTTTATGGTCGAGAATTCACGGTTATAACCGATCATCGCCCTTTAGTTTGGATGCAAACTGCTAAAGACCCCACATCCCGACTCACCCGGTGGAGATTAGCACTGGAGGAATACGACTTCAAAGTCGAACACAAAGATGGAAAACGCAATATCAATGCCGACGCATTGTCAAGAAACCCAGTAGGTCTCGAAAACACCCCCTATTACTGCCATAAAACTTCTTGTGACAATGAAGAAACCTTACCCCGACGCTCATCCCGAAAACCAAAACCGTCACAAGAAGGTAACCAATATCGAGAAGAAATCTCCAAACAAAAGAATAAAACATTTCAAAAAACCCAAAGAAACGTCGAAGAAAACCCTGCCACTAAAAACCATACAACGAACAAATATTCCTCAAGTCCAGCTCAAAACGACGAAGAGGAAGTCACTTCCCCCAAACCTCCAACACCCCCTTTTTCTAATCTTAACGAACAAACCCGACATGAAATCAATCCACCTCTTATACCCCAATCACCACCTTCTCAAGGTGCCGAAACCCTCGGAACTGATTCCGAATCTGAACCCTCCGATTTCTCAATTGCTTCAAGTAATGAAGAAGACTTTCCAGAAGGTTTAGATAAACTTTATTGTTCCAAAAATATCATTGAAACTCGCGATAAACTATATATGCGCAAAGACAATTGCGCACTATTTCTCGATGAAGAAGGACATCCCATAGGTTCTGAATCCAAATATTTTTCAAAAATTAAAGATATTGCAGACTTTGGACCCGCTAAGGTTGGGACAATAAAATTGAAAAATGCCGGCCATCGATATTATCTTGCCCTCTACGTATCTACCAAAAATCCAAATCTCGATTCTCCCCAAATCCTAAAAGATATAGAATATACTCTACGAAGGCTTCCTAGTATCACCCACCATGCTAAAATTACTAGTCTCAGTTTACCTATAATAGATACCATGAGTAAATGCCTTTGGAATAAAGTATTTAACGACATTCAAATCATTTTTAATAAATCAGATTTAAAAATCACTATCTGTTTAGGAATAATCAAACAACCCCCTCTCAGTCAAAGATATCAATTAATTAAAGAAGCTCATGATTCCGCCCTCGGTGGTCACAAGGGTGTTACTAAAACATACCAACGACTACGAATTTCTTATTATTGGGAAAACATGAAAGAAGATGTTCAAATCTACATCCAACAATGCCTTCCCTGTAAACTCAAAAAACTAATACGTAAGAAGATCAAACAACCCTTAGCCATCACCGATACCCCCGGAACCGCATTTGAAAAGGTTTCCTTGGACCTAGTAGGTCCTTTCCCTCCAACCGAAAAAGGTAACAGGTGGATATTAACGATGCAGTGTTTATTAACTAAATATTTTGTCGGAACCCCTCTTATGGATGGAACAGCCTCGTCTGTTGCTCATGCATTTTTGAAGAGGTTCATCTGTCTGTACGGTGCCCAAAGATCGTGTTGACCGATCAAGGATCCAATTTTCTGTCGAAACTAATGGCTACCCTCACCAAAATGTTACGGATCCGACAATTAAAAACAACTGCATTTCATCCCCAAACCAATGGTTCTCTAGAAAGGTCCCATGTTACGTTAGTAGAATATTTACGTCAATTTGTAGATAAGGATCACGATTGGGACGATTGGTTAGAATTAGCTATGTTTTCTTACAACACTAGCGTACATCAAAGTACCACTAAAACCCCTTTTGAACTAGTATATGGCAAATTAGCCCTCATGCCCTCAAGTCAACCCTTGCCTAGACATGAAAGGCTAGAAACCTACGACGATTACCTCGTAAAATTAATGGTTCGTCTAAATTCCCTCCAAACCGAAGCACGTGAAAACCTCAATACGGCTAAAGAAAGATACAAAAGGTATTACGATAAAGGATCTAATGCTGTTGTTCTTTCAGCCGGATCCTACGTTTTCCTACGACGAGGAATAAAATATGGAAAATTACATAATTTGCATGATGGCCCTAAAAAATATTGGAACTTTTAGGAAACAAAAATGCCAAATTAAAGATGGGACATAAAGAGAAAATTGTTTCTATAGACCGTCTTATTCCCACCATTATATCGGATCCCGTTCAAACATATTAAATCCCTTACGTTTCTCATTTTCTTTGTCAACAGCATGAGTTCAATCATATATGCAGCAGGAGACGAAATTCCAGCTTCTAAAAAGGACCGACAATTGGCACGTTGGTCACTCCAACACTTGAAAGGACAGCCAAAGCAAACTCAAAAAACCGCTATAAAAATAGCTAGCGGCGTAGAAAAAGAGTTCAAGAGGAAAAATAAAGATCGTGCTCTAGCCAGAGCTGAAAGGATTAAATCAATATTCGGATACAGCGACAGCGAATATGAGTCATGCGATGATTCTCCTCGTTCTCGTCCCAAAATTAAATCGGTTGTGACGATTCACAACCCAGAAGTTTCAATGAATTCAACACCTCGATACGACGATACCATCGAAGACCGAAGTCTCCCCACCAGAGGAGATCTCAGAAGGAGTAATGCAACAACCTTCATATCATTAGACCCAAAAGATTGCGAACCCGAAAAGCAATCGCTACCAGTTGTAAAAAGAGTTGCAAACCCTACCAAGGAAAATTGGGATGAAGAAACCTCTTCGAATTACGAAGAAGACCCCCCGATATCGTTCGCAATTTCCGACACCGACCTCAATACGGACGGCAGTGACACTCCCTCTCCACCAACCTACATCCCTAAACATTCATCCTTATCAACCCCTTGCCCTATTCCGAAATCAAAGGAATCCCGAAAAACCCGCACTTTGACAAAAAATACAAAAAAAAAACCCTATAAAAATGAAAAAATCCGCTTTTCCCATAAGGAAAACGTTAAACCACACCTCACACCATTAATGAGTATACAGACTCAATTGCAGCCTCACTGCCAAAAATGCCATGAACATCTTACACCTTATCTCCAAATATCTTGGATAAATTTCTGTCCAAGATGCGGGAAATCACTCCCACATCTATCCAATTTTCAACCTAAGAGGACTAACCACTCCTAATTTCTTATTTTTCTATCTTCTTCTCTTACTACCTTAACAAATTTGTTTTCCTTATTATATGCGTTGATATTGTACAGGATGTAAATCCTCAACGAAAAGACTGTATTCATTTTTGTTAATATAGACCAATGTTAATGTAACTATTATTATTCAAAATTTTTTACCTCATCTTTTAATTCTTATATAGGTATTGTTCTGCTAAGAAGAGAAATAATGGATTCCATCAGTAACATATATATAATGTTGAGAACGATCCTGCTGATGTCTTTCCCCCTCATTGTTCTGAATACACCCTCAACCACCGGACTACTTGCCTATGATTGCGGCACCCCCAACGCTAACATAACAACCATTTCTCTAAACAGCATCGGCAACTGCGAAATTCCTGAACCCCGACTCGACAAGAGTGCAGTCTACATACAGTTGTTGCAAATCTTAAACTACGGATCCCTCCATGTTCGGACTTGCAAAGTAGAAATATTTCGCGAAATCACGCATTGTGGAATGCATTCACACTCTTCCGCCGTTGCTAACGGTATCGCAGAGTATATAAAAGATGTCTCTCGCGAACAATGTAACTTATTGCATGAACAAGGACGATACACAATAGGCGGTTCTATAATCGAGGAAGTAAAGAAAAACGGTACCACGGGTTTCAGCATAATGCTCGCCGGTACTGTTACTGCCGATGCCAGTTGTAAGGGAACCCAGTATGCCGACCCTTACGGAACTTGGAAAGACGTGATCGTCCAAGCCCATGTTAAAATCACCCTTAGTGATTATGAAGCCCCTACACACCTCCAAAACGACCAAATCCAGTTATTGACAGGAACCCGTTGCCCCATTAATGCAGGGAAATGCATAGACTCCCTCGGGAATTACGTCTATTGGAACAGCATGCCTGTAGATTCCTGCAAGTTCAATCAATACGGCGTGCTATATGAAGGTCATGCCACCAAACTAATCGACACATCCCAAACGTTCTCCGAAACTGTCTACACCGTGATCTCCCAAGATATAACGTTTGCTCTAACCGTAGGAGGATCAAGAAATTTATGCGGTTATCAACTAATAAAGACAGAACACCCTAAATTATTCATTTTAGAAGGAAAGAGAGATAAATTTTTCAACTCCCCGACTCCCACTAAAACTCAAGATTTGGATCTCTTTGCGTATATAAACAGTAAATTTATATACGTCGAGAAACACGTAAAAACCCAAATCACCCATTTATATAAAGATATCCTCCAACATAGATGTCAAATGGAACAAGAACTCCTCCGACATGCCCAAGCTTTAGCCATTGTCAAACCTGAAGAATTTGGATATACCTACAAAAAGGGTCCCGGCTACACAGCGATTGTCACCGGTGAAGTAATTCGCCTTATTAAGTGTGTCCCTGTTGACGTGAAAAGAGCCCATGTTAAACCCTGTTATCACGAACTCGCCGTCATGAAAGGAGATGCCCTCATGTTCCGAACTCCAAGAACCCATATTCTCCAAAATGTCGGCTATGAAATTCCCTGCAATTCAGTAGTCCCACAAATGTTCGAATTTGAAGGAACTTGGTATAAAGTCTTTCCCCAACTTGTGGAAAGTAAGCCCCCCCATGTCTTGACCCCCCAAGCAAAAATCTCCTGGCGTTACGAAAGCCCCGGTAACCTTGCTCGACAAGGCATTTATACTTTCGAAGACCTCGAACGCCTCCGAGATTTCATCATGGCTCCATTCGAACAGCCCGCATTGGTTAATAACATGATAAAAGTCGCATCTGGAGAAAGAGACAACGGAGGAAGCCTCTCCATCGGTGGTTTCCTGGATTCCAAAACTTTAGAAGCTATCGCTAAATCCACTTTGAAATGCGTTTGGTCCGGATTCAACGATTTCGGTACTTTCAGTGCTGGAGTGTTAGGAATAATATTAATAGCTAAATTAGTAAAATTCCTTATCGACACTTCCATACACATATTCGCTCTCCAACGCGCTTTCGTTTGGTCTTTCTATTTAGTTGGTGCCATACTAGATTCTTTAACCAATGCCCTTTTACACCTTCGACCCCGCACGCTCAATATGAACCAAACTAACCCCGACAACGCTATGCAGTGCCCCGAAACAAACCATACCCATCAGAACATTTACCCGACAAGCCAGCTAAAGGAAATGGATCCAACAGCATCAGCACCCAACAAAGCAGAAACTAGACCATATGGACTTTAAGAATTTTAAGTGATCATAGTATAAGCATATGTACAAGTTAAGTAACTTATCCTAGATCAAATTACGCGACTTCATCCGTAATTTCATCTAAAGGTAGGGAGGTGTAACGTACGAGCCGTCATACGTACGTTTTTTTTTAGAATATTTTTGTTCGAAGTCTTCTAAAAAACTCAAAAGCATTCTGGAAAAGTGAAACATACGTTTCAAAATGTGAGAATGAGAACTTGGAGACTGTAGGTTTCTCGCGGAAAACCATCATAAAATTTATCTCATATTAGATAAGCTGGCCCAAGTGTGAGAACACTTTGGGACCGCGTCCTTGCTCTCATTCTCATACATAACTATGCCATATATTCAATCTGGCGGAAAAACCGTCATCAAAATTATCTAAATTAAACACTTAAGAAACCCACTTAACTCTATTTTTCTAGAAATTTCTTCTTCAAAAATATTCTAAAATTTATATATTTTATTAAATTACAAAAGAATTATCCTTATTCATTTAAACTAAATTGTTAATACTATTTTCAAATTGCTTAATTCCAAAATTAAAAATAAATAGTTAATATGAAAACTTTGATAATAATGGATATTTCTTTTGTAATACTTTTATTATTAATTAAATTTAAGCCGTATCATTTAAATTTAAATAGATCTTCACCTTTTTATATTATAACTGTTAGACCAAAACACCCCTTTTCTTTAAAATTACAATATCTTCTTCAGTTTTAATAACCATCGCAGAAACCGTCTTTAATAACACTTCAAAATATAACTTATTATCGGCAAATATTAATTTAAGTTGTTTAGTTATAATTGACGTATTCCATCGCATTCATAAACGCCTGTTTCAATTTATGTAACAAATTGTTAATATTAATGAACTACTTGGAAATAATGTTGATAATCACTTTAAATTTAATATTTGTAACAATTTATTATTTCTTTTTTTTAAATCCAATGTTCATTAATATCGATAATTGATTTAGAAACAAGGCATTAATTATTTGTGCATTAATTAATCCTGTACTTAATATTAATTAATATTGTTAAAAATATAAATTGTATTCGCCTTGCCTCGGCGACAGCTCGCTCGTATCGCCCCTCCCCTTGTCGTTTTGCGAAGATCTTTGCACCCTTCCACCTCAAGAAAACTCCCTATTGGCCCTTACATATAGGTCCAAGTTCCGCCCAGACACTACTCGTGTCTCTATAAAAGAGGCCCCTTTTCCATGCTCATCAGTCAGTCAACTGTAGAGTTTTTCCTCCCATCCCCATAGTGTTGTTAGTGCTCACGAGTCACCAGCCACGAGTCGCCAACCGCGAGTCACCAGCCACGAGTCGCCAGCCGCAAATCGCCAACCGCGATTCACCAGCCGCGAGTTCCCAGTGATCTTGGCCAACGTAAGTAGTGCACTTTTCCGCCCCAAATTCAATTGCTTGCCCCCTTTTCCCATGCCCAACAAATTAAATGACAACATTACAATATTGTAATGTTGTCCCCAATAACAACCCCAAGCATTCCCTTTTTTTTTTCATTAAAGAAACCCCCATAACAACCCCAAGCATTCCCTTTTTTTTTATATTAATGAAACCCCCCATAACAACCCCAAGCATTCCCGTTTTTCATGAAAAGAAATCATCTTTTCTAAGTGTCCCCTTGCCCTCCGTTTTCGCGCTACGAACCCAAAATACCTCCATTCACAGTTGACTGTCCCGAGGCAAGTTAGCCTCGTTAATAAATTTAACATTACAAAAATAACATTTCATTTTATTATTTCCTTTCTTTCTCTTGAGTATCCTAATATTTAGGATAAATAGAAAGAACTCTCCCTTTCCTTATGTTGCGTCAATCCCGGACGTGACAATTATATAAAATGTTTCAATTAATATAAATGATAGGAATCAGATAGTTTATATTGTCAACTGAACGATGTATAGTTAATTTTCTGAAAATTAAAAAAAAAACTATCAATTAAGCCAAAATTATTTAAATATTTCAAATAAAATTATATTCACTATTTGTATACTTTTCGACACCAATGAACTGCAATATCCTTCATCCTTAACCTTCTTTCTTTGAACAAACATATCGTTTTTTTGAAATGGAAGCAAATATACATTTTTTTGTACATGTTAATCAAATGGAAAATGAAAACGGTCAATGCGGCACTATTAAACTTTACAAAAACCGTATGGAGATAAGAAAAAAGAATGTTGCCAAATTTTGAACAGGTATATAATAATATATTAATAAAATAATATAATATCTACGATATACAACCTATGGTTGTTATTTATCTAAATATAATTTTTCAAAAGAAAATAAAATTCTAATTTTTCAATTTTTATTTTGTTCTCTACGAGGGTTTGTTAATTTTCAGATGAAAATATAAAGAGTTAAACCATAGGCAATTAATTATTTGAATTAAAGAAAGTATCGTATTTTTGTAATTGTCTCTAAATTATTTCTATATTGAGAGACAATAATTGAATATTACTATAAAGTAATTTAAGTTTTGTTATTCTATTTTTAATTAATGAAATGTTTGACTGACACTTAAAAATAATTTTAATTAAAGAAATAATTTTAACTATCCCTAACGTATTTACAAATTATCGTTCAAATTTTGAACTATTTCTTGATTTATTTTCTTTCGAATTATTTTTAATTAATTCGTATTTGTTTAATATTTGATATTATTTTCACTCATATAAAGTCTTACTTATTTTTATAATATATTCCTTTCGAAGGAATTCGCTGATGTGTTTACTATTTCCCTGGAGGAAGTAAACAATTCTCTAAACGTGTTTGTTTACACATTCGATTTATGTTCCATTTTACCGGATTTGTTTTTCGAATTATTGCTTGAACTAGTTTTTTGTTTTTTAACCTAATTTTCTTTTAAAATTGCCAAGTTTACGATTTTTGGAAATCGATTTCTTGAGGAAAAGGAAAACTGTATGTTTTTATTTCCTGCAGGGATATAATATTTTCGCTGATATTTCTGGCGAATTTGCAATTTCGGCGTTTGAACTTATATTCTCCATTTACAATATATTTAATTGCGTTAATATTTGATAACAATTGTTATTATAGAAGCCGAGAGGAAGGGTAATATCCTGGCAGCGCGTTAGTCGAACGTCGAAATAGCCGTTTTCCGTCCGGCGTTTGCCGTTGACGGCTTTTCGTCTCCGCAAGCTTGCGTTTTTCGACGGTCGCCGGATCGTTCGTTCGGCGATAGTTCACGGAATTTTTCTTCCGATTATTTTTTGCGTAGATTTCGTTCAATTCGAGTTTTTTTTTTCAACGATGTTTTTCGTTCCACGGCGAGGCCTCCCTCAGGGGAGTGAATCGGGCTCCGAGGAGACACAAACCACATTCAAGCGGGGTAGGTCCTGAGAGGGTCTTTTACCCGAAGTCGGATGTCTCCTTGCTTATTTACTCGCGAAACAGTGTCGTCCACGTACTTGTCGCTCGGTTTGCGCTCGCTCGGGTTCTCTGCCGATCCCGCGGCTTTTCTGCTGACAACGGCTCTCTGCCCACGTGACACGGGTCACGCAGTCTCTCCGTCGCTCCCACCTACCATCCGTCTCTCTGTGTCTCCCCGCCATTCCTTCGCACTAGATTCGCTGCACGGCATCCAGCCTGGCCACTTATGAACAATATAACAAATTAATACTCTTGGTGCCAGCCATGGCGGTTTGCCGTAACGAGTCTTACGTCTGGTGACTGAGGCCTCGTTAAAACCTTTAGAGTAGAGTAACAATCATGCTGAATTGATGAATTTCGATGACTTTTTCAAGAGATTATATGCAGTGGTCGGTAAGTGCGGAACGAAATCCGAATTTTCAAAAATAGACTAAATCATTATTAATTTACATTTTTACCGAAATTACTACATTATAGATTGAATACTACGATTCTCCCTTAACGGGAAAAAGAATGACCTAAAAACGTAACAAGCCTGTGGTCATTTAGGAAATATTTAAAGACATATATGCTGTGATATATATGGGCATTGTTCTAGAATTTTTAAACTTTATGTTGTCGCTCATTATGATACCTTAAAATTTTTAAATATAACTTTGCAACACTACAGATCAACAAATTGTAGTTCGTTTTACATGTAATAAGTGTTTATTACTAATTACAGGTATGTAGAAAACAATGAGAGTAAATAAAAGTAGTGAATTTGCCTGTTTTTGGTGCGCGACACTCTCTACATTTTTTCAGTTTTAACACTGAAACTTTTTGAACCTTTTTTTTATGGTCTGTGGTTTTTTGTGGAAGTATTTGGGGATGTAAACAAATGAAAAATCCTTAACTTAATGATGTGCCTCACTGAGGAATAAAATTATATGCCTTCAAACTTGCGAGATAACTTTTTTTTATAGTTGACAATTTAGCAATCAACCTTAGATAATTTTTTTCACATTGGTTTTTAAGAAACCACACAACAAGGGTACATTACCTATATGATAAGAAGTAATTTGAGCTTTTGCCCGAATGTGTGCCACCTATACATAAAAAATGCGACCACGTCAAACTTTAAATTTCCAAGAGAAACTCACTTTGAAAAATCAAATTATTTAATGGCACATCTACAATTTAGCTTCTAAGTACTTTGCAATCATTGTGATCTTTTCTCCTATGTTATTAAAGTATTTATAACCTTTGTGTTTTTTTTATACAACAAACAACACACTTTTTGACAATAATAAAATGATTATTTTTTACAAATCGTTTTAATTTTTTAGTATCCTTAATGTTAAATCATGTATTTGGATTTCAAATTTTAATGAAAACTGACTTTGGATTTGTAATCAGTGGCCTCGAAAACCCTAACATATCAAATTTTATAAAAATCAAAGAAATTTTGTAAAAATAGTCCGCCATATTTAATCCATTATTTTAAATTTGAATAACTATTAACTAGACGTTTAATTTTATATACTAGCTTCTAAAAATTAGGCCATAAGCAAAAGAACTGAATTTTTTATGTATATTAAACGTTACAAAACTAAAAACTAATTTTACGAGTAACGTAACATGTTACATTAAAAAAAAAAATACATTGTGTATAAATGAGTCACGCAAAGTTTTTCCTGTCATTTGATCAATTCTAAAGCCAATAAAATTAATTTCATTAATGTGCCTAAACAAAAAAATGCAATTTTCTTCAACCTCAAAGTTTAAAAGTTCTAGAATAATGCCCATATGTGCTTGCTTTAGGAAAGGGATAATCACCATTTAGTAAGAATACAAAAATTTTCTCACCAAGTTGTCGTGAATGTCCTTTTTTCGTTTAAGCGTATCTTCTGCAGCTTCGTCGACCGATTTTTTATAAGCACAATGAAAAAGAAAATACTAATGAAATTCATTGAATAATATGTTATAGTTGGTGCAGATTGACGATTAGAATAATAATAGTAATTTGTTTTGGTTCTCTCGAAGCCCTCTTCAGGTCCAATCAACATGAATTCCCAATTTACAGACAATAACAGATACAAGCCAATATATAGAAACCCGTTAAAAGAGATGCGCTGCTATACAATTCAACGAACAAAGGGTTGTAACCCGGCAGCCAATCGACACACACCTGAGGAGGTCTCCGAGAGAACAAAAACGTCGTGAATCTTGAAAAGAAATGATAGAATACTCCATTATTATTTTGTTATTATTGTTGTTATTTTTATTATTATTGATTTTAATAATAACTTCAAACAACAATATTTATTAACCATGAGGTAGGTGATTATTATTGTCTGCATTTCGATTTATCACAAAACTTGTTAGTTGTGTATCTTTGAAGAAAATAATTTTTACAAATAGATACGATTTGTATTATATCATTAAACATATTTGTTAATAGTGTATATGCTATTTAGTCATTGATGTTATTTATGAACGTTATAAAAATGAACAAAGTAAAGATTGTTTAGTTTTCGTCTGCCATGTTGGATTTTTGAAAAAAAAAAAACAACCGATTCGTAGGCAGTGATCCATAAAATCCCAAATACCGAGTTTCATATATGTTATGAAAATTTTTCGTCTGCGAAGAAAATTTGTTTTAGCTTATGTTCACTCATGATCTGATCCTCACTTAAATCGCTGAATTCGTCATCTGTTACAAATGTAGATGAATTTAGTTTTTCATGCTCCGATTTCTCCAGTATTTTTGACATCCCCAATATTTCTACATTCATTACAGATTGTCTATAAATATTTAATAGATGTTTAGTTCATGACCCATAAAATTTGCGACATGGGAAAATTCGTGTTCGTTGAGTTTCATCGATACGCATTTTGTGGTCATTCTTCTGAAAAATTACGTAGAAGCCTGCAGGCTCGCAAAAATTTATTTCGTTTCGAGTCGCCATAGATTCCAACCACATATGGATTTATTTTATTTACTCCTGCGTCTTTTCTAAAGGGTACCACAGTGTCTACATTGTTTTTCATCCTCTCGTTCAATAGAATAGGTACTGAGTGATTTAGTTTTCCTCTAATCACAAACCTGCCGTATCTGTCAGCTCAGCCTTTTTGGCTTCCTGTCAACATGTTGTAATCTTCATGATGCCCATCGATCCTTTGGTAATTCTTGTAAGCTTCGATCATAATGCGCTCTGATTCACCTGGAATATAAAATTTGAATACTTTGCACTTATGTACAATGAATGTCAATTCAAGTTTATGGCTTTATTATATATGCCATGTACATAATTCAGTTCCAGCCGAAATAATTTCTGCATTTGACCCAATTATTATATGCACGTTTTACGCAGGTGTTTTACTTCTTGCCTTTGTAATGAATAATATTTGCATAAAATACTTAATCATTAGTGAAGGGGGTTCTAAAGTGCTCGACCGATAAGGTAGGAATCTTCACTAAAACCCGTAAATAAAAAGTGACTGAAACGTTTTTTCGAAATTCGGGGTCTGTAAGAACAATTTTAATTACTATAGATGGCATCATAGAAAATAACAGAGACATTAATTGAAAATTGTTGATAAAAATCACTTATTTCCGAAGATTCACGGTCAGTTCTTAATCAATATCTTTGGTATTTTCGAGGAAACTGTTTATAGTGATTACAATTCCCCGTACAGAGCCCGGAAAGAGCCCTTAAACCGAACGAATAAATCAAATTTATTAAAGAAATGCACTTCTTTTTGCGCTAATCGTCTTAAATGACGTTTTGAAAGGCTACCTGGTTTCATTTTTTTCATATTGACTGATCGAAAAAATGTTTTAGTGAAACTCTGAACAAAAAGGGTTTTAGAACAGAAACTTGTTTTCAATCCAGAAATTTTAATCCACAACAACAATATTTTAGTTCTGAAATGTTTATGGTTTAACTTTCATAGAAACAGCAGCAATTTTTATTCATTTATGTTTTCCGGTGTGTGTGTGTGTGTGATCACTAATATGACGTGTAACCTCGCTGTTTATGTACAAAGAATATATGTTATAGGTTATATATGTGGATTTTTATAACCTTACGAGATCATTGCAAATGTTATACACTGGGAATATGACAGGTAATTGGAGGAATATAACACTGGGAACATACCTGGAACATGCAATGCGATTTTATGTATTTGTAATATTCCTAGTATATTCCCGGTATATAACACTCAAAATGATAACATCTGGTATGTTCCTGTTATATGCCATTCGAAATGATATCAAATATAACATTGTTATATTCCTGGAATATAGGTGGAACGATAAATGCTGTCTGGGAATGTTAACAGAATCCACGGCAGTATTATGAAATTCGGGATCAAAGACTGATGCCAAATCAGATATTTTGCGATTTAAACTTTTCGCCCCATTTAAAAATCTGGCCATAATTCTGAGGTGGGATTTTATCATTTCACATTGATAATCCCCGGTAGATAAGTATTTTCTACACATTTTATTGCCATATAATATTATTAACCAATCGTACCGTATAAGGCGCCCAATGGTATCGGCGGTACGGCATTACGTAATCTTGAAGCTTTTGACCGGCTTCTGCATGAACTCTTCCTATGGTTTTTCTTGATTGAAAAAGTGCCATCTTAACGCTGTTCGGTCCTCCTGAAGAAATTTAAAATGATGTCTTATATTGTTTTTTGTATAAAATTCATTACAAATGCCACAGGCTGCAAAATTGTCTCCACAGGAAGGCACCGTTGGAGGGGGAAAAATGTCGAAAAGCGACAAACAACGGTTCATAAAAGTTTCAGTTCCAGTTTTGCCTCACGTTTTTTTCATCGAATAGTTTTTAATGGTGGTAATGAATAATCTGACTCATTAAAAAAAAATCGGATGATAGGAAGGCACCGTTGGAAAGGGAATATTGTCGAAAAGCGATGAAAATCGCATACAACGGTTCATAAAAGTAGCAGTTCCAGTTTTTACCGCTTTTCGACATTTTTCCCCCTCCAACGGTACCTTCCTGTCATCCGAATTTTTTTTGAGTGAGTCAGATTATTCATTCAACAAATTTTAATGGTTACTTGTTTCCCATTTGGTTTACTTGAGTACATAATCAGAAGAAATAGAAATTAAGTTTTTTAGGGTCGAATAGAGATTACGCATTTTACATTTGTATGTACATATTAATCTCAATAATATTTCCCTAATCCTGTTGCTTCATTTTGTATTTTTTCAATGATATTATATAATAATTATTATCAATTAGTTTATTATGCAATTCATTACATATGTTAGCTAGAAAATTTAACGGTGTTTATTCACTTATACAAAAGATGGATAATTTCATATAATTATTAATTCGTAAACTCCTCAAAGACCGCAATACTCATCAATGTATTGGAATTATATTGATAGGTATGCATATAATTTTATTTTGATGATATGTAATATATTTGTATAAAATGTTTATAAATATAAGGTATCCTCATAGCATAAAGAGTAGATTCGGAACGGTATGTATTCACTTATACGAATAATTGAGGACATGGATCTTAAAAGGGGTCGCGCTCTCAAACGGTCGGAAAAGTATTGTCCACGCGTAACAATGAAATCTAAGAGAGACTTTATTCAATAAATGTTGTTGACTTGAACTCGTCATATCTCCTCAAAAACTGCATGAAAAATTCTGAAATTTTCAGGGTACATGCACAAGATAGTAGCGAAACAGATAGGTGAAGTTAAGTTAACAAAATATCTACCGAATTGTTAATAATAATTAACAAAAGTAGAAGTAAATTAAATTCGCCGTTTGCGAGCTATATCGAGAAAAAGTGTGTTACAAAATTTACGTTAGAGAAAACTTCCAGTGGGAAAGTTGTTCGTCAATGTATGACGAAGATTTCTGCAAAGTTTCAAATTTTTTGGAACTAAGATGCGTTAATTATACGTTATTATCTAAAAAACGCGTGGGGCGCTGATGCCGGCGATTCTGCACGCTTCATTTCATACACCACATACAAGGAACATACGAGGAACAAAACATTCTGTATAAATTTATGATTAATATTACTTTATTTATAGACTTAATAATATTTTGTTGTATTTTTAATTTATGTACAGTACTTTTTCAACGCAGATTAGTTATTTCCTTTCAGACATGAAAGGTTTACAGGAATCGCTATGGCTTTTTCTTCCCGTTCTTCTTGAATTATTGTTTTTGTCGCTCATTATAAACAAAATTTACTGATCACGTCATGAAAAATACTTAGTATAATATTAAATACAATATTTCATAAGACAAAACGACTTCCCTTACCTTACGGGACTCGACGTGCATGAACTTGTAAAACATTGTTGTCGTATAATAGAAGAGGCGGAAAGTTTAAAAATATTACATCTTATATTAATCTAATATAATTTGCTAATTAACTAATAAGTATTAATTTATAATCAATATCAAACATAAATTTATACAGAACGTTTTGTTCTTTGTATGTTCCTTGTATGTGGTGTATGAAATGAAGCGTGCAGAATCGCCTGCATCAGAGCCCCACGCGTTTTTTAGATAATAACGTATAATTAACGCATCTTAGTTCCAAAAAATTTGAAACTTTGCAGAAATCTTCGTCATACATTGACGAACAACTTTCCCACTGGAAGTTTTCTCTAACGTAAATTTTGTAACACACTTTTTCTCGATATAGCTCGCAAACGGCGAATTTTCGAGCTCATTAAATTTACTTCTACATTTGTTAATTATTATTAATAATTCGGTAGATATTTTATTAACTTAACTTCACCAATCTCTTTCGCCACTATCTTGTGCATGTACCCTGAAAATTTCAGAATTTTTCATGCAGTTTTTGAGGAGATATGACGAGTTCAAGTCAACAACATTTATTGAATAAAGTCTCCCTTAGATTTCATTGTTACGCGTGGACAATACTTTTCCGACCATTTGAGAGCGCGACCCCTTTTAAGATCCACGTCCTCAATTGATGACTTCAATACATCGTATGTGTAATACGAATTCGTAATACAAATTATTCATTCGTAAACTACTCTAAGACCGTAATTCTAATCAATGTATGGGAATTACATTGATATTCTACTGATAATTTATTGATCCTTCTTTCGAATAAAATATTATTTTATTGATATTCTACTGCAGAATAAAAAACAATTCGATTTCTATTTCTTCTGATTATATTCGCAAATAAGCCAAATGGGAAACAAGTAACCATAAAAATTATACATAGAATATGTTCCAGAAAGTTTTGTGATGCTGATATGAATGAGACAATAAGAAGTTATGTGTAATTTTTTGATTTCTTCTCGATGTTAATGTTTTGTATGTTTTCGATTATTTTATTAAATGGTACATATAGTTTCTTTTTGTAAATAGTTGTAAATATATATTTATTCAAAATAACTTGATATAAAACGTAGATGATAGATTTTTGTTTTATTCATTATACAATTTCACGTCTATTGCATGTTTTCGCTAATTCTTTTTCGCAAATGTACATCAACATATCAACTAACGAATTATACACATCAAAGAATTCGAACACAGTAAGGTCGACTATTGAGAAAATATTTGTCACACTGGTTTGCAACCAAATCATTCATTGCGTATACACTACTTCGCACCAATTAACCGATATAACTCGAATACTATAACCGATCTACAAGATCCCTATACTTAAATCGAATCGTTCAAACTAAATTTATTTCACCGAGGTTATTCGTAAAACTAATTTGACAATAGTACGCCGCTAAAGTACAACCGACCCTCTCGCCGCTGAACTGCTCCACAACGGAACAAATCGACTCACTGTAATCGCATAAATTACAACATAAAACTTCTAATGATTCGACGCTATGTTGGCTCGATGCCTGAACAAGACATTCAACTGGCGAACGCAAGTAAACTCAATATATAGACTTACTCTTGCCACTCGCACTAATCCAATAGGCAATATCTTGGCATGCTGCCTGAACCCGGTCTATGGAAGAGAAAAAGCGAGGAAAATAGTGACACGAGAGTATGATAATAACTCATTGTAATTACGTAGGCCTTGCACTTGCCCGTCAGGCCAGCTGAATAACAGCCCATTCAGGATTTACCGAGTGTGAACCACTCGTCACCGCGTTCAGATGCTTTGGAGCACGACGAGATGTCCCAAAATAACGGAGATCTTTTGGGTAATTTGTTACCTGGTAGTTCGTCATGGAGATCAAATTTTGGAGCTGACGATAAACACGTGGTCCTGCTGGCGGAACTCAATGATCCCCACGTGTTGATTTTTGCTCCACCTTGAAAATCTCTTTCGCGAAATTCCCCGGAATATAAGCAGCGTCCGTGAAATATCGACGAATCCCAATTTCGAGGTTAGGATTCTGCGGCCAACTTTCTCCACTTTCAACGGTGATTTCGAATTTCAAGACCGCGTGCTCCCACACGTGGGATGCTGAAACAAAACAAAAATCACACGAACGCCGTTAAAATTCCCATTCAAATGACACTCTCAATTCACTCTTCTTGCTTACCCCTATAGGGATCTTCCGTAATGCGAAAGGCATGCCGGCCACGTTTACGCTTTGTCGCAAAATGCGGCGTCGCCAATGGTTCCTTTCTTGCGAACTTTTCCGACAAAGCCTTTCGCCTTTTCCTCGCGAATTTATGGTTACACACACAAACAAAGCGCTTACATTCGCGATCCTCCTTTAATTTCTCTCAGTCTCTCTCCCTCTCAAACGGCAGCAACGCTGCATATTATTCGCGTGTATTACTACGCGCGCCCTACTTTAGCATTCGAGCGACATTCGAATGCGTTCGCAAAGTCCTTTGCGCGAGATTCACATTTGAGCGCGAAATTCAAATGTCCGACTCTCACAATGTTTTTTTATTTTATTAATCTTACTTGCTTGTTACTAAGCAGAAGTGCGTACTGATTAAATTAGTATTGTCTGTCAAGCCTTTATTGAATCAATGAAAAGTATTAGTGTATGATTTATCGTTATAATGATATGTAATAGTAGTAGAAGTAGTAATTTATTTCTCATAAATAGGGTATACAGTACTCATTGAGAAGGAGTTCCGAGTTTTATAACTAATTACAGAAAGCTTTCAGAGAACCATGATAAAAAGAAAGAAAAACAAAAAAATAAATAAAAAGCGCTACGCAAGTAATACAGGACTAGAAGAATCGACGCGGACAAAATTACTCTCCAAGGAGAAACGATCTTCTCTGGAAACTGGCTTTTGTGAATTTGTATAAAAGTGTCGCGGATTGAGCGTCGTTGGCGCAAACTAAATAGCTTAATACATCGGATGAATGTTGCAGATGTTGGTTCATTATCCCGGCGTACTGTGCACTAGTCGATGCTAATAAAGGGCATTCTGTTAGAATATGCAGCAACGTTTCCGGCGCGTTTGTGTTACATAATGTGCATGGAGCTGTCGGGTTGTACAGGTGACGCTGACCGGCAATAAAAAAGAGCGCGAGTATATATTCGCTAAGCGCAATTGAATCTTTACCTTGAGAAAGTGTAGGGGCAGGCGAGGAGGGTACAAAGTGAAAGCAGAGTCCACAGGAAGGCGATACAGTGGCATTTGAATGGCATCCGAGATAAAGTATGCTCTCAGATCGTCCCTCTGGCAGGCCTCGGCAAATTTGGCCACCACCGATGGCCCTGTTTGTCTCCAGTAATCGGCATTAAAATAAAGCCACAAATCGCCCGCCCCCGCAACCTCAAGAAGTGTCTTCAATTGTGAAGCCCAGTTGAAAGTATTCGTCGCGGGAGCCGTTGCTGCCAATTCCTTTAGGCGTAGGAGCAAGATTTTGGGTAGTCTGTGATCCGGTAGACTGAGCGTTCTGATTACCCATTTAATTGCACGCGAGCAAATTTCTACCGCAATAGGTGGCATAACGAGTTCTAAACGGATAAGGTAGGGTGGAGTGTTTCTCGGTAAGTTGAGAAGCATTTTAAAAAACCCAATCTGAACGGACCCCAGTCTATCCAAGTATCTCAACGCCCAAAACGATGCCGCGTATAAAAGAACCGAAATTATCAGCGCATTGTACAATTTAAAATAGGCTTGCCACGAATCCATTTTCGACGCATAGATTAAAGACGTAACTGCAGCTGCTGCTGCCTGCGTTCTGATTGTGGCGTCCTCTGTGGGTTGCAGGCCGCGCGATGAAGAGGAGAACAATACACCCAGGTAGCGATAACTGCTCACGACTTCGACCCGACCATCTCCGTAACGAAACGATCGAGAGTGCGCGTCTAAATGGCCGGCCTTTCTAAAACAGATTATCTTCGTTTTACTTGTGTTGACAGTAATGAAGTTCTGTTGGAAGTATTCCTCTAGCAGAAGTAATTTTCTACGGAGGTCCACAGGAGAGTATGCAAAGATAGTCAGGTCGTCGGCATAGAGCAGCATCAGCAGGTCCTGAGTGGGCGTAACGTCTACTCCACAAGCACCCCCCTCACGAAAGAACGCCACAATATCGGATAAATATAAAATAAAGAGAAGGGGGCTAAGAATTTCGCCCTGAAGCACACCCCTCGTTACCTTAAAGTTGGGCATTGAGAAATTATCCGACTGTAAACGCACGTAAGCAGTCTGGTACAAAGCAGACAAATTCCTTAGAAATTTTGCGCTGACACCGAGTCCGAGCAGCTTTCGCCAGAGGAGTTTGTGAGGGACGGAATCAAAGGCCCTTTTGAAGTCTACAAATAGACCAAACAGTTTCGATTTGGGGCGCCTGAGTGATAGTTGTATAGTGGCGAGGAGCGAGAAGATGTCATCTTCTGTGCACCTTCCAGCGCGAAACCCGGACTGTTCTTCAGGTAGTAGTTCTCTGGCGGAAGCCCAGTCGGACAGGCGTTTACATAAAACTTGCGAAAAGATCTTAGATAAAGCGTTCGAGATTGCGATCAATCGGTAATTCGCTGGGTCGTCTCGCGGACCCTTTTTAAAAAGCGCAAAGAGAGAGGCGCGTGCCCAATCCGTGGGGAAGGTCTCCTCAAGGAAGACTTTATTAAAGAGCTGAAGAAGGCGGGCAAGCCATGCCTCATCTAATAGTTTAAATAGTTCGGCCGGTAATTCGTCGGGGCCAATGGTCTTGCCCGTCTTAGCGCTCTGATACTGGCGCGCAACTCCGCCGAGGAAATCGGGGAGTCCAGGGCGGGGTCAAACGTGCCATAGAACGTTTCAGGAGGGTTCGCTTCCCGGGGAAGAAGTTCCGAAAAGTAAGCTCTCCAAGCGTCGACCGAGACCTGCGTTCCTGTGATGGGGTTTTTCCGAAACTGTCGACACGCACTCCAAAAGTCTGCGGAGTTGCGCGCCTTCGCGAACCTGTCTACAATCGTTTCAGCGTACTTCAACTTTTTCTGCTTCAAAACGCCTAAATAAACTTTTTTTGCAGTTTTGAAGGTACAAGTTGAACTTGTATTATATGCATTCTTTCTCATTTTATATAGAGAGTTGCGAAAAGTCCTCCTTGCTGAGGCACATTCCCCATCGAACCAGGGCTTAGAACTGACATAACGCTTGCGCGATTTACAAGAGGTGATTTTCGAGGTTAAACCTACATTGAGTGCCGCAGCGCGAATAGAGCCCGTCAGATGCTCATATAACAAGTCCAAAGACTCTGATTCCTCCGGTGAAGAGTCGGACAAAGATTGTCTTAGTAAATTTCTAAAATTGCGCTCCCCGTCACTCGACCACGAGTAACATATTTTTACGCGACGCTCTAACGGAGAGTCAGTTAGCTCCCGAGATGCCCTTACGGAGTGAAGTGAAGTAGTCAAAATTACCGGTAAATGGTCTGAACCGTGAAGGTCAGCGGCCAACGAGAGGTCTGCAATAAACGGTAAATGCGGGGCCGAGACCCAAATGAGGTCAACAACACTGAATCCCCTCTGCCCGAGGTACGTAAAGTGCGCCGGACGGTCACCGAGACTGCGACCGTTTAATAAAACAAAACTATTCAGTAGCATGAACGCGGACAGAATGGACCCACGTGTGTTGCAGACCTCATCATGAGACTCCCTCACCATATAAATTGAAGTGTCCTCGAAAATTTCGGGGAAATCATTATACTGGTCCGACGAGCCAATTCTGCAATTAAAATCACCACCCATAATAAAAATACTATTCGGAAAACGAGCTTTAAGTGAATCAATTATTGTTTGTATGGCTGAAAGATGAGGGGCTAGATCGGAAGTGGGTGGAAAATAAAAAGAACCAACTATTGTATTGAGCGGGAGAGTGTTGACATAATAGAAAATCCAGTTGGGTGCAATTTCGAGTATTGTGTGGGAGTAATCTGAATGAATAAGGGATAAAAGGCCACCGCTGCATCGACCGAATCCACTGCGACGGGTAGCTGCGGAAAAGATTTCCGAATATCCTGGGGCTAGCCCTTCAACCCCGGTGTCGCGTTCAGACCAAGTTTCCGAAAAATTGACTAGTTCGAATGACGAAAAGAACGTATTATTTTTAATATTATAAAAGCCGCGAGCATTCCAGAATACAATTTTTAAAAAGTCCAATGGTCGGTTATTGGAACAAACAGCGCGTTGAGAGGACGTTCGCGGAAGACCGTGAGATGACGCGATTGGGCATCGTTGACGATGACGAGGGGAATTTAAAAAATTGGAGCAGAATTGGAGTTCAGAGGAGCTGTGTCCATTGCAGACGTCGCTTTCGAAGGTTGCTGGTGAGAAGCATTGAAGCCCGCAGAATTTTGTGGCGTATAGGTCGACCGGGCAGGTCTTCTTTCGTGCGATGGGCCTGTGCAGCTTATCGTATAATCTTGTTCCATCTCAGACCATTTCAGCCAGGCGTTATCAACGGCAATCATATCTCCCTTTATCTTAAAGGAGGCACCTCTGGCGGTAGCTGCGCGTCTAGCTTCCCTTGCTTTGAAGGCCATGTAGCGTTCTATATTCGTGAGGTCAGAGTTAATAAAAATGGAGCTATTTTTTAAAACATTTTTTTTTGTAGATATAATCCGAAATTTGTCCTCTTCTGAGGATAGTTCCGCCAAAATACTCAACGGGTTAAAACGGATTCCTCTTGCCGAGACTACCGTGCCCAGTATGGAAAATTTCGCTTTAAGAAATTTTTGTCCTTTAACGGGGCCGTTCCGGGTTGTAAGCCCGTTAAAATTATTTTTTTCCTTTTTAAGAATCTTTCCTGGGACTCTAGCTTGGCAGCCATACTTTCTATACGGTGGTCCTGTGCTTCAATTCTTTTCTCGAGTACTGCAATACGATTGGAGAAGTCCTCCTTTATCCCACTAATCGCATTTTTTAAAACCGAAATTTCCTTAGCGCACTCGTCAATTCCCGGTTGTAAGGTCGAAGTGATATTCAGCGCAGCTTCTTTTATTGTGTCCCTTATTGACGCTAAAAGAGATTTTTGCATAAGATCAAGGTCGACCTCCGTGACCGGAGTGTTCTCCATATCTGAGGCTGAAGGAATTGAGGAGTTCGAGGGTGAAGGTACAAGTTTGAGGCGCCTAGAAGCCGGCAAAAGTGACAGCTCGTCTGCCGCGTAGGAACGCTTTCGCTTTACAAACCCGAAATCCTCGAGGGAACTACAGCTACTCGTGCGATAAGTTGACCATTTTGACGCGGTGGTGGGGCGACCTGCCAAGATCGATGGACGGAGAATCGGCGTACCAAGTTCCGCCTTCTCATCAGTAATAGTACTGGGGGGCGAGTCCGGTTGCTGCGACTGGCTATAGTGGGCGGACTCTTGAATGGACTCGCTTCCGACATGTGCCGCTAGCTACTAGCCCGAGAGGTGCTGCCGTCTGCTTGTTCTCTAGTGAAAGAACCTAAGACAGAGACGCAGCGTAGACCGAGACAGACTATGAGGCATGCGCAGTGAGCGGCGAGCACTCGCGAAGCTGCCGGCGATCTGAGCGTGTGTGGGGCCGCAGACAAGCAAAGAATAGACTCACCGATATGCATTCGAGTTACTGTCAAATGGTGACAGATACCATGCAGAGGGAATGACCTATTGAATTGCTGATGGTGTAAAAAAAAGCCTGTAGATGTTGAGTCTCAAATTATTCGTAGGTTGTCAACTTTTAGAGCAGGGTGCAGGGTCGACAGATTTGAAGTCACTGTAATACTAGGCCGGTGTTTAGTTCTCCTTGCGCTTTCAAATTGATGACGTCACCGTAGGAACACGTTGGCACGTTGCACAACAACCGTCACTTCGGCGATTATTGAGGAGAAAGAAAATCTCGAAATAATACAGATGAATGACACGGAGAATCACTGGATCATAATGAACAAGATCCGAGTCGGTCCGGAAACAGGTCACTGTATTCAAAACTCCCAAAAAGGCGGTATAAGTAAATAGAATTCAAGTTTTGGAACAGAGCGAAGTAATACACGTCAGTTCGACTTACCGTCCTAATCGGAACTCATGATATGTAATAAAAATATTACGAGAGCATCAAAAAAGAAACTGCAAATAACGGTAGAAGAAGCATCTATCCAGAACATGTAGAAAAATCTAAGTAGAGATCGATTTAATTATCGCTATAAAAACTATATAAATATTCGTAATTTGTAGTTTATTCAAATTGGTTTCTTTGAATAAAAATATACTGTTTAAAGACGGTTGTGTCTTAATCCATTGCTATGTTCTACAAAGTGGCAGCAGAAAATTATTTTTTTTACATAAAAACTATATATGGGCATTATTCTAGAACTTTTAAACTTTGAGGTTGAAGAAAATTTCATTTTTTTAAGGCACATTCATGAAATTAATTTTATTGGCTTTAGAATTGATCAAATGACAGGAAAAACTTTGCGTGACTCATTTATACACAATGTATTTTTTTTTTTTTCAATGTAACATGTTACGTTACTCGTAAAATTAGTTTTTAGTTTTGTAACGTTTAATATACATAAAAAATTCAGTTCTTTTGCTTATGGCCTAATTTTTAGAAGCTAGTATATAAAATTAAACGTCTAGTTAATAGTTATTCAAATTTAAAATAATGGATTAAATATGGCGGACTATTTTTACAAAATTTCTTTGATTTTTATAAAATTTGATATGTTAGGGTTTTCGAGGCCACTGATTACAAATCCAAAGTCAGTTTTCATTAAAATTTGAAATCCAAATACATGATTTAACATTAAGGATACTAAAAAATTAAAACGATTTGTAAAAAATAATCATTTTATTATTGTCAAAAAGTGTGTTGTTTGTTGTATAAAAAAAACACAAAAGTTATAAATACTTTAATAACATAGGAGAAAAGATCACAATGATTGCAAAGTACTTAGAAGCTAAATTGTAGATGTGCCATTAAATAATTTGATTTTTCAAAGTGAGTTTCTCTTGGAAATTTAAAGTTTGACGTGGTCGCATTTTTTATGTATAGGTGGCACACATTCGGGCAAAGGCTCAAATTACTTCTTATCATATAGGTAATGTACCCCTGTTGTGTGGTTTCTTAAAAACCAATGTGAAAAAAGTTATCTAAGGTTGATTGCTAAATTGTCAACTATAAAAAAAAAATTATCTCGCAAGTTTGAAGGCATATCATTTTATTCCTCAGTGAGGCACATCATTAAGTTAAGGATTTTTCATTTGTTTACATCCCCAAATACTTCCACAAAAAACCACATACCATAAAAAAAAGGTGCAAAAAGTTTCAGTGTTAAAACTGAAAAAATGTAGTGAGTGTCGCGCACCAAAAACAAGCAAATTCACTACTTTTATTTACTCTCATTGTTTTCTACATACCTGTAATTAGTAATAAACACTTATTACATATAAAACGAACAAAAATTTGTTGATCTGTCGTGTTGCAGAATTATATTTAAAATTTTTAAGGTATCATAATGAGCGACGACATAAAGTTTAAAAATACTAGAACAATGCCCATATATATATATATATATATATATATATATATATATATATATATATATATATATATATATATATATATATATATATATATATATATATATTTATTGTGATGTGGTATATTAGATACCCTGTAATCGCAGCTTCTGTCTCTTTCATCGGGTCTCTCGTAACACCTAGCAAGTCGAGAATCGACGAGGAAGAGCGCTAGCGTCGGATTAGTATGGAAGTATGAATGGGAAATTATGCTGAATGTTGTGTACATAGTGGTGCAAGTGTCGACCGTCGGTAAGGTAGTCATCTGTGGTACGGTTCTTCAGGATCTGGAGGACGTCTAGAACATCGGGGTAAGACGAACGGCTGTTGGTGACGGTATCTCGCCCGTTAGGGCACCGTCGTGTTTTAACATCTCGACGACTTTCAACTGCAATGGAGTCGCGGTATCTACAACCATTGGTCCCGCGTTCGCCGTCTTGGGAACGCTAACAGCTCGACAAGTTAACAGTCTCGTTGTCGCTTCGTCTCGTCCGCCCGGACGAGAGAACAGGATGAAATCCAATTGGACGACGCCGATCAAGTTACTTCGCCGCAAGTTTCGTCGACGATTGCCACGGCTAACCGACCTCGCCGCCACCGTCGCCGTTTCGCCAACGCCTCTTGCTTCTACCCCTTCTTCTTCATCGCCGACAACGACTTCGTTCTGCGGCACTACCGGCCATTCTCGTTTCGGTGCTAGGCGGTACCACGTCGCGCTCGATAAAAATCGGTACTTTCTGGAAAAATATATTTTGCGAGATCTTCGGTCGCGTATTCCGGTGGGTAGGAAGTCATCCCATACCATCGCGTAAGTGCGACGAGGCAGGCGATACCGCTGAACCTTGGGTTTTTGGATTACGAGCGGTTAGTGTTTCGCCGCGGTAAAAAGTTCGGTTCCGGGAAGCTCGCCTCGTGCGCCCGGGTTCTCGTTCGTGTGTGTGAGTGTGGATGAGTGAGTGGCGGTCCCAGGATTTGCGACGTCGCCAGGACTGGAGCCTCTTCCTCGTCCCTCATCGTCGTGGTCCTCGAGACGAAGGCTACGTTACTGTAAGTACTTTGTGAGGCACTCGTCCGCGAGTATAAGATATATACGCCGCGTCTCATATGTTCGTTCTTTCTACCATAGATTTCGTTCCGGTTCTTATAATCTCATTATTCACTTTTTACTATTTTTTGCATAACTTCGGTACCTGCGTCGACGGTACCGTATTGTAAACGAGTCTTAGATTAATTAAAGAGTTCTGTCTATAACCAACGTGTTCAGCTTATTTCTATGAGTTAAACTTTGTTCCTTCCCCGACCTCACGTCTCCCCGAGTTTGAGTTGGTCGCGAGCAATTGGGCTATTCGTTTGTTTTTGGCAATTTGGCACTTTGGGAATTAGGTTTTGCCGTTTAAGAACGGCTGGCGTCCTGTAAAAGTAAGTATTTGGCATTTCGAAACTCCATACGTGACCTCGGAAAAATCACGCGTCACAATATATATATATACAGGGTGGCCGATTTATCCGAGAACTATGCACAGAATCAAAAAAGTTATCGGATGAAAGTTGTTCGACACGAAGGGGGGCATCCAGTGATAATTAAATTTACCCCCTCCCCATCCCCTGGAGGTGGAGTGGGGGCAAAAACAATAAAACTTAAATAGGAACCCCCATTTTTTATTGCAGATTTGGATTCTCCGGAAAAAAGTACACGAATTTGACCTAGGAGCTATTGCATTTTGGTTCACAGGTGGCGCTGTAATCGATAAAAATCCAAATTTATCCGAAGACATTGAAATACCTCGAGAACTATGCACAGAATCAAAAAATTATTGGAGCGTAGAAAATCCCCATTGGTTACGACAAGTTATTCATCAACGTCCTTGGTCGGTGAACGTTTGGTGTGGAATCATAGGAAATAAAATCATTGGTCCTTATTTCATTGAAGGTAATTTGAATGGAACAAAATATCGAGATTTCCTAGAACAAGAAGTACCATTACTACTTGAGGATGTTGCTATGGACGTCCGACGGACAATGTGGTTTCAGCATGATGGTTGCCCAGCACATTTTTCAAGAGTAGCAAGGGAAATACTAGACCGTGATTACAATGGTAGGTGGATTGGTAGAGGTGGCCCCATTAATTGGCCTGCGAGGTCACCTGATCTAACATCTCTGGATTTCTTCCTATGGGGTTACCTAAAAGGTAAGGTTTATGAACAAGTACCAACGACTCGTGAAAACATGGTGGAACGCATAAGAACTGCTTGCGCAGCAATTTCTGCAGATATGATTCTATCATGTATAAAGTCATTTGAAGAAAGAATAAATAAATGCATTGAAGTGGAAGGTCAACATTTCGAACACTTACTCAAGTAAGTGAACAATGAGACAGTGAGAGGCAAGGGGACTCACGTAAAACAAGCACGCCAAAGGGAACAGAAAAATACTACGTCCACGTCGTTGTTCCTGGGTAACGCTAAATGTATTTTTTCCCGGCTTTGTTAGAATGACCGTATTCCGTATCCGCTACGCGGGCAAAAATTGTCAATATTGGAGAATCCAAATCTGCAATAAAAACTGGGGATTCCTATTTAAGTTTTATGGTTTTGCCCCAACTCCACCCCCAGGGGATGGGGGAGGGGGTAAATTTCATTATTACTGGATGCCCCCCTTCGTGTCGAACAACTTTCATCCGACAACTTTTTTGATTCTGTGCATAGTTCTCGAGGTATTTCAATGTCTTCGGATAAATTTGGATTTTTATCGATTACAGCGCCACCTGTGAACCAAAATGCAATAGCTCCTAGGTCAAATTCGTGTACTTTTTTCCGGAGAATCCAAATCTGCAATAAAAAATGGGGGTTCCTATTTAAGTTTTATTGTTTTTGCCCCCACTCCACCTCCAGGGGATGGGGGGGGTGAATTTAATTATCACTGGATGCCCCCCTTCGTGTCGAACAACTTTCATCCGATAACTTTTTTGATTCTGTGCATAGTTCTCGAGATATTTCGATGTCTTCAGATAAATCGGCCACCCTGTATATATATATATATATATATATATATACTCTATATTTTGTAACGCTTTGGACTTATATACCACTTTAACTAAAATAAACTGAATTAAAATTCTGCCAGAACGGAAAATTGGAGAATTTAAAAAAGATATCATCCCCGACCGGCGGCGTCAGTACGCAGAAAAAATTACTCGCGACCGCGAAAAGGGATCGGGATCAGGACGAAAGCCACCACGCAATAAAATACTAGGATAATTTTATAAAATTGTAATAATTTAAAAAGTAATACGGAAAAGAAATAATACCACATTAATGCGAATATACGCGATTATAAAATATATCGCCGGTTGAATAAGACACGAGGCGAATTTCGCGGGAAAGAGAGAAAGTAAGTCGGAGCCAGTACCAGTACAATTTTGTCATTCGCTCGAGTTAATCCCAAAAAACATAATTCCGGTTTTGGCGTAGCCTTGCACACACACATGCACCACCACTCTCGCTATAAAAGCTAAAACTCAGCACAATCTGCTACAATAGCAAAACTTGTCAACCAAGGCTACGATCGCCGAGTGGAAAAAAGGTAATGTAACGTATGCTTGCAGTGACGTAGCTCGTCTGCCGGCGAATTTGGAGATCGACCGAGAAGGGCTTTTCCGCGGACCTCGTGACCTGGCGCACCAATTAATGGGGCGCTGTATACCTCTCTCCCAAGAATTGTGGCACCTCGCTGTTCTCGATACTGAATACATTCTTCATTAAAACATTTAAATAGTCAACAAAGACGAAACTGCCCGAAGGAGGCCTGTAAGATTCTCAGGAACGTTACAATTTTTAATGATTATATTTTTAAAAATTTTACACAAGTATATTACATATCCATGTCAGGTAAGTCCTATTTAAGTCAAATCAACAAAATTTGGTAGATTCGCACAAGATTTAAATTTTACTTATTAAATTGGCTTTAAAAATTTGTATGAAAAATGTTGTTCTTACGAGAGTTCCAAGGCAATCTTTTCAGCATCACCTAAAGCACATTGTATTATGATCTGAAAAGAATGAATAAATAACATTAATTAATCTTAATGATAGGATAGCTCCCTTAGTTTTGCCAAACAGATATGATGATGGTTAAAAATTCACTCAATGTAAGAATTCAAATATAATAGGAAATATTTTGTATGAGGTTAAACCATCTGATTAGTATCTTATTGGATTTGTATCATTTAATCATGTGAGACAGTCTTGCACAAAGTTATAAATGTTTATTCAAGAACTGATAATTCAACTGTCGACTTATGTCTGTCCTATAATACGAATATATTAACGTATAAATACTGTCCTATTTTAAAATATTATTTTTAACAAAATGTATAATGTAATAACCATAGTTGCACAGGTCCTGAAACTCGATCCAAAATTAGGTGGTGAGGGCGTCGTAAAAAAGATATGGATTTTAATGTCGTTCGAGGCCGCAAGAGCGGCGCATTTATCGGTCGGGGAACACACACAGTTATCATTCGTATAGATGTGTATGTACGTCTGTGTGTACGTGTTTTATTTTCAAATTGTGTGTTTATTTTTCGACATTTTCGACGATAGCTGACGATAACCTCCAAGAAATATTCTGTGACCTCCTATAAGTCTAAACCAGGTGTTTTTGTACTTCTCGTTACCTGCAAGGCCACTCCGTTTCTTCAAAATGCAATGGTAAGAATTAGGTTTATAACTTTTTGATATTTAATGTGATTTTTATCAATACTTGTTTCCTGAATTGTTTTTGTGTTATATTTTTTGTATTTCATCTTGTAACTTGTTTCTATTATTAGCCTTTTACTTCCGCTTCTTTCTAATAAATTTTTTATTTTTAATTGAAGTGTCATTTGCATTTTGATTTGGTAACCTTATCCGTCATGACTATATTCATATAATTTGGAGTTCGTTTCCGGTAGCGCAACCGTTAGCACCTGCTTTTATCTGCTTCCGTCATATGTTTGTTTTTTTTGAGCTTTCTCCGGTGGTTGCAGAATTACACGGTGCATATTGATTCTCGCGACCGACCTCCCAGTGCTCTGTAGTTTTTTTTCTGCTATATTGACGTGAAGTTAGTTTTTTCCCCGTCTCTTAAATTTCGGCAGTGTGACATAACCTACATCTGGCTGTCATTGACACCTTCTGTCAAACCGTGGTGTCACCTGTCACGCTCTGTTCTAGTGCGGGAGTGCTTGTTTCTACTTCTCTCCATTTGTAGAAGCAAGTTGGTGGTGCATTTTAATTCTTTATTTTTCTGTGCCACGTGGTCGGATCAATTTTCGCTATTGTGATGCGCACTCTTCAGTGCGCACCTGTGACGTAGTTTCCGACATTCTGTCTGCTGCTTAGTTCTCCGTTCGTCTTCCTGCTTCAACGAGCCATCGCCAGAGGCAGCAGTTACCGGTAGTCTCTTATGTCGAAGGAGGGGATTCCCTCAACGCTTTGCTCAGAGCCGACGCCCGTATCTACGACTACCGGTGCTAGGGGCGTGCCTCTCTCTTCTCCGCTACCAATTACTTCTGCGGTGGGCCGACCCTCGACGGCGTCGAGATGGCGGCAGCTTAACAGCCCCACCCAAGCCTCTATCGCCAACTTCTACGAGACGGTCAAGCATCAACTTTCGCCGGATAAACTGCCGATTGCTGAGGAAGAAGTCTCGCAACCGGCGAAAATTCGCCTACGCCCATCTTCTCCCATTAAATCCGCTCCAGTCGCTGCTGTTTCCGCAATGTACGCCGACGCTTTCCAGCAACTGAAAGACTCGATAATTGGAGCTTTGACAACCAAAATTGACGCAGTAAATAGCAAGATTGACGAGGCTTATCTGGAAAGGCGAACTGAGTCTTCTCAGATCCTCGATGCCTTCATTTCTTTCAAGACTGAAGTCACGGCTGAAATTGGCGACCTCAAGAAAACCATTGCCGCTAAGGACGAAGAAATTAAACGGCTGACGTCCAAGTATGAAGTGCTCGACCGAGCTGCGAGGAAGAGAAACATCATAATTAAAGGGCTCAGAACTGCCGATGACGTCACTGCCTCTGTCGAGCAGTTTCTCTCGGCAACTTTTAACCTCGACAACGTAGTAGATGTAGCGTACGTCATGAAAAAATCGCCTCTCACTATTTTGGTGGAGTTGGTTTCATCCCGTGCAAAGGCATCCATTTTGGCGAATAAGCGGAGATTCCTTGCTGGCAAGACTGTTTTCATCTCAGGGGACTTGACTGAACGCGAGTCGAAGATTGCGTTTCGCGCTCGTGAATTGGCTAAGCGTGCTACCCAGGATGGAAGGAAGGTAGTGAGACGTCATCTTTGCCTGCAGATTGATGATGATTGGTATGCTTGGTCCGATGAACATGACAATTTTCGTTGCGTGAGCAAGACGGCTCCCAACTCGATTCCGCCAGTGGGGACTCCATCCAGTTCTTCAGCTTTGCCACTTACAAAAAACGCCTTGAAACCGTCCCTGTAAGCAAGGACGGGGCGGTCGTTGTTACTCGGCAGTTCTTGCGCACAGGCTTCTACCTCGATCTACTTCGGCCACTCGGCCGACCTTCAACCACCATCCTGCGAGTGTTCCGAAGGATCCGGCTGTCACTGAGCTATCAATCCTCTTTTGGAACATCCATGGTCCTTTAAATATGTCTTTGGTCGACCCAGCTGCAGCGAACATCTTTAATTTCACCGAAACCTGGAGCCATGAAGAGGTAATTCTGCCGAGCTTTCAAGATCATTTGCTCAGCAGCGCTCCGGCAACGCGTGCTGGCAACAGAGGAAGGTACAGCGGTGGTCTTTTAACCATTATTCCATCACAGGGCTCCCCCGAGATCCTTGAAATCACCGATAACTGGATTTTTTCAATTGTTAAATCGTCGCCGCTCTATGTAATATTTGATTCTTTTTATTTTCCCCCTGAATCCGACCTTACTTTTTTACTAGACAGCCTGCAACTAAGCATTGATAAATTTTCTATTTGTTATCCTACAGCTATAATGATACTTGGAGGTGATTTCAATTCTCGGGTGGGCTCCCTTGATTTAGAACGTAGTCTTTCGGAGACTTTAGATGGCACCCTTCTTGTATCCGATAGGCTCTCGCGTGACCGCACACTCTCCTCAAGAGGTGCTCGTTTATATGACTTTATGTTCAAAAACAGTTTTGTTCTCCTTAACGGTCGCACGAAAACCGACAGTCCTGCCAATTTTACCTTTTTCAACGAGCGAGACCGCAGCACCGTTGATTTGGTCTGGATCTCTGGTAACCACCTATTATATATTAATGACCTTGAAATTGGGACGATTTTTGGAGGCTCAGACCATATTTCCGTCGTGCTTAAATTGGCGCTGTCTTTTTCTACTCAGGAAGCTTCGAGAGTTGTAGCCGCGGTAGGAGGAGGACGGAGGTTCAATCTTTCTGCTGAAGGTCTTAGCAAATTTGTCGAGGTGCTAGACAAATCTTGCTCTCCTGCTATAATAAACAGTACCCAAGTCAGAGATGCGACCTTCCCTCTCTTCTCCTCCTTTCTACTAAATGTCGCTAATTCGGCTGGTCTATTGCGTGAGACTTACGTCCGCCCTGAGGTAACGCGCTCCTGCAAGCCCTGGTTCGATGCCGACTGCCGGAAAGCTCGGAGATCAGTAGGTCGAGCTTTGGATGACTCGCGTAGTAACTTTTCTGATTTTTCGAAAAAAACCTATCTTGATATCAGAAAATCTTACGTTCCGACCATCCAGAAGTCAAGAAGACGCTACGCAATGTCGATTACGGCCAAATTTGCCAATGTCAGGGAGTCTCGTACATTCTGGGCTACGGTTCGCACACTCAGACGGTCTTTCCCGCGAGCTCCGGCAGTCTCCATCGAATCATGGAACATGCATTTGGCAACATTATATCCGCCCAGGACTCCTGCTATGTTGACTTTTTTTGGTACCTACGATAATGTTTTGGATGTTCCTATCACAGAGTGCGAGCTCCTGAGGAGCATGAGCAAATTGAAATCCGGCAAGGCCATTGGCCCCGGTGGCATTCCAGCGGAACTTATTAAACTTTTAAGGGGAACTTGGCGGGAATCTGTTCTTGACCTTTTAAATTACATCTTTTTATATGAAAAAATTCCGGACGGCTGGATGAGTGCCAATTTGTTCATGCTCTTCAAGAAAGGCGACCGGCACAACCCGGTAAATTATCGCGCGATTGCTATTACCAATGCGTTTGCGAAACTTCTGTCCCAGATAGTCGTGGAGAGGATGGATGCATGGGCTACTCGAGCCAACGTACTGCCCGATGAGCAGTCTGGATTCAGAAGGGGTCGTTCCACCGAAGAAAACATCTTCACCCTTCTGGCTGCCGCCCAGATTCAGTTAAGGCGTAAGGCCGCGAAGTGTTATGCCTTGTTCGTAGATTACCGCCGCGCCTTCGACTCTGTCCCCCATGATCTTCTGTGGCAGAAGTTATATACTCTCTGTTTAAGTGTTAAATTAATCCGTTTCCTCAGAAGCATGTATGTGAATGCAACTGTTTCGACATCCAGCGCCGGTGCTGTCTCCGACCTTTTTAAAATTTCAACAGGCGTACTGCAGGGCGAAATTATCAGTCCACTTCTATTTATTCTTTTTATAGCTGACATTGTTTCCTTTTTTCGAGCTAGAGGTGTTCGCGGAATCGATTACACGCTTACCTATGATCTCCTGATATTGCTCTTCGCCGACGACATGACGATCTTTGCCTACTTTTCAGAAAAGGTGATCGTCTTGATGCCTCCTCTAAAAGCTTCTTTTATGCAGGGTTGCCTCTGGATATATTATCGACTTACAGGTACCTGGGTATAGTAGTCTCGTCGTCGACCAAGGGCCTCAAGGCAACCGAGGACGCTGTGGTAAGGACGCGGCAAGCAACGGCCTCTGTCCTCGCCGTAATGGCCTCGGCTAAAGTGGGTGCGTGGGCCGGATCATTAAAACTTTATCAGGCGATGATAATTTCTGTCCTGCTCTATGCCGCCCCCTCCTGGGCTCTTCAGTATTTTGACCATCTTGAAGCTATTCAAATAGAATTTTTTAAGCGCCTGTACTGCTTACCTAGGTCGACACCGGCATACCTTGTTCGTCTGGAACTCGGCTTATTCCCCATATCTGTGGAGATCACAAGACGTGCGCTGCTTTTCATTACTCGTCCACTGAGTAATGAAAATGAAAATCCACCTGCGAGTCTCCCTCGCATGGGGTTTATCCGCCTTTCCAATCTGTGCCAAAGAGACAACGTTGCCTTGGCGTGCAACTGGGTAGCACAGCTTAAGCTCGTCCTGTGCTCTCCACAATATGCGGGTTTGTGGACCAATTTGTCTGCCGACTATTGGGAAGCGAACCTTAATTTGACCTGTGAAACCTACGCGCAACACCAGCGAGCGAATGATTTGCAGCGGTACTATAACTCCGCCTCGATTCAATTTCCCATCTACCGTGTTTACACCGATGGCTACGAGAATTCGTATCCAACCCGCTGTCTTATTGAGTATGCACGTGTCAAAATGCAGTTACCAACCGCTACGATCTATACGCGTTCATTGTTCCTGGCGCGCGAGTTTTATAAGTTTGATCCAACTACCAACTGCCCACTCTGTAATGTATCGTCTTATGACACTTTGCTTCACTTTTTAGGCGAGTGCCTGCACACGAAACCATGTCGCGATCAGTTGCGCAGAAGCCGAGGAATGCTAGAGTGCCAGGCATCAAACTCCTTGCTACACCTTTTGGCGTCAAACGACTTGGAAACAGCTAAGAACTTGTATTTCTTTGTCAAAAGCTGCTGTCGCAGGAGAAGTTTTCTGCTCGGTCTCTAATTTCAGCTTTTTGTTTGTTTTTATACGCCGCCTAGGTCTATTTTCTTTTTTGCGTCATACCCGGTTTTTTATTTTTCTGTATTATATCAGCTATCTAATTTTAAGTCTTACCGATCATTCGGAAACGAACACTCCTTTCCTTGTGGAATTTATGTATATTTTTGTATGGGAATAAATATATAAATCAATAAATTATATCAATATTTCCGCTCGTCTACTTCTTATTTCTTACATAAATTATATACTGTTTACAACATTCTGAAATTCTTTTTAAAAATTAACGAAATAATCTATACCACGGAAAGGACAGGTTTTTTTCAGCAAGGTTCTCAGTCGTAAATTAAAGGATCGTAAAGAAATTATGTTATTTAAAGTATTATACTCGTAGTATTCGTTTCTATAGATCGAGTAAAAGAAGTGCATGGGATAAAAGAATGAATAAAAAATAACTCTATTGTATATTTCATCGATTTAATAACAAAAATCGCAACGGCTTAATGGAACGGAAGGGACATTTTGATGTATTTTTAATTTTTTTCATCGATCTGATGATACATTTTAACTGCATATTTAGTTGTAAATCCTTGCTATAATCATAAGAGATATGGTATGATTTTCTTCGTGTGTATTCCGAATTATTTTCAGCATTATATTAAGTGGCACATGAAATTCCGACATATTTTGAGAATCGCCTAGATAAGGGAGATTAAAATAATCGGGGGACTATTGTATTATGACGTATCACATTTTTCAAAATCTGCTTATATAATATTTTAACCCTTTAAAGCACGGTGGTACCTCTCAGGGACCACCTTTTCTGCCAACTAATTTCATTTATAAAAATTGAATTTTGTGATATTTAAAAATATTGGTTGGTTTTTCGAGTAGCTAAGGTATTGGTCTACAATAGTATATCACTAATATCCAAATTTCATTTGTTGTAAAAATGTTATAAATAACCAAACACCAAAAAAGTGCAGTTTTTTGGAAAAAAAGCGTTTTCCACCTTATTATTATTTTGACTTTCATGGCAATTTTTACTAAGGGGTTTTTATGGTCGCTGATAACGAATCAGGGGTCAGATTTCCAAAATTCAAAATGGAGGGCGAAACATTGTAAAAATTATATACTTTGATCTAAACCTATTTACTCGTTTTTTTTGTCACTGAGTATGAATATGCAATCAGTTTTCAATTTCTATACGTCCAAGATGACGAATTCAAAATGGCGGAACAGGTGATTTAAAAATAACGTGTATTTTTGCCTGCAAATGTTTACTCGGGTGTTTCTTTTTTTTTTATTATTTTTCTGGGGGGGGGGGGGGGGGTGGGCTGTCATGGATCGGCCGTTTTGAATTTTGAAAATCTGAGATCATACTCGTAATCAGCAACTCCCGAAAACTCCCGAGTAATGAATTCCAACCGTTTTCAATGTAAAGAAAAATGCTGTGCTTCAAACGGTTAATTCGTAATCTCTCCATATTCGAGTTGTAAGAGGTTTACTTCAACGATATGTATAAATTTCAGAAATTTGTTGGTACTGTTCGCCAATCATCAAGATGTAATGACCACCCGAGCTGTCCTACGTTTTTGCAGTTGTACAAACTGCTCTCAGTGTACAGCGTAATTTAACCTCCGAAGTATGGCAACTGTACTGTTTCAGAAGACAAGACACCGGGCATGGCGGTGTCACTCAGTGACCTGAAGGCAGCCTACGGGGAAAAGGAAGAATCCAAATATTATCAGCATTTACAAAAAACGAAAATGAAATTAGGCACCTTGCTTCAAAACGATGAGTGGAAAGCTGATGATGTTATCCAAATCCCTCCTGACCATGACTATGTCCTTTCCGAAGTCCTGGATTGTATAATTTATTACGCCACAGGTTGCTCATTTTAACCAAAAATTTTGCACTACTTTTTTTATATACCTTGAATTGCAATCTTTTGAACACCTTTTACCAAGTGGTAGATGATAAATACTAAACAAGAAGTTCTCCTTTCAAACGTGGATTTGAGGCCTAGAATTTGAATGGCGAACAATTGACGTTTGGAAAAACGGCTCATTTTAAAATTATTTCAATGAGTGAGGGCTCATTTGAAAATTTTTCCATGCCCTATAATCAAACTTTTGTGACCTGCGATGAATACTTCGTTAGCTATTTAGAGAAATTTTTTTGTCAAAAAACAAAAAAAAAAACGAATTTTTTAAATAACTTGGCTTTGAGTGAATTTTTATCGACGTATAATAGCTCATTATGTAGTTTTTTTCATGTTCTACAACTTACTTCCGATAACTTTTTCTTGTGCGGTGGATATTTACCGAGTTATTGAACAAAAACGATGAGAATACAGTGATAATCGACTTTGAATCGCTTCTATGTCGATTTCCACGTAATTTCTTATGCGTAGTAAAAGTCGTTACAAAGATCCCTAGCGAATTTTCACCCGTTCATATTCAGCGTTTCGAATATAGTGCAACTCTCGGGTCGGTAGTATAGAATAAACCCTTTGCGTCCATAATTTTAATCGCGCAGTAAAATTTTGATTTTGAGTTACTCTTCAAGTTTAATTTTTGCGTACCCCTTTTGAGTTTTGATTTTGCGTACCCCTTTTGAATTTTGATTTTGCGTGTCCTTTTGAGTTTACATTTGCGTACTTTTTTTGAGTTTCGAGTTTTAAGTTTTGAGTTTTGAGTTTCGAGTTTGCGTACTCCCCTGAGTTGGATTTGCGTAACCCCCTTAGAGTTTGATTTTGCTGGCGAATTTGGATTAAGTGCACTTTTGAAGTTTACGTACGAGTTTACGTACCCGTTTGTAGCGTGTTTAGAGTTGATCTACATTTTGGCGAAAACATTGAGTTCTCCTTCCGTCTTTTTACAAGACTTTCCGAAATCCGCGATAAACCGGATTTGATAGTTGAAGATAATAAGTAAACCATGCCGCAGATCGGTACCCCGATTTTCGAAGGGTTATGCCGAAAATAACGATTGATTTTGGTAGTCTTACCCAATCTTAGCTGGAATTTTGGCCAGCGGGGCCACCTTGTACATCGCTGCACTCAGCGACTACTGGGGGAAGGAAGCCTCGCGATGACTGGGCGCGACAGCTCCAATGAACCGGATGTACCCGGCCCAGTAACGAGTAATGGTGCTTTCTCTTCCCCGCCTCGGCATCGTTAATGCTTCGGTACTGAGTGCGCGTGTAACTGTCCCTTGCGTTGATGTTGGCCCTTGCGAAGTATTGTTACCCCCTGCTTTGTATACGTCGAAACATTTCGACACTAAGTTGTACGTTGAATTATTTTCACGTGTTTTATATTGCGTTTACCTGCAGGAACTAGAGTTTCTCGCTTGGCGATTTAATGACTTCGATGAGACTACTATCCCCTACCTGTATAAGGTTATACTTTTTTTTAATTGGTTGGCCCGTTGCGTTATACTGCTGTCCCGATCGTGTAAAGCAATCGCGTATGACTCACCTGATGGTGTACATACCTCCTCCCATGCCTCCGCACATTCATTCGGTTAAGTTCATATTACGTTAAAATGTACAGTTTCAGAAAGGTCTGTTCAGTTTGCGCTAGATTACGCGTTTAACGTCGATTACGCTAAAGTGGATTCGCGCTAATTCGCACAAGTATCGAGTTTAAGTTCAATCACGCTAAGTCGCGCAAATTATTTAGTTGAAATTGATTCGCGCTAAGCCGCGTCGATTATTCAGTTGCATCTGATTCGCGCTAAATCGCGCAATCGCCTGTTTCATTTAGTCTGGCACTGAATCGCGTATTCAATAAGATTATTTTGGATACTGCTTGAAGTCGCGCATTTACATAGTTTATTTTTGTTTGGTGCTAAATCGAGCAGTTAATTAGTTTTATTTTGCTTTCAAGCTGCGTCATACCGTCGATGACTTTTGGTCCCAATTGCGCTGATTCGCCTCCACAATGGGTACTAATGGCTCTTTGTTAGGCCACGTATTTAATTAGTTGGTTTACGTCGCGATAAATCCATAACGCATTTAAGACACTCAGTTCCGCTAAACAGTACCCCTACGTCTTGGAACTAGCTGCTCCTTAGCGTTTTGTTGGCCTATAAATATTGTGCAATTGCATATATGTGATGCAGTCACGTAATCTGCTTAGTATACCACAATATGCCCCCCTTAAGTCTATCGTATGGCAGCCAAACCTGAGCTGTAATATCGATAGCCTGATGTGACGTCACCATCCACGGCATGATGGGTACAGAATTTACACGGACATACTTCAAGAAATTCGTGTTATCTAATTCGGCTGTCGTATTGCCCTCTTTTATAACGTATAGTCACTAACAGTATCGAAGTTCAGTCACCGTGTAAATTCGGGATCATGTGTATATATCTTTGGGTTATTCATTTCGGGACTTAGTATTTTAAGGATCAAAGCGAGTTGAATCTTCCTCGCCGTTGTCCCGTTGCGTTCAGTTGGCCCAAATAGAGAATAAACTTCCATACCCCCCCCCCCCCCGCAAGCACGGATCGATCGTGTTCGGAGAGATTACTTTGAGTTTAATTATTTGTATTGCGTAAACTGATGATTCTCTTTTCTTTCGTCATCCGAATTCCTCTTCACTCCTTCCTTCTACTCCCTCTCCGTTTCGTTGTGGAGGATATAACGATTAAAAAGATATGGAGCTGGAAGACGCGAACCCTAGTATCGCGTTAGAATTTAAGATCTAGTTATAAGTTTTCATACATCAGTCAGATGGCGATTTTGCTATCCCGGGTGAACAGGGAAGTACCCCATTGAATCTGTTACATTTGATGTATTATCTATCTTGTGATTTTTGGTTTCGTATGAGCGGCTAAAAATGTTGCGATATCTTGTTTGGCGATTATAATTTTTGCGACATCATGTCTTTGCGATACTGTATCTTTGTGCTATCGATGTGTGTGATATTCCGTTGCAATGTTAATCTTGCGATATTGATCTTGCGATATTGATCCTTGCGATAATTGGCGTTGCGTTTTCTTCGTGTTTCTCTGATTTCATTGCGAGCGCCCCCCTTTCCCCTGCGTTTTTGCGTTCGGCAACTCCAATGGCTAGTTCTGAAGGAATTCAATATACAGGGTGATCCAAAAGTCCCGGAACAGCAAAATATCTCAGCGGGAGTGCATTTTCGAGGAAAATGTTTCAGACAAAAGTTTCAGGATTTTTCCCTGGCTATTTAATGGCGATATTGAATTTGACCTTGAACGTGACCTTGAAGGTTATTTCAAGGTCAAGTTAATTTTTTTAAATGGGAACCCCTATTTTTTTTCATGGATTCTGAAAGAGCGGGAAATTCTACGTCCGAGTATGATATGATCGATTTTTCCGGCAAGGTCATTTCAAGGTGAAACTTAAAACTCCCGTAACGGCGAAATATCTCAGAGGGTGTGCATTTCTTTGGAAATTGTTTCAGACAAAAGTTTAAGGATTTTTCCTGGGATATTTAATGGTAGCACAGAATTTGACCTTGAACATGACCTTGAAGGTTATTTCAAGGTCAAGTTTGTTTTTTTTAATGGAAACTGCTCTTTTTTTTTCACGGATTCGGAGAGAGCACAAAATTTTACGTCCAAATATGCTATGGCCGTTTTTTTCGGCAATGTCATTTCAAGGCCAAACTTAAAACTCCCGGAACAGCGAATTAACTCAGCAAGAGGCACCATTGAATTTAACCTTGAAAATTACCTTGAGGCTTATCCTAAGCTCAAGACTATTTTTTTTTAATTGGAACCCCGTTTTATTTTCGTAATGTTTCCAGAGTTTCCAGAGTGCAATGCATTATCATTGTTTCCATTAAAAAAAACAAACTTGACCTTGAAATAACCTTGAAGGTTATGTTCAAGGTCAAATTCTGTGCTACCATTAAATAGCCCGGGAAAAATCCTTAAACTTTTGTCTGAAACAATTTCCAAAGAAATGCACACCCTCTGAGATATTTCGCCGTCACGGGAGTTTTAAGTTTCACCTTGAAATGACCTTGCCGAAAAAAACGGCCATAGCATATTCGGACGTAAAATTTTGTGCTCTTTCCGAATCCGTGAAAAAAAATAGGGGTTCCCATTTAAAAAAATTAACTTGACCTTGAAATAACCTTCAAGGTCATGTTCAAGGTCAAATTCAATATCGCTATTAAATAGCCAGGGAAAAATCCTTAAACTTTTGTCTAAAACATTTTCCCCGAAAATGCACTCTCGCTGAGATATTTTGCTGTTCCGGGACTTTTGGATCACCCTGTATAAGCCGAACGGCAATTCTCTCCCGGTAGCGAAGGAGACGCCTCTGTTGATCTTGTTAAGTGCTTTAGATTTACGGATATGGACCTGTCGAAGTGAAGTGAAGTAAAATGCCCCTCAGAGATTAGTGTGACACTCGTATCCCTTTTGACAAATCGCATTCATTACGGATTCCGCCTCGAACCGCGATCAACGGAGGATCGTGATCTCTGTCTCGGGCCGCGCACCGATTGTGTGAAGAGTTGTTCGCGAGAGACCGTATAATTTGAGAGTGTCATGCTGATAACGCGAAAGTGTCGTAGAGTGTCCAGGATGACTCGAGAAAGTGGTCCCAAACCGCAGCAGTCTCTGATGAGGAGGGCCGTTGTCGCCGCCACAGGAAACCCGCGCCGTCAAGACCACGTCCAGGCGGTGAGCTGGCGGAGTTGCGTTCGCACCGCGAATTGGTACGTGTGTTGGACCTTGCCCCCCCCCCCTTCTCGTTTTTTTGTATTCGGGCTCTGTATGATTGCGTTTTTCTTCATACGTCATGTTGAGAAGAAACTCGATCGTCGAGTGATTTATTTCGAACCCCACGCGGTTTTCCGATCATCACTTGAGAGGATCCTTAATTGTGAACTCAGTGTGGAATATACGCTTCTTTTTCGTACAATAAACCGTGTAAATTTAATTGCGTTCTACCTTCGTCCCATCCTAGGAAGTAAAGCGAAGGTCACAGTATTAATTGACAAGGGGAGGGCACGGTGGAGTTTTCACGATTTTGGCCGACGATTTTTTGACATATTCTACGATAAAAATAATAATACACGTGTTTAAGCGAAACACGCAATCGAGCAATGACGGTAAAGCCGTTCAGGCGCTTTACCGGTGACTGACGGACGGGTATCCGAACTCATGAAAAGTGTATAAAAAAAAGGATTGAGGAAGGCGATCCTAAGCTCCGGGACACTTTCGACACTCGAGGGAACCGCGGCATCCACCGCGACGGATCTGCCAAGGGGTCGATCGGTGACGCCTTGTCACAATAAAAATTTAAAACCCATGGAACGTTCCCATATAGCCCCCATAAGGTGAAATTTGACGTAAATTAGCGCTTAACTGCTGTATCTTTTCTGGGGCTCTTTTTTTTATTTATGATATCGTTAGAGAGATGCAAAAGACGAATTAGAATCGTGTTTAAAAAAATTTTAGGCGATTTATGATCGTATTTAAAAATTTTAAAACCCATGAACGTTCCCATATAACCCTTATAAAGTTGTTAAATATATTATTGAAATAAATTGATATATATATCTACAAATATTGTACAAACTTCCGGGAACGTCCGAACTTCAAATATTTTGCAAAGTCTCCAAATAATCTATTTTACGAATTCTATGTGAAACTAAAAAATGTAGCGTCGTATGTTTTAAATAAAAAAACTGTATACGCTTTTTATGATTTTTCCTCGGATAAAATTTCTGTTATCGGATATAAAATTTGAATAAAAAAAACCCTTCGAAAAAGAAAACAAGTAATAAACAAATTCGACAACCCTACTAGAAATAAATCCATTTGTTAGCCAAGAATTGTACAATTAATGTATTCACAATGATAAAGATATAGGCAAAATGGATAGTGTAAGAAAAAAATGGATAAGTTTCTACCAGGGAATATGAATGCGAATTTGAATTCCTAAAATCCAATTCCTAAAATCGCAGTATTTCGAAAATATACCATTTACATACGTTTACATACATTTTCATAAATTTTCACAATGTGATTTCTGTGGATACTCTGTTTCTAATATTAATTTTTTTTCTATAGGTAATTTGAGTTTTTTAACAGATTGAAATAGTGCAAGATCACAATATCAAAATGCGGTTTTACCTCTGGAAATGAATAAATTACCTCCACCAACAAATACCTTCCAAAGTATACATATACAGTGTGTCCCACAACTCGCAGACAATATTGTTGGTGTATATTTTACGTCAAATTTTAAGCAAAAAAGTCCGGTACCAAAATTGGATCTGATACCCAGAATTTGATTGGCGAGCCATTGGAGTTGAGAGAAAAAAATTACTTTTTTGCAATAACTCGGCTCCTTCTGAAGTTTTTTTAACGCACAAGGGCTCGTTTTAAAGGTTTTCTCGAGCGTTACAATTCATCTTTGAGGCTCTTTGACCTACAATAAATATTTATCCAGTTATAGCCATAGAGAGAGGAAAAAATGCCGATTTTTGCGGTTTTTCGCGTTTAACTTATTTTGCTAAATAGCTAACGAAATATCACAAAGGAAAATGTTGTACGCCTTGAAAAAACGAACAATTTCACCTTTACGATGCGATTTGATAAAAATTGAGCCCACCAGGAGCTTCTTAAACTCACAGAATTGGAGAAAAACGCATATTACGAATATTAAGCCGAATGTCCTGGAAACTGCTGTTTTCTTGATTTCCTGGAATCTGAAGTGTACTAGAAACTGCCTTTTTCTTGATGTCCATGTATCTGCTACTTTTTACTCTAATGCTTATACAGCTGTTAATAATTACTGGAACTTCTTATTTAATTAATTCAAACGTTATTAATGACTATAATTTATGAAAATAATCCTTAATATACGGGTGTTGAAAGAGGTCCTAGAAACCACCAGAAGACATATACATATATATATTGTGAAGAAATTCATCACTCGTCAGAGATGACGCCAGCATTCCTCAATTTCGCCAGGAATCCGGCCTCTACCCGTAATTTACGGAACGATTTTCCCCCTCCACCCCCCACTCTTCCAAAGGACACTACGTTTTGGCGCGATCGTATGAAGCGCCTTTCACTCATTCACGATTAGGGGCGCCGTAACCTGGAACGTGCATCGCGCGTATTATAATGCCTACCATCGCGACGTCAGTTACCAAGTCGGTGATCTCGTCATGCGACGAATCCACTTCATATCGTCCGGTACCCAGAACTTCGCTGCGAAGCTGGCCCCATCGTATTGTTACGGTTGTGTCGCCCGTGATTTACGAACTTTAAGACCTGGAAAGTCGCCGAAATCCGCGTGCCCACGAAAAGGATTTTAAAAAATATTGCGCCCCTGAGTCTGACCGAGTCATCGCCGCCCCTTTCGATTCGACAAACGAGCTCGAGAACCCTCCTACGCCGTCCCGCTCAGAGTACCGTGCGATCTGCAGGATAGCGATACCCCGATATGCCTCGAAAGCGAGGCCGGCCGCCGAAGCCCAAGCCACCCGTAGTGAGGTGAATCGACGATACGCGGCCGACAAATATTGCCCGAGCGAACCAAAAGCGACACCGGACGTAATGAGACATCGAGGACGTCCGCGAAAACTCTCGGGTGTTGTCGTACCAAGATCTCCGGCACCGCTCATCACGCGTGTTGTGTATTTTCCTAAATTCACCTCCCCCTTGCGCCTAGACCTTTAATTTTCTATTTTTTTTTGTTTCGTAGACTATACCCCTCCTTACCCATTTGCCGGCCTGATATGCCGGCCCAAAATAATCCTTCCTCCAGACCGCCCCCTCATCCGGATTAAATCAATTGATGATCCGCATTCGCGAAACGATCCCAAATTCCAGCTATCCTTTTTCCGACTTTCGAGAAAAAAGCGCTCGGAAAACCGCCCGAAAACTCGGATCTTAGCGTGCATCGTCCCATAAAAATAGAGTTGTGTTCGGGTCCGAACATCCAGGGTGTTGTAAATGTGCTGTGAGGGTCATATGACCCGATAAACTGCAAAAATATGTGATGTACCGTAGCTTTAAGGATCAGATAGCAAACTTGTGCTAGCGAATTGAGAATCACGTTCGTACAGCTTAGCCACCCCTGGGATACGTCACCTTTGCGACACCTCCCCGAGAACGAACTATAATGTACTTTGTATATTTTGCGATCTTATGCAATTTTTTAAGTTTCATTTTGCGATTAATATCATGTCTAGATTGTTAAGCCATAATTCTGCGAGTGTATTGTGTGTTAGTTTGTCAGTATATTACAGCCGCCCCATTGCGATATTTCATCCCCTCCTCCATACTAAAAGCGACATTCAGTGTAGTGAAAGTGTTGAAAGACAATTTGGAACTTAGCTGACCGAAATCATTATTCGGCGTACAGAGAGGTACTCGAGTAAGGCCCGGGGGTTTGTGACGAAATTCGTCACCGATCTTACCTCCACCTTCTGTAAATTCTAAGTTTCGAGCAGAAAAGACTATTATTAACTAGTGTTTAAGTGTAGCCAGCTAAGAGACCGAAAGAAGAGTGCCAGGACGCGGATAACAGAAGATCCCGACAAAGCCGCGCAGTGGCCAGTCGGCAGGATTCCCAGATCATCCTGAACCGCCACGTATCGTAGAGCGTCATTACCCTAATTAATTCCCCTATTTAAACATGAACAAGGTCTCCTCTCACCTCCCACCATACGTCCAGCAATTAGAAAGATGCAGAAGACGATTTATGATCGTATATAAAAATTTTAAAACCCATGGAACGTTCCCATATAACCTTCATAATGTCAAAAATCACGTAAGTCAGGGTATAAATGCTGTAACATTTCTTAGGCAATTCTTGTTATTGATGATATCGTTATCGAGATGCAAAAGTCAAATGATGATCGTATTTATAAAAATTTAAAACCCACGGAATGTTCCCATATGACTCCTAAATCATGAAAGTAGACATAAATCACGTAAATTAGAGCTTAACTGCCGTAACTTTTCTGAGGCCCTTTTTTTCATTGATGATATCGTTAGAGAGATGCAAAGGACAAATAATGGTCGTATTTATAAACATTTAAAACCCATGGAATGTTCCCAAATGACCCCCATAAGGTCAAAAATCACGCAAATTAGCGCTTAACTGCCGTAACTTTTCTGAGGCTCTTTTTTTTATTTATGATATCGTTAGAAAGATGCGATAGACAAATTATGATCATAAAATAAAAATTTGAAACTGATCAAATGTTCCAATATGACCCCCATTAGGTGAAAATTGACATAAATCACGTAAATCAGCGTTTAAATGCTGTAACATTTCTGAGGCTTTTCTTTTTATTGTTCATATCGTTATCGAGATGCAAAAGACAAATTATGATCATATTTAAACAAATTTGAAACCTATGGAACGTTCCCATATAACCCCCATAGGGTGAAAATTGCTTAACTGCCGTAACTTTTCTGACGCTGTTTTTTCGTTGATGATATGGTTACAGAGATGCAAAAGACGATTTATGATCGTATTTAAAAATTTTAAAACCCATGGAACGTTCCCATATAACCCTCATAATGTAAAAAATCACGTAAATAAGGGTTTAAATGCTGTAACATTACTGAGGCTCTTCTTGTTATTGATGATATCGTTATCGAGATGCAAAAGTCAAATGATGATCATATTTATAAAAATTTAAAACCCACGGAATGTTCCCATATGACTCCCAAATCATGAAAATTGACATAAATCACGTAAATTAGAGCTTAACTGCCGTAACTTTTCTGAGGTTCTTATTCTCATTGATGATATCGTTAGAGAGATGCAAAGGACAAATTATGGTCGTACTTATAAACATTTAGAACTCATGGAATGTTCCCAAATGACCCCCATAAGGTCAAAAATCACGTAAATTAGCGCTTAACTGCCGTAACTTTCCTGAGGCTTTTTTTTTATTTATGATATCGTTAGAAAGATGCAAAAGACAAATTATGATCATATTTAAAAAAATTTGAAACTGATCAAATGTTCCAATATGACCCCCATAAGGTGAAAATTGACATAAATTGACGTAAATTAGCGCTTAACTGCCGTCTCTTTTCTGGGGCTCTTTTTTTATGATATCGTTAGAAAGATGCAGAAGACGATTTCTGTTCGTATATGAAAATTTTAAAACCCATGGAACGTTCCCATATAACCCTCATAAGGTCAAAAATCACGTAAATCAGCCTTTAAATGCTGTAACTTTTCTGAGGCACTTTTTTATTTATGATATCGTTAGCGAGATGCAAAACGCAAAATATGATCGTATTTAGCAAAATTTAAAACCCACGGAACGTTCTCATATAACCCCATAAAGTGAAAATTGACGTAAATTAGCGCTTAACCGCCGTAACTTTTCTGACGCTCTTTTTTTTAATTATGGTATTGTTAGAGAGATGCAGAAGACGATTTATGATCATAATTAAAAAAATTTGAAACTGATCAATTGTTCCAATATGACCCCCATAAGGTGAAAATTGACATAAATCACGTAAATCAGCGTTTAAATGCTGTAACATTTCTGAGGCTTTTCTTTTTATTGTTCATATCGTTATCGAGATGCAAAAGACAAATTATTATCATATTTAAAAAAATTTGAACCCTATGGAACGTTCCCATACAACCCCCATAGGGTGAAAATTGACGTAAATTAGCGCTTAACTGCCGTAACTTTTCTGAGGCTGTTTTTTCATTGATCATTCATGATTTCATTGATGATTCATTTCATTGATACGATCATCATTTGACTTTTGCATCTCGATAACGATATCATCAATAACAAGAAGAGCCTCAGCAATGTTACAGCATTTAAACCCTTATTTACGTGATTTTTTACATTATGAGTGTTATATGGGAACGTTCTATGGGTTTTAAAATTTTTAAATACGATCATAAATCATCTTTTGCATCTCTCTAACCATATCATCAATGAAAAAACAGCGTCAGAAAAGTTACGGCAGTTAAGCGCTAATTTACGGCAATTTTCACCCTATGGGGGTTATATGGGAACGTTCCATAGGTTTCAAATTTGTTTAAATATGATCATAATTTGTCTTTTGCATCTCGAGAACGATATGAACAATAAAAAGAAAAGCCTCGGAAATGTTACAGCATTTAAACCCATGGAACGTTCTCATATAACCCCATAAAGTGAAAATTGACGTAAATTAGCGCTTAACCGCCGTAACTTTTCTGACGCTCTTTTTTTTAATTATGGTATTGTTAGAGAGATGCAGAAGACGATTTATGATCGTGTTTAAATATTTAAAACCCATACAGCCCCCATAAGGTCAAAAATCACGTAAATCAGCGTTTAAATGCTGTAACATTTCTGAGGCTCTTATTTGTAATAATGATATCGTTATCGAGATGCAAAAGTCAAATTATGATCGTATTTATAAAAATTTAAAACCCATGGAATGTTCCCATATAACCCCCATAAGGTGAAATTTGACATAAATCACGTAAATAGAGCTTAACTGCCGTAACTTTTCTGAGGCTCTTGTTTTTATTGACGATACCGTTACACAGATGAAAAAGATGGATTATGACGTTTTATGATCGTATTTAAAATAATTTGAAACCCATCGAATGTTCCCATATGTCCCCCACAAGGTGAAAATTGACATAAATCACGTAAATTAGCGCTGATCTGCCGTAACTATTCTTAGGCTTATTTTTTCTTTGATGATACCGGTAGAGAGATGCAAAAGACAAAGTATGATCGTATTTATAAACATTTAAAACCCATGGAATGTTCCCATATGACCCTCATAAAGTCAAATATCACGCTGTAACCCTTTTCCGGATTGGAAAAGGGCTGAACAAAAATTTAATAGAATAAACGCAACTCAAAATATGGTCCCCACCTGGGATACCATTTGTAACCCGAATTTTCGGATGGGAAAAAAGAGGTTACATAAAACTGAACTCCAAAATCCACGCAAACAAAACTCAATATATTTCTCAAAATAGAGGGGACGGTACATTAATTTGGGGCGCGACAAACGGACGGCAGAAATACGCAAAGGGCGGCGGAAACAGCAAAGGGGCGAGTTCGCAAATCACGCAAAGGGACAAATTTCTTTTGAAATGACCGGTTATCGATGGGGGAACAAGTTAGTGTGGGGGCGGCGGTACTCACGAGAAAATAAACTGTCCTGGAAAGTATTTCAGAGTCCAGCCTTCAGGTTCGCCGAAAACTTTGCAGGATCCAAATTCCGCAGCTCACACTCACACACTATTTAGGGAAAGAACGCAAACAAAATAGGGGAATTCGCCACAATTTTCGCGAACAATAGTTGGGGACCGCACTTTTGGCAATCGCAATCTAAATTGGCTAATTGATTGACGGGATCGGAAATGCTCTACAGGTATACCGCACGCTTGTAGATCGCCGGACGGAATGTGTCGATGTTCTCCACGAAATCCACGAGGTTCTTGCCCACGGTCACGGTGTTGATAATTTTCCATCGGCGTAGAGCATCATGGTTAAGGAGGATAAGGAAGGCAATATCAGACGGGCATGCTGCCGGAAAAGGACAGCTATACCGGACGAAATTAGGAATGGTGTGACGGCTGTATAAAGAAGGGGGGGGGGTGACGTAACGAGACTTGTCGTGATAAGGAAGTAAGAAGGGGTAATTACATTCCCTAATACGTAAGAGAGAGAGAGAGATAAAGTATAGGGTATCGTCTCATCGCTCATCATCGTTTTAAGAGTTCGATTGACTCTTTCGACCGGGTTGGCCTGTGCATGGTACGGCGGGATAGGGGGGGGGGTGATACCTAAATCCGCGAGGTGAGACGATATGTGCTTGTTAGCGTACTGTTTTGCTTTGTCCGTCAGAAAATATTTCGGGCAACCCCATCGGTTTATTACTAGACTATCAAAAGCATCCATAATCGCGGGACAAGTAGCCGCGCGAAGGGGTTTCACCTCGATATATTTCGTGAACATATCCTGAAATACGACTACAAATTGATTTTGCTTCTTGCTTGGGGGAAACGGCCCCATGATGTCGTAGCTAACCGTCATTCATAGACCTTCGGTCGTTCTCTCCGTCATTAGGCCAGGGGGGGCTTGTTGGGAAACCTTGACTTTCTGACACGAAGGGCATCGGGATACGTAACGCGAAACGTCCTGAAATATTCCGGGCCAATAAAAATCCTGAATTAGGCGATGGTAAGTCTTGTCCACGCCAAGGTGACCGGATTGGGGACAATCATGGGCATCGCTCATGGCACGGGAACTCGACGGGGCGGGTATGACCAGCTTCCAGGCGTCCTGATCGGTCACAGCTGACACAATGACGGGGTGCGGGCGACGGTAGTAGATTCTACCATCTTCAATCCGCCAGTTGGGGTATTTTGAGGGGAATTCTCTAATATTCGATATCTTTTGGGTATACCAGGGATCTGCATCATCTCCAATGGCGCCAAGGGCTTCTTCCACTGTCTCGTACATGCGGGATAATGCGTCGGGCACAACATTGAGGGCACCTGCGCGATGCGTTATCTCCATGTCATACGCCTGCATGGCTAATCGGGCTAGTCGACCGAAGGGGTCACGCAAATTCCGGAGCCACTTCAGGCTATGATGGTCGGGGATGATCTTGAAGTGCGTTCCCTCTATATACGGACGATATTTATTCACCGCCCAGAGGACGCCGAGGCATTCCATCTCGGTGACCGTGTACTTCCGTTAGGCTTTGGTGAGGATGCGACTAGCGAAACTAATCGGGTGCTCCTCTCCATTGACCTCCTGGGTAATCACGGCACCAAGGGCGAAATCGCTCGCGTCCGTATGGATCGTGAATTCAATTCCAAAATCGGGACGTTTCAGTACGGGGGTGTGGGTGAGGGAGTCACGTAGCGCTTCAAACGCGTTCTGTTGCTCCTCTCCCCAGGTCCAGGGGTGCCTTTGGTCAAAAGCTGTGACTGAGGAACGCGATCATGGGAGAAATTTGGGAGGAATCGGGAGTACCACCGCACCATTCCCAAAAGGCGGCGAAGCTGCTTGACGTTGGTAGGTGGGGGGAATTTCAAAATGGGGGCGGTCTTTTCCGGGTCAGTTTTCAAGCCGTCTTTATTGAGCACGAGACCAAGGTATTTTACCTCTTCCCGGAAGAATTCGCTTTTCTCTAGATTTAACTCCAAACCAGCACGTTTGAGGGAGGTTAATACGACTTCTAGGTAATGGAAGTGGTCCTCCTCATTGTCCGTAGCGATGATGATATCATCTAGATATGCGAAGACGTGGGGTTCCCACGCAGGATCAATGAGGCGATCCACTAACCGTTGAAAGGTGGCGGGGGCGTTGGTAAGGCCAAAGCGCATACGTTTAAATTGGAAGAGTCCCAGGCCTGGAACTGCGAAGGCCGTGATGGGTCGACTCTGGTGCGCAACGGGAACCTGAAAATAGGCCTGACTGAGATCTAGCGTGGTGATACACCGACGACTTCGGGGGTTTTGGGCGCGACACCGGGACCGATGTGGCGCGCAGCAGTGGAGATGCGTCAGCCACGGGTGGTGCGGGTGAAGGTGAATCTCTACGATTTCCCTTGGGCTGCGCCGGGGGGGGGGGGCGCGGGGGCAGTAGCGGCTTATTTGTCTTTCTGCTTCTTACTCTTTGGAGAGTAGGCGAAAGCCGGGTAAACCGACTGTGTAGCGGGTGGAGGGGGTCGGTAAGATCTTTCCTGACTCGCTACACTCTCGACCTGGCGGCCTTGGCGCTGCAAATCCGGAAAGTCTAGTACGGATTCGCGGCGTATGTGCTTCGCGAGACCGCGCCTCAAGTTCTGGACACAAATGTCCAATTGTTCGTCAACTGAAGGGGGAACCGAAAGTAATCTAAATTTAATTAAAGTAATCGATTTTTATTTAGGCAATAAAATTTTCAATTTTCTTTCCCATTAACTAGAAGGTTGCGGGGGAATTTCAAGGTCAGGAAGGGAAAAACAAAAATAGGGAATTTCCTATTATTAACTAAATATTCATAATTTTACTCATTCTTAATACTAATTATTCTTAAGACTAATTATTTGCAATATAGAATAGGGGAGGGACGCGAAACCGAAACCGAAGCTGGAAAGCCCGAGGCCGACTTCGTTTTCTAAAATCGCAAGATTACGCAAATAACAAACAACAAAAATGACACAATCCAAATATGACGACAGTTCGAATTTTTCCGGCGAACTCTACCGTTTCTAAAATTTTCATTTCATTTTTAGGAAAATCACAATTTTGATTTTCCCCACCAGGGATGCCATTTATGACCCTTTTCCCGAATTGGAAAAGGGTAGAACACAAAAACGCAACAAAAATGAATGAATGAAAAACGCAAGGGAATTAAATAATCATCAACCTTTATATACGAACTGAAGGTTATATTTCTCAAAAAAAAATATGCAGTAAAGTTTTGGAGGCGCGACAAGAAAATGAACGCACTAATACGCAAAGGGCGCGGGGTTCACGAATCACGCGACGGTAGCGTTTCTTCTGTATGACCGGAAATACACACAAAAAAAGTACAAACCGCGAAGGGGGGGGGGCACAAAAGATGCACTAAGGAGGGACTTACGGTGTCGGCGCTAACGTCTCTTGCAGCGTCGGTGGACCAGGAAGTCGATCCGGGACTCGTCGGCGGACGGCTCGGGATGTCCTCCTCGAAATCCTCACTAGAGGCTGTGAAGTCCTCGGCAGAAGGGTGGGTGGTCGTCGCACCGAAACTTCGTCCTCACTTTTTCCGCACGAATAATTTCGCCTCGTAAATAGTCCACTCACGCAAAATACTTTATACCGCGAAGCAAATTTCCACGCCAAGCAGATTTCCACGCAACACACGTTTTTCACACAATTGATCGGGGTCCGTTCCGTAACGCCTCCGAAAACGAAGTGACAATGTGGGGCCGCTATCGCGCTTGGTAGATGCGCGCAGGAACCGTACGCGCATCTCCAGTGACCAGGAGCGGAGAATCACCGGGGGTGATACGGGGTTTTCCCCACCTAGTCACAGGTGTTGGGAAAGTATTCTCTGTCTTCGTCTCTTCGGCTTCCATGCAGCGATAGAGAGAGAGAGAGACAGGCGTTAGATGACGCAACATCGGTTTGAACAGCCACGCTACCAAAAGGCAGCTTTCAGGTGGCAAGAGTTGGACGGCTACTGCCGAGTTAGTGGAGGCGAGTAAGGTCGCCATACACGGGGGAAAAGAGGGGGAATGTGAGTCGGTTTTTTTAGCGTGCTGGGCCTGAATAATGCAGGCGCGCAGCGACGAAAAGGGGGACACGATACAGGCGCTATAGAGAGGGGCGGTGTCCCTTCTCGACGGCCAGGATGACTCCTACCATCGGGTGGTGCCTCCTGCACTGCCGAGAGGGACAGCCAGGGGAAAGAGGGGCTCGGGCGTTTCGAGTGCTCGGAAGGTGGTGACGCTCCCGGCGAAACACGCAATCGAGCAATGACGGTAAAGCCGTTCAGGCGCTTTACCGGCGACTGACGGACGGGTATCCGAACTCATGAAAAGTGTATAAGAAAAAGGATTGAGGAAGGCGATCCTAAGCTCCGGGACACTTTCGACACTCGAGGGAACCTCGGCATCCACCGCGACGGATCTGCCAAGGGGACGATCGGTGACGCCTTGTCACAATAAAAATTTAAAACCCATGGAACGTTCCCATATAGCCCCCATAAGGTGAAATTTGACGTAAATTAGCGCTTAACTGCTGTATCTTTTCTGGGGCTCTTTTTTTTATTTATGATATCGTTAGAGAGATGCAAAAGACGAATTAGAATCGTGTTTAAAAAAATTTTAGGCGATTTATGATCGTATTTAAAAATTTTAAAACCCATGGAACGTTCCCATATAACCCTTATAAGGTCAAAAATCACGTAAGTCAGCGATTAAATGCTGTAACATTTCTGAGGCTCTTCTAGTTATTGATGATATCGTTATCGAGATGCAAAAGTCAAATGATGATCGTATTTAAACAAATTTGAAACCCATCGAATGTTCCCATATGACTACCCAAATCACGAAAATTGACATCAATCACGTAAATGAGAGCTGAACTGCCGTAACTTTTCTGAGGCTCTTTTTTTCATTAATGATATCGTTAGAGAGATGCAAAGGACAAATTATGGGCGTATTTACAAACTTTTAAAACCCATGGAACGTTCCCATATAACCCCCATAAAGTAAACAATCACGTAAATCAGCCTCTAAATGCTGTAACATTTCTGAGGCACTTTTTTATTTATGATATCGTTATAGAGATGCAGAAGACGATTTATGATCGTATTTAAAAAATTTAACACCCATGGAACTTTCCCATATAACCTCCATAAGGTAAAAAATCCGTAAATCAGCGTTTAAATGCTGTACATTTCTGAGGCTCTTCTTTTAATTGATGATATCGTTATCCAGATGCAAAAGACAACTTATGATCGTATTTAAAAAAATTTGAAATCCATCGAATGTTCCCATGTGACCCCCATAAGTTGAAAATTTACGTAAATCACGTAAATTAGCGATTAACAGCCGTAACTTTTCTGAGGCTCTGTTTTTAATTTTGACTTCTTTAGAGAGATGCAAAAGACAAATTATGATCGTATTTAAAAAAATTTTACACCCATGAAACGTTCCCATATAACCCCCATAACGTAAAATACCACGTAAATCAGCGTTTAAGTGCAGTAACTTTTCTGTGGCTATTTTTTTAAATGATGATTACGTATCAGTATTAGAAAAAATTTAAAACCCGTGGAATGTTCCCATATGACCCCCATAAATTCAAATATCACGTAATTTAGTGCTTAACGGTAGTAACTTTTCTGAGCCTCTTTTTTATTGATGATATCGTTAGAGGAATGCAAAAAACGAGTTAGAATCGTATTTAAAAAAATGTTAAACCCATGGAACGTTCCCATATAACCCTCATAAAGTAAACAATCACGTAAATCAGCCTGTAAATGCTGTAACATTTCTGAGGCACTTTTTTATTTATGATATCGTTAGAGAGATGCAAAAGACAAAATATGATGGTATTTATAAAAATTTAAAACCCATGGAAAGTTCCCATATAACCCCATAAGGTGAAAAATCACGCTAATCAGCGTTTAAATGCTGTAACATTTCTGAGGCTCTTCTCTTTATTGATGATATCGTTATCGAGGTGCAAAAGACAAATTATAATCATATTTAAAAAAATTTGAAATCCATGGAACATACTCATATAACTCCCATATAGTAAAAAATTACGAAAATCAGCATTTAAAAGCTGTAACTTTTCTGAGGCTCTTTGAGTCTCATCAAGTTTTTAAAACAAAAGATAAACATGGCGTCGGACCCTGAATACGTTGTTTTTCATTCTATTGCTTCCGTATCGACAACGGTGCAAGGTAGAGCAAAAATTTACTAAACCTTCTTTGTAGAGGAGGAAATTTCCTACAAAAAAGTCCGGGAGAGCCCTAGTCTAAAAAGTAAAACTTAGGCGGGAGAAAGCCTCGAAGAAAGCATCGCAGTTTTGCTGTCTCATCCTAAGCGTTTTCACAGTCTGAGACTGTGGGTTTCTTATATTGATATCACGCGACACATGGTGCAGAACCAGCACCGAAATCTTAGTACAGTCGCGAAGGAATACCTACAATTTCATCCTTTCACATTTCTCTCCGTGCATATAACCCCAATAAAGTTAAAATTGACGTAAATTAGCGCTTAACTGCCGTAACTTTTCTGAGGATCTTTTTTTTTATTTATGATATCCTTAGAGGGATGCAAAAGACGAATTAGAATCGTATTTAAAAAAATTTTAAACCCATGGAACGTTCCAATATAACCCCCATAAAGTAAACAATCACGTAAATCAGCCTTTAAATGCTGTAACATTTCTGAGGCACTTTATTATTTACGATATCGTTAGAGAGATGCAAGAAACAAATTATGATCGTATTTATAAACATTTAAAACACATGGAACATTCCCATATAACCCCAATAAAGGAAAAAATCACGTAAATCAGCGTTTAAAAGCTGTAACTTTTCTGAGGCTCTTTTCTTATTGATGATGTCGTTAGAGAGATGCAAAAGACGAATTAGAATCGTATTTAAAAATTTTAAAACCCATGGAACGTTCCCATATAACCCTCATAAGGTCAAAAATCACGTAAGTCAGCGTTTAAATGCTGTAACATTTCTGAGGCTCTTCTTGTTATTGATGATATCGTTATCGAGATGCAAAAGTCAAATGATGATCGTATTTATAAAAATTTAAAACCCACGGAATGTTTCCATATAACTCCCAAATCATGAAAATTGACAAAAATCACGTAAATTAGAGCTTAACTACCGTAACATTTCTGAGGCTCTTCTTTTTATTGATGATATCGTTATCGAGATGCAAAAGTCAAATTATGATCGTATTTATAAAAATTTAAAACCCATGGAACTTTCCCATATAACCCCCATAAGGTGAAAATTGACGTAAATTAGCGCTTAACTGCTGTAACATTTCTGAGGCTCTTCTTTTGATTGATGATATCGTTAGAGAGATACAAAAAACGAATTATGATCGTATTTATAAAAATTTTAAATCCTAGAACGTTCCCATATAACCCCCATAAGGTGAAAATTGACGTAAATTAGCGCTTAACTGCTGTAACATTTTTGAGGCTCTTCTTTTGATTGACGATACTTTTGCAGAGATGCATGGATTATGACTATTTATGATCGTATTTAAACAAATTTAAAACCCATGGAATGTTCCCATAAGACTCCCAAATGATGAAAATTGACATAAATCACGTGAATTAGCGCTTAACTGCCGTTAATTTTCTGAGCCTCTATTTTTATTGATAATATCCTTACAGAGATGCAAAACACAAAATATGATCGTATTTAAAAAATTTCAAATCTATGGAACATTCTCATATAACCCCCATAAAGTAAAAAATCACGTAAATCAAGATTCAAATGCTGTAACTTTTCTGAGGCTCCTTTTTTTATTTACGATATCGTTAGAGAGATGCGAGAAACAAATTATGATCGTATTTATAAAAATTTTAAATCCTAGAACGTTCCCATATAACCCCCATAAGGTGAAAATTGACGTAAATTAGCGCTTAACTGCTGTAACATTTTTGAGGCTCTTCTTTTGATTGATGATATCGTTACAGAGATGCAAAAGACGAATTAGAATCGTATTTAGAAAAATTTTACACCCATGGAACGTTCCCATATAACCCCCATAAGGTGAAAAATCACGTAAATCAGCGTTTAAGTGCTGTAACATTTCTGAGGCTCTTCTCTGTATTGATGATATCGTTATCGAGATGCAAAAGACAAATTATAATCATATTTAAGAAAATTTGAAACCCATGGAACGTTCTCATATAACCCCCATAAAGTGAAAATGGACGTAAATTAGCGCTTAACTACCGTAACTTTTCTGAGGCTTTTTTTTCATTAGTGATATCGTTAGAGAGATGCAGAAGACGATTTATGATCGTATTTAAAAAATAAAGAATGCTTCGGCGCATTCTCGGTAGCGAACTGCAGCATTGCCAATTTTGAAATCGGCCGTTTAAAGGCTGATGACGCTGTGCGAACTGTGACAACGCGAACTAAGCCGTCATAACCTAGATGACACTGGAGAATGCGAGCCAGGTACCATTTTGCCGGAGGCAGATTATCGTTTTGCAATAATACGATTCACCCGAGTATTAGCGATGTCGCAGAATGAAACCTCTTTTAGCGCTGTTGGCATGAGGTCACGTAGCGGCGAGACCACCATAGGCAAAATTGCTCCAAAAGTTCTTGGTAGAGGTGCAAACGAGTGATGTGTCTCACTGAGTAGTCGCCGGTTAGTGGTGCGGGCGCAGATAATAGAAAGCCGCCAACAAGAATTTGCGCTGGTGTTAGCGTGTCGACGCTCTCAGTATCATCGTTGAGACATGCCTCGATACGACACAAGAGCGTCGAGAGCGCAAGAGAAATATTAATTTTTGTATGGTCCAGTAACAGTCAACTGCAGTTGTGAGAAGTCGAAAAAGATTCCACTGCTTGAAGTCAAGTTTTTATACCATCAACGCATTGAAAGGTTTGGACGAATTGGAGCCATTGACATAATTGAATTTGATAAACTTTTGAAACGCATGTCTCAAAAAGAAAAACAAGTTATTTGGTTTGATTCGAAAGGAGGGTCTTTACAGCGCCCTCAAAATTCAGTTAATGATGACCTTTCTCATGATGAAACAATACACGTTTTCGAGCCATCAACAATAAAAATAGACCCAAATTACGCACTGGGTTCATAAGAGCCAAACAAACCTAGCTTACAATTAAAACTCGAACTTGAATCAACAGATATATCATGTGACAGATTTGGCATTTCAGTCAGGACTGCAGCTGCCATAAAATGGAACGTATTAAAAAATGATGGTATTGCAACGAAGCCAGACACTTCCTGTGTCAATGACAAAAGCAAAATTAGAAGCGAGAGGAGTCGCGTTAGGGAAAGCCTGTCAATAGAAGAAAAAAATTATTCGTGGCCTGTACTGCGACGGTAGAAAAAACAACACTTTAACGGTGGAAACCAAGGAGGAGTCCATTTGATTGTTGCATTTCAACGAACTAGCTCTGCGTCGTTTATTTAAGTTGTTAGATGATAAAACCTCTAGGCCAACGTATTTTACTGGAGTAATTTGCCAGCTGTAAATTTTGAACCAATAGACTGCGCTATTTCAGAGGTAAATGATCTCAGCAAAGACTAGCGCTGCCTTTTCAAGATTTCAACAGCTATTACGAAAATTTCTTGTCCTCCAGATCTTGCAGTGTCTGAACTCGGCCCCATATCTCATGCAAGGTAGTCAACTACTACGAACACGATTCTCAGAAAGTATATTCCCATTGCTGAGTCATGCAATAATTTGATGAATTTTGTTAAATTTATATTACCCTTTTACAAGCCTTTATGGTTTACTATAAAGAGGCCGAATTCCATCATTACTGCTCCAAAACATGTGCACAAAATGAGTATGCTATCTAGGTATTTAACATAAAATGTTCGTGAAATAGTGAACAAGGTCATTGAAAGAAATGATTCCTTCGCCCATTCTGGAAAACCTTCATCTGAGCATAGTCATAGATGATATACAGCATGCCCGAGAGCTTGCTTTGCGTCAAATTTTAAAGGCCAGAGCCTCCAGTCCTCGTTCTCGGGGCAACAATCCGATACGATATTTCAAAACTCCTAGTTTCAACTTTAAAGCTACAGAATATTTCAATTTAGTAGAATGAGATAACGATGACTTGTCGTCCCCATCTGTGCTTCGATTAGTATCAGATGACAAAATCAAGTCTCTTATACAGATAGGAAGTATATGGAATACACAATTTGGCAGTAAAACATGTCAACTACTATTAGAACATTGCGTGGAGAGAAAAAGATGACACTGTGGAATGTTACTATGCCGCAAAGAGGGTAAAGCGCTAGATTCAATCGATGACCAGTTTTAAAATTTCCCCTTGCACTAAATTAGCATTAGCCTAAAGCATTTTTTTCTGCATTACCAGGATTCTATACAACTTCCTAATATCGTTTTTAATTATTTCTAAAAAATCTCTAAGAAATGTTGTAAGGGTTAAACTTTGACCGCAATCCATGAGCGTCAACCGTTGACTGATTTAAATTTTCCTTTTTGGGCTGATTTATGATGAGGCGTAGCAATTTTTCCATACTTTCTCGTTTTAATATGACGATTTTTAAATTTTTCGACTCTCTCTAATAAGCATCGTCCTAAAAAATTGGACTACGTTTTTTTTACAGGTCTGTTTATGTTCCTAAGTATTATCAGAAGTTAATCCGTTGAATACATTTATTACTTTGTTTGTTCGTATTACTAGTCTGAGTTCCAATTGTCTTTTCATTAGTTTCCTGTAGACGCTTCTAATCATTCCCAAATGCCCGTAGATTTATCCCAAATATGCGGAACAAAACGACAATAATCGTCCACTTTCCCGACCAAGAGTTCAATCCAGATATTTTTCAGCGAAAAGGTAATTTCTCGAAAGTTGACCAATTATAAACTGGAGGTGAAGCGAATGAAAATTCGGAATATTCGGCGTGCACATTCGAAACGCTGGCGGACAATCAGAAATTTACTGGTCAGTCTGTAAAGCAGCTTTACCTGTAGCTCGCCCTTCGGTTCAAAGAGTCCATTATGTAACCCGAATTTTTTTTTACGGTGGGGGATGTGCATTAGGCACCATAAGGAGTTGATGATGTTGAATAACCCCCCGTGTGTCGGACTCCCGTACCCTTGATGTCAAGGGTAAGGTTTACGTACTAAAACCCTAATCTCTCTTGGCCCTCCATAATAGGGTGGATCGAAAAACACGAATTTTAGATTTCGGATTCGGCGAGGTGTGGAAAAGATGTATATCCCTATCAAATGAAAGCACAACAAATTTCAGCCCGATCGGTTGATATTTACTATCCCAACATCGAGCTTAAAGTTTTGAAGTTTACGTAGGATATATTAACTTTTAGGTGTGTGCGTATCCTGCGAGACTACAATTTTAAACTAAATTACATTCATGTCAGTGTCGTTAATAAAAACACAGAAACTAAAAAATATATGAATACACTGCAGAAACTGTAATGAGCGAGGTGAAACATTGTTAAGAAAATCTCAAATTACGCTATTTTCGTGTATATTACAAAACAGCCTAATTCGGTAACTGTATATGCTTTACTAAGGTTGGTGTTCGATTGGAGGTTCAAAAAGTGACTATTGTGGGTTTCTCTTCTTCAGAATCCTCCACGAGAAGGTAGTTGCACTTAGGATTCCACCCTTACCTATCCCAACCAACCAACCATAAATGGGCAATTTTTATTTAGTTCTCACTATCTGAAAGACTTACGAAGCCTTACTTAGTCTCCAAAGAAGGCATAACTTGCCTGGAACGTAGAATGGCTCTTATATAGCGTCACGTGCCTCAAAACCGCAAACGTGCGTTGCAGCTTCGGTGACCAGCTTAACAGTGCGTTCCACTGCTTGCGTGTGGCAAGGAAAGTCACCAATCATAGAATAAATGTGGATCTTGTCGACAGCACAACAGTTTATGTCCTCATCTAAAATTCTACGCGAAATTGGTGGCTCAACATAAATCGAAGATGACCAAGAAATCAAATCGAAAGTACTTGTAGCTTTACAAATGGAACACGAAAAACACGAGGCTTTGACTGTGGACCTGATGTTTTCATTTCCATATTTTAATGTCTTTGATGAAGAATTTTTTGAACAGTAAATTTTCTGATAGCATCACTTTCATCTGAGAGCATCGAGAGCAGTACATATTCTGGGTTAGCAAAATCTTCTATAATATTAATCTACTTCAGTCTGAATGTTCACGTCATTTTCTACGAATCTCTCCCTTCCATATGAAATCCGATAGTAAAACGTCCCTTTCCTTCCGTCGATTTTGTTCCAGAGCAGCTACCTCGGAAAAGGCTGGTAGGAGTATATCCTACCCTGAACTAGCTACCAGGGAAAAGGAAAATCAAACCATGCTGTTTTCTTTTTTCTAAAGGCTTCCCCTTCCCTTTCATTGTTCTTGCTTTTCCTTCTATATCGTTTACCGTTCCTATTTAGAGTGTTTTCACATTTGATTTCATTCATTCTCCAACTAGCATTCCTGATAGCTAAGCAGTCATCCACATAGATCAAGTAAGAAGTACGAAATTACGTTGGGAGTACAAAGTACGGTATTATATTCCGTGTCCGGGGTCGTCGAACATGTAGTCCAGGTAAGGCGCCCCGTAGTTTTTCATTTTTAACATTTAAACCATGTTAAGGTCATGCTGGTGGCAACTACGCTGTTAATTTCTTGTGAATATATATATATATATATATATGAATTAAGAAACGTTACGGTATTGGCGATGTAATAAATAAAATAATGATTATATATATAAAAAAATTTATATAATTAATGTAATAATGAAAATAAATTTATTCAATCGTAATAATGTTGGCGACTTCGCTGACAATTTTTTATATAAATATATGAAGTAAAAGAACGTAATACCGAAAATAAATTGATGGCATATTATTCTGAAAATGTACACAATTGAACCCCTGGCGATCAAAAGGAGATACGCGCGAAACGCCGGAGAATTTGTTGGCCCCTCGGCTCGTAATTTTTTGACTTTCGAATTTTAAAGTTTTCATTAGATATCTTAATAGGAAAATTAAATAGGCAAAATTTTTGTTAAAATAAAAAATTTCTCTCCCTCTTCGTTTTGAATATAATCGCAAAAAACGAAATTTTTTGAAATATAAAATAACTTAATTATTTTGTCTTTAACTAGTCATATCTTTTACAATAATTGGAATTTTTTAATGAAATTTTTAGGGAATATGCACTATTCTATCTACAAACTAACGTATTGTTCCAAATTATGGTTAGTTATTACGGAAATTTTTTAAAAATTGGTTTTTGTTTTACTACACAAAGTTGATATTGAAAGCTTCAGACACTTCGGGAGTCGAGGGAATTTCAATAAATCGAAATTTCCTTCCGACCGAAAATTCGAGGAAGGTTCAAAGAAGTTTTTTGTAAAGTTATAGACTAATCTGACTCGTAGTTTTCAAGTAACAATTGAAAATTAATTGTGTAGAAGTTTTCACACCACAATAGAGGTATCGACACGGCTCAAAAATTGTTCGCGAGTTACTACGAAAAAGCATTTTTAGATGTTATTTTTACGCAAAAAACAAATTGCAACCTTCATTTTTTTTGAAGAGTTCATAATAGTATCGTAATTCGATTTATTGTCGTTATATTTGTTAATTGAAATCAGACAAATTAAACTAAGATATAATAAGAAACAAATACCTGATACAATAATTATCATAAATGTTTCAAAATTATTGAAAATTATTCCCAGAAAAAAAATGTTTACCATATACATACAATAATTTTTAAAACCCAGTTTATTAAATAATACTAGTCTCTAAAATTATATACATAGTCTGCAAAATGTATATTTTGCCCTAGGTGGTGGTGGAAAAATTTATTAAAACAGCCGTCGGAATTATGGGTAAAATGTTATTTCCAAGATATTGTTTCGTATTACTGACACTTTACAATACGACGAAATTAAACAGTATATATTACACTTTTTTTACAGGCCTCTTTTTGTAGTCCAGGTATTCCTTACTATTCCCTATTATTATTATTATATAAGGAAAAGTTATATTATTGTATAATTTTGAATATCCCAAAAGATTAGAAGATTTAATGATTGGTAATAGTGCGGAATGTATAAATTGTCGAAAGTATATTCGTCAGTATAATAATGCCTTATCTTTTGCAAGTTTTGGCGCAAAATTTGATGCATTGTATAATGCTGGACCACAATCAGTTCTGTTACGAACATCGTCGAGTACGGTTGTTTATACAGTAACGTGTTTTCCGGAAAATGCGTGATACGTAGATCCAAAATTAGATTAATGTTTCTAAGTAATTTAAGGTATAAAGTGAATAAGTGATAGTTTGGTGCCGTTTGAAGTGCAGGAGATTGCACCTGGTGCAATTTCCAAGATGGCCCCTGGGTCAGTGGAAACTTAAAGTGAATCTCAACCATTTGGTACACAACAGAATGCAAACTCCTACAGCTACGCAGCCGCTACGACGAAAGACCAATTTCCAAAAAAGGAACAAGCTATAGTGATATATTCCGTAGCAGATATTTCTATAGACAAAGATATAACAGAAATTGGAATAATCATTAATCCGCGTAATATAAGATTCGTATCCAAGGTCTCTGGTAACAGAGTATGCATGTACCTAGACAGTACACAAACAGTGAATGACCTCACGAGTAAACATTCTCAGATTGTAATCAATAACAACGAACTACAACTACGACCACTAATCACGAAACATACTTTCGAATGATACTTTCGAATGTGTGCCCGTTTATTCCCCATCAAGTTATAATGGAGGCTCTTAAGAGGATTAAAATTAGAACAACTTCGGCAATGACATTCTGGAGAGCAGGAATGTCCAATCCAGATTTTTCTCACATACTCAGTTTTAGAAGACAGGTGTATATTCACCCCGACGACGAAAAATTAATCCCTGAATCAATGCAAATTTACTACGAAGATACATCTTACTGGCTATACCCTTCTACAGAAACTGTAATATGCTTTCTTTGCAAAAAAGTGTCCATATTGCAAAACAGTGTCAAAATGTTGACGAAGCGAGAACTTCCCAAGTAGACTCGGATTTCCCCACCTTAGAAGACAACATCTCGAATAACCTTCAAGTAAAATTTCGTAAATCAGCGTTTAAATGCCGTAACATTTCTGAGGCTCTTCTTTTTATTGATGATATCGTTATCGAGATGCAAGAGACAAATTATAATCATATTTAAAAAAATTTGAAACCGATGGAACGTTCCCATATAACCCACATAAGGTGAAAATTGACATAAATTAGCGCTTATCTACCGTCACTTTTTTCATTGATGATATCGTTACAGAGATGCAGAAGACGATTTATGGTCGTATTTAAAAAATTTAAAATCCATGGAACATTCTCATATAACCCCCATAAAGAAAAAATCACGTAAATTAGCGCTTAACTGCCGTTACTTTTCTGAGCCTCTATTTTTTATTGTTGATATCTTTAGAGAGATGCAAAACACAAAATATGATCGTATTTATAAAAATTTAAAACCCATGGAACGTTAGCATATAACCCTCATAAAGTCAATAATCACGTAAATCAGGGTTTAATTGCTGTAACTTTTCTGAGGCGCCTTTTTTTATTTACGATATCGTTAGAGAGATGCAAAAGACGAATTAGAATCGTATTTTAAAAAATTTGAAACCCATCGAATGTTCCCATATGACCCCCATAAGGTGAAAATTGACACAAATCATGTAAATTAGCGCTTAACTGCCGTAACTATTCTGAGGCTCTTCTTTTCATTGATGATATCGTTAGAGAGATGCAAAAGACGATTTATGATCGTACTTAAACAAATTTAAACCCCATGGAACGTTCCCTGCCGTAACTTTTTAGTAGCTCTGTCAACCAAGTTGTCAATAATAGTTATTTGTGAAGAAAGGGATGGTGGGAATTATAATTTAGGAATCGTCCAGGATAATTTTGTGTGTAAAACTAATCAAATTGGAGGGTCCCCGTACTCTAATTTTTTATGAGTAACATTTTCAATAATGGTAATCTGTTATTCTTTTAAGTTTCGAAAGTAAATTGTGACCTATGATGATAACGAATAAGTTAAGTCGATGTTCCGTAATTACAGAATGACCCTGGGAAGCTCTGCGGATATTAGCTTGATGTTCGTTAATTCTTGTTTTATGACTTGTAGTATTGACCTATTAACGAACGGAGGACGCAATTTCGGCATTCAAGTTTGCGCTATCGCCATACAATGAGTGCGTCGAAAAAATATTCGGAAATCGTTGTTTTCTATATTTTCGAGGATGATCTTTCCAATGGTGATGGTTACAATCTTCCAAAATGACTTTTAACCTCAAAAAAAAACCGGTAATTTACAACAAATACTTGATTTTGTAAGTGATAATTTAGTTTAAAAATGAGATTTCGTTCCTTTAACGTTTGTTTTTATGTCCAAAATAGATTTAGAACATGACCTCGATGTCTAAACTTAAAACAAATACGGTTAGGAGAAGTCGAAAATTTTTTATTTTTTTTTATTTATTTATTAATTAACGGGCGGAATCGCCCTTTTTACTTAATCGTTGCTGTATTGTATATTGTAAGATTTTGCGAGAGCTGCAGATCGACTTAGAAAGATGGCGCCATACTTCACATTTGTGTATGAAATGTAGGACTGCAGAAACCTACACCAAGTACAGCAGCGGTCATGAGTCGATTTCCGCCAGATAAACAATATTTTCGAAACGTAAACAAACAACGTGGCTCGTCTTACCAACAGCGAGCTGCTGCTTGAAAACGGAATCGACAAATTGTTCAGCCGACGGGGATCGAACTCACGACCTACGACTTCGTAGTCCAGTACGTTAACCGCCTGAGCCACGAAGCCGATTATTGAACAAAAGGAAGCCCAAAATGAAATTTTTTTTTTTAAATTGAACAATTGTTTTTTTCTGTTAACTGGAGACTTTAGAGAAAATCTTGTTAAAACAAATATGACTTAAAATTCACCAAAGAATACCCCAAATTTTTTTGGCAGTGTTTTGATACAATTTCTGATTTTTCAAAAATTTGGAAAATTGAAAATTTGAAAAAACGCCATAAAAAAATCTTAACCTCATTGAGAGTATTCTTTAATTATTTTTAAGGCATTTTTATTGCAAGGAAATTTTCTACACAATATACAGTTTTGCTAGGAAAAAGTTATTAAGCGTTTCTAAGATAAACTTTGATATTCTTGTGCAACATAAAAAGAAAAACGTCTTTTTCTATTCACGCATCTTTAGCTACTTATAGTGCACAAATGTTGTCCGATTCGCACCGCGTCACCAAGAATCGTTTTTTTTTTTGCTTTTTTTTGTATTTTTTTAAAATCATTTTGAATAGAAGCAGAAATATAAATTGCAATCGACACAATACTTGTTACTTTTGATTGCACACGTACCTCCAATACATGTTGATCTTGACGCAGTAGTTTTGAGCGTATGATTTTTTTTTTGTTCACATGCGATTTTGCCCAATAATGTCGACTTATATCCAAAGCGAATTCTTTCGTCCCCACTTTTTGATGAGCGTTGTTACATATGTTTTATAAAACACTAGCATTGGTTATAGATGATTGTATCAAATGCATGAAAATAACACATGTCCATTTATTTGACCGATTTATCATAAGACGCCTTCTGCAGTGTTGATCGTGGGCATCGACGCCTCCTATATATTGTTTATAATCAGTACACTCTATCGGATATTGTAATTTATTATTGTTTTTCTCTATCTTATTGTAACTTTGAACGATTGATAGCAGTGACACTCGAAGCAGTGGAAAGCGGAAAAACAGTAAAAATGTTTTATAATTGATTAAAGAATACTCTCAATTATGTTTTTTTATGGCGTTTTAATTACGTTACAAACTCTTCTCTAATATATTATTTAAGTCAATATGTTTATTTCATAGATGATTTGATTTGATAGAAATGTATATGTATGCGAATAATGAAGCGAAGGTGCTGCCGCAGTGTATAACAGAGAGAGAGAGAGAGAGAGAGAGAAGAAAAGGACAGACCGCGAGCACGAAAATCGTCCCGTGCGACACCTGCAGAAAAATTGGGTAGAATAGCCGTGACCTCCGTGCGGATCGTACTAATTACTTAAGGTGTTCGATTGCGTCGTCGCGAGCGTGGCGTAAGATTTTGAATCGAAAGGATTATCGGTGATAAGTCTAGTCGTGGAAGTATTTTGCCGGATCACCGTGCTTTCCGGAAACATAATTTTTTTTTGTGGCTGTTCCTGTTACGAAAACCGTCACTATGTAAGTACCAATTGTGCCACTATCTTTTCTCTCTCTCGTGATTTCGTACCGCACCGATTCGCACCCTTCGTAAATGTAAAGATGGTAACTTCCTAAAATATATTTCTTTTATTATTTATTTATCGAGTTTCTTTCATATCTCCTATCGAACCTTGTCGCCTCCGCGGGTTTGGCGATTAGCCGAACAAAAGCTGAGTTACCGCGTATGTAATATTTTACAAGTGATAGGCATTTGATAGTTACCGCGACATGCGAAGTGTAACATTGATATGATATTTCCGTTTAAATCTATCATACGTTATAAAATAAATAAAAATATATTTTGATGAAAATTTCTTGATATTCATTTACATTGAAGGTCGTTCCTATTTTTTCTATTTTATTAAAATTCATTCTGCTCAAGAACTAATTCCTAATTTTTTATTAATTGCTTCATATTTTAACAGATCTTTATATTTATTCAATTTTAGATTCGGCATGAGTCATCGACAACTTCATTCGAAATGCAAATTTAATGCGACATGGTGCAATGATCCAAAATTTGCTCCATGGATTGAACCGGTTAAAAACGATATTTTCCCAGGTTTCTGTAAATTATGTCGCACATCAATCTTGGTGAATAATATGGGCATCAGTGCTCTGACAAGTCACGCAAAAAATAAGAAGCACGTAGATATGGTGGAAGCTTCTGAAAAATCACGACCGTTTTTAAATAACTTGCAAAATACAGACAAGAAAAGTGATGAACAAGTAACTTCATCTAAAGAAAAACAAATCCAAGGAAGCTGTATTGTTCCGGTAATACACCATCATAGCGAAAATTTGTCTCTCATCGTATGCTCCAATAATTGTATAGCGCATTGCTCTAGTTCTTCTTCATCAACTGCAGTAGTAACTTTACCGAAAAAGAAAAATATTAATCAATATTTCGTAAACGACGAAGTTACGAAAGCTGAAATTGTATGGTGCATTCAAGGAGTTATGAGGCATCTTTCACTGCGTGACATTGAAGATAACATCGCCATATCTAAAATTATATTCTCTGACAGTCAGGTTGCAGAAAAAATGAACTTGGGAAAAACGAAAATACCTTACACGATTGTATATGGCCGAGCAAAGTACTTCGAAGACGAGTTGATAAAATCGATAGTAACTGCTAAAGACATAGATAGTCCTTGGCTTTGATGAAAGTCTCAACAAAGTAAGCCAGAAAAAACAGATGGACATCGTAATTCGATTTTGGGACGACATCAAGAATGAAGTAGCTACTCGATATTTCACATCCGCATTCCTAGGAAAATGATCGGCCTTGGATCTGCTTGACGCAATACAAACGAATGTTCCTCAAGATATTCTTGCTAAAATTTTGCAAATATCAATGGATGGCCCAAGCGTCAATTTTAAATTTCAAAGGGATTTTCAAGCCGAATTTAATGAAACACTTCACGACAAGACGTTACTTGATATAGGATCATGTGGATTGCATACGGTACATGGAGCATTCAAAAGCGGTATTCAACAAACGAAATGGGAATTAATAGCTCTTTTGAGAGCATTATATAATCTTTTTAAAGACGTGCCTTCCCGTAGAGCCGATTACACCCGCGCGTCCGGTTCCACAAAATTTCCAAAAAAATTCTGTTCTACGCGATGGTTAGAAAATGTCCCGGTTGTACAAGAGGTGCGCAGAATTTTACCGAATGTGAAAAAGTATGTTGAAGATGCACAGAAAGGAACAACCGTTCCAAAATGCAAGAGTTTTTATACTGTTTCCGATGCAATAAACGATCCACTTTTGCCTGCGAAGCTAGCTTTCTTCGAGTCACTCGCGATTCAGTTTGACCCATTTTTGAAGGAATTTCAGTCCGATAATCCTCTAATACCATTTCTTTATGAAGATCTGTCATTGCGTGTTTACAATCTTGTGCAGAAATTCGTGAAACCGGAAGTTTTAGATAAAACCAGCCTGACAGCTCTTGATTTAAAAGAGAACAAGAATCTCCTTTCTTCAAAAGAGGTTAAAAAATTGGTTACGAGGCACAAGATTCTCTCAACAAATTAAAAGATCTCACAAGTTTAGAAAAACTGACTTTCAAAAATCAGTGCCGTGAGTGCTACCAAACAGCGGTCGTAAAATTATTGGAAAAGTCACCACTAAAATTTTCATTAGTCACAGGCCTTTCGTGTTTGGCCCCGTCGAATGTGCTAGATTAAAACGTCGCTCAGAAACGTCTCGAGATTACTTTGCGCAAATTAGTAGAAACGAAACAAATGTTGGGTTCTACTGCTAATGCAGTGGACATTGAATTCAAACAACTTTGTGCAAAAAAAAAGACAGTGCAGATGAAGACCTTCGATCGAGCGACGATGCGCCTGGACCATTTTTGGGTCAAAATCGTTTCTGAACAAGGCGAGGAGAATTATGTTCATTTGTCGATGTTTCTGAGAAAAATACTCATTTTATCTCACGGTAACGCTGCCTTAGAAAGATCTTTCTCTATAAATAAAGAATGTATAGTAGAAAACCAACACGAAAAGTCGTTGATTGCGCAAAGAATCATTATCGACTCGATTAACAACGCTGGAGGGTTGAAAAACTACGCCGTTACAAAAAATTTAATTCATTACGCACGAAGTGCACATTCGCGGTATAACGAAGCACAAGAAAAACTTAAAAAAGAAAAAGATGAAGAAACTAACGAACACGCAGCAAGAAAACGGAGAGCTGCAGTTGTAAAAGAATTAGAAGCAAAAAAATCGAAAGTGATGACCGAGGCTTTGAAGGAGTCTGCTCGAATTGAAGAAGAAATATTAAAAGAGAAAAATTCAACTCTTTAAGATTTAGTGCAAGACGTTTAACAGAATATACGCATATAGCAATGACGTTGTATTTGCTTAGTAGATATTCATTTAGATGTGTATAATATATATGTATAAACAAGCTTTAAAAAAAAAGTGTTATTTATTTACTATAAAAAAGCTTACAGCACCAACTATGTGGAGTTCCTAGTGACGTTTGCTCTATTTTAGCACAATTGCGCGACGCTAGTATCGATACGTATCTCTTCTAAAAATGTTAATTTGAATTAATCCCCTTTCTATAGTTAATATACATTCCACATTGTTGATGTCTGGAAATATCCTGGGAATGACCTAGAAATGACCTGGAAATTACCTGGGATTTTTTTCAGGCATTGGGCTGGACACCCTGTGGAAGATAATAAAAACCGGCTGGTTTCGATTTTCGAATTCCGAATTCCGGATTTTGTCTACGCTTAAAAAATTACCGAGATAAAAAGAAACAGTATCTCAGATTCCTCAACAAAGAAGCATTTTAAACATACCACAATTAGTTTTTTTATCATGAATAGCGAAAAGTAATTAACTAATTTTTTCACCGTGCTCGTTCCTGATTGGCCAGGGAAAAAAGGTAGAACAATCTTAATAGCCTATAGTTATTGGTCCTTTCCCTTTAATGCAACTATTAATAAATATTTAGGAATATCGACTTTCTGAAAATACACTTAATGGATCGGTATTCATTGTTTTCTATCTATGAAAGTATTACCTAGGTACATAGTAACACATTGGGTAAACTACTCTACAAGCGAAATTGAAAAGAAAAGAAATTCAATACGATTTAGGCCGAAGCAATTAGGTTTACAGTATTCCATAGAAAACTGCGCAATTGGAAAAAATTAACAACAACATTCGTCTGTTGAATCGTCATAAATAAAGGCCATTTGTCATTAAATGGATGTGTTATATTGTCAATCTGACGTATAGATCGCATATTTCGAGTAATTTATGTCTCGCATTACACGGTCACATGTTTTTTTATGTATATGTACATCTTGGAAAAAAAAACAATTTGACCCCTTAGTAAACATGGCGTGCATTAAAGATATTGTTGTCGCAGTAACATTTCGAAATTAAAACCTAGTTTATTTATCGATTTTATCCGTCATTGCTATGTATTATTTCTTTGCAACTTATTATTCTAATATATAATTATTCATAACTATCTTGTATGAACAGGTGAAAAATCTTGATATATTTTTTTGATCGATGGAATAAAATCAAATATACATCTTACAAAATACAACTATAAATTAGCTCTATTTTCGAGTAACTTACCTTTTTCAAAAATTACAAATTATCCGTCTGGTTTACAAGTGCAACATATAAAGGCAGATGTGCATGTGCTGCTCAAGCAAAACATTGAGATGCGACAGGGAATATGCAATACGCTCCATAAACTATACAGCGATATCCCATGCATATGCGATGACAACGCAATCTTACGGGCGCTCATCGGCAGCTCCTTGAAAAGAGGCGCAACGTCAAGGCGCTAAGCGTTAAGGTTCACGCGAAAGAGCTTCTGATGCGCATCCGTAAGATTGCGCCACTTTCCTGCTGTAATTTTCGGGTACGCCGAAAAAACGGGAACTGAGCGATCTGGGAACTGAACCGTCTTAAAAATATGTAGATAATTTATATATGCTCAGGTACGTATGAAAATCGGGAGTTTTTGTGGCAAAATAGGGATAGCGGGAGTCGACCCTGAAAATCGGGAGATCATTCGATAAATCGGGAGAAGTGGCAACATTCTTAATTTATTAAGGAAAATAAATCTGCATATGTCACGTCAATTGCCGATAAATTTGCAGCGGTGCACAATGCAGCGGATTTCTGGACCGCGGTCCGTTACGTTAGTAAAAAACCTAGCGTTGGTTCGATAGTTTCTAAGAAGTCTTGGAGCACATTTCTTTCTTCGGTTTTTCCTAAGTTAGAGATTAGGTATGAAGTCTTTTTCGTTGTTGGAAATAATGGAAAGCATAGGAAGACTGAAGGTGGGAAAAACCATTGGTCCTGATGGGTTACCCACTGAAATTTTTAAGCTTTTAGACATAACGGGGCTATTCCACCTCCAGAATCTTTTTAATTCGATTTTTCTCAAGGAATCATTTCCGCGCAGCACTTTTCATGTTACATAAGAAAGGCCCGCGCGATGACCCAACAAATTATAGAATGATCGCGATTACAAATGATAGAGCTATCGAAAATTTTCTCTTTAATACTTTGTAAGCGTCTCACTGACTGGGCTATCGAAAAGAGTAGGCTACCTGAGGAACAGGCCGGATTTCGCGCAGAACGAAGTACTGAAGACAATATCTTTGCACTTTTTGCAACTATTCAGATCGGACTCCACCAGAAAAAATCTAAATTATATGGCTTATTTGTAGAATTCAGGAGAGCATTCGACACAGTTCCTCACGAGCTACTCTGGAGTAAGTTGTATAACCTTGGCGTAAGCGCGAAATTTATTAGGGTACTGCAGGCGTTGTACCGGACAGCCTCGGTTTATATTCAATCGGCCAGTACCTCGACACGTCAGTTCAAGGTTATAGTTGGAGTTTTGCAGGGCGAAATCTTGAGTCCGCTGTTATTTATTCTCTATCTTTCTGACATTGTAACATTTTTCAGGAATAGAGATGTGCGTGGCGTGGACATCTCGAACTCGTATGATCTCTTAATGCTATTGTACGCCGACGATCTAACGGTCTTTGCGTACTCTCCCGCCGATTTGTGCAGAAAATTACTGCTTCTTACTGAGTATTGCACCCTTAACGAGCTTATCGTAAATACTGATAAAACGAAGATTATGTGTTTCAGAAGAGGGGGCATTTTGGACTCTCATACAAAGAATTTTTCATATGAAGGCCGTCCGGTTGAGGTTGTCAATAACTATCGGTACTTGGGAATTGTGTTTTCTACCTCAGGGCTCGGTCGACGCCCCTGTGAGGACGCAATCGTTAGAACGAACTCCGCAATAGCCTCTCTTCTACCGCTAGTGGCTTCCGCGATATTGTCTGTTTTAGTATATGCTGCGCCACTTTGGGCGCTTAGATATTTGGACAACCTGGAGTCTATTCAAATTGCCGTTTTTAAAAGACTTTTCTTTCTTCCTCGAGGTACTCCGTCGTATTTAATCAGGCTTGTGCTGGGGATCTTGCCAATTGCTGTCGAAATCTTTAGCAGGGCGATCGGATGGGTGATTCGAGTTCTCAGGATGCCGGACTCCAGATTGCCCAAAACCTTACTAGTAAGGCTTAATGAACTGTCACATGTGTCTACCTCTGCGGAGTCCATGAACCGGATAACACAGTTGAAGGGCATTTTGGACAGTACCGGCGTACCTGGCTTATGGGAAAATTTTCATGCAGACTTTTGGGAATGTTCAAGACCGGTTATAGTAGAGAAATATGCAGACACTTGGAGGAGGAAGGACCTCGCGTCATATTTTGCCTCGGATACGCCGCAACTTCCAATTTATCGCTGTTTAACCGACTCGGTGTACACATTTTATCCCAGACGCCTTCCCCTGGACTGTCTGAGAGCTAAAATGCAAATAAGATTATCCACTTCGGGCATTCGCACTCATCCACAATTGCAGGTTGTCGATACAACTGCGATCCAACAGCCCCCTGTACTCTTTGTAACTCAGGCGCTAGGGAAAACCTGTTTCATATTTTACGGCACTGTCCGGTGCACGCAGATCTACGGAACAATTTTTTTAAGGACGCATCTACTCTCATGCTCTCTTTTAATCAAACATTTTTTAAACTTCCCTATGACAACGAAGCGCAGTCAGCGAGACTTTTGTTTAAATTTCTTAAAATTTGTTTTTTACGTAGAAATCTTATGATACTAAAATTTTATTCGTCTTTTTATGCACTTCCCGATGATTAAAATGATCTTTTATTTTATTTATATATTCATCATGATTTTTCAGTTTAAAAAATAAAAATTGATTTTTTTCAAACTTGGACGTTTTAAATATTTTTTTAAACAGGCTCAAATAAAAGCTCGTATATTTTTCTATAAAATCACATTGTTATAATTATGGGCTGGTTGGTTCTTCATCCTGAAATGTGCAAGAAATGCACCCTCGTGAGCGGCAATACCCAAATGCGCTTAGTATTATGCATATTTATGGATGAAGAACCAAGCGGCCCATAATTGTGACAATGGGATATTATAGGAAAATATACGAGCTTTCATTTGAGCCTGTTTAAAAAAATATTTAAAACATTTGAAAAAAATCAATTTTTATTATTTAAACTGAAAAATCATGATGAATATATAAATAAAATAAAAGATCATTTTAATCATCGAGAAGTGCATAAAAAGACGAATAAAATCCACCGATTATTTTTTCTTTCCTCGGGCACAGAACTTCAGAAACAAGCGTTTAATGCGAGACACCGAAAAGGGCTAATCTTCTCAGTTGCCCGTTTGGCATTGAATGCCCCACATGTGGTGGACTGGAATAGATGCAAGCTGCTATGAAATCCGTTGGTTGATATGTCAGAATGACGTCACCAGCACTAATGTTGTGCACATTCAACTGTCAACGGTCCGCTTCACAAGAAAAGTGTAAAAATTCTCTTATTACCAGAACCAGGACTCGGAGAGAAAATATATCCACATTGCCTGACTCCGAACCGTTCCAGGAATGCTCCACTAGAAGTACAACTCCAAGAAAAAAAACGATTTGAGCAAAAGAATTTTGTAATGTTTACGGAGCAGCGAAAAACACAACCATGTTACTCACAAGTCGCAACGGAACTTTTAGAAGTAATTTTTTGACATTGTAACCATCACCATTGGAAAGAGCATGCTCGAGGACATAGAAAACAATGATTTCCGAATATTTTTTCGGCGTTGAAATTGCGTCCTCTGTGCTTAATGGGTTAAGGGTAAAATGATTCGTAATAACATTAAAGAAACTAAATGTTTATTCCGTAATAATTTTGATACAATGTTTACAAAGGCAGGTAAAGGGAACGTGATCGTGGCAATGAACCGAATTATTTACAAACAAACGAATGGAAGTGTTATTTTCAGACGAATAATTTTGTCCTTAGTACCACCTACGTCGGAGAGACGAAAAGAAGCCTTAAAATAGGAATTAAAGAACACGAAGCTAATATTCGAAGACCTTCTCAGTGTAAATCTAAAATTACGGGACATCGACTTAACTTAACAGTTACCATCATAGGTTACAATTTACGTTAGACACAGAAAAGGATAACAGATTACCGTTTTTGGAAATATTACTCATAAAAACTGAGGATACATGAACCCTCCAGTTTGATTGGTTTTGCCGAATTTTGAACAAAATCTGAGAGTAGATACGAATATGGAATGTCCGAATTACAATTCTGAAATCTTTCTAAAAAATGTGTACACGGAGAGAAGGTTTTGCGGGCAGCGCGCCACAGCCCGCAGCGGCGGCATCCCCACTCTTTCGGGACGGCGAACCCCCGAATTCGGTTAGGTGGAACGTCATAACTCATGACACGCTGCCTTCCTGCAATTCGGGCACGCTGCTTGCCCGATCCGCGGGTACGCAGCGTTCCCGCGGTTTAGGTGCCGTATTTGCCCGAATGGGACAGTCGAAACTTTCGTGTATATTCATATTGAAACGAACAAAAACTCATTTTACAATTTTTTGTACCGGATAAGAAAAAATGTGACCTTTCACTGCAGTTATGTATATAAAATAATAAGTTTTAGAAAAAATAGCATCCAATTTATTTACAATGTTCCAAAATCATAATCAAATTTTGAGAATTTAATAAATAGACTTTACCCATGTAAAGAGCAAATTTCGTAAAAGTAGCACCCTAAAGCCGCAAATAAGATATAAGTAAACAAAACAAAGCAAAAAAATGTGTATTTTACCATTCAATCCAATTTCTCGAGAAATATAAAAAGTAATAAATTGAGATTTCATAAAATTACAAAATTAAAAATGGCGGATCCAATATGATGGGGAAAAATACGGGTTTCGAGGATGCTGATTATGAATCCATTGTCAGGTTTTCATCATTGAAATTTATAATTCAATTTGCAAATCCAACGAATTCGGAATCCGTCAAACTCGACTTAATTAAGTATATATATTATGTTTTATGATTTAAACAATTCATACCGAAGCATTAAGTATTTTTTCACATTAAGAAATTTGAATTTAGTTTAATTTACGCGTAGAAAATAGTAGGTAATTACAAAATCTATCAAATTGTCTCTGCAAATTGCAATTATACTCTTTTATTTGGTCTACAAATTGTGCCCGGAGTTTGCAAAACTTTCAACTGCACAATGTCATGTACTTTTACCGTTGTATTAAAGGTATAACTAACCTGAAATATGTTTTTATAATTAAAATTGAAAATTTTATATTTAACGATTTTGATATTTACAGATTTAGGGATTTGAAAGTTGTAGTAATTTTGTTTTCTAGAAGTTATGTCACTGTTTATGGCTTTCAGCCACCACCCGATTAATTAGATAAATAAAATATCTTAATTACCACAGCTTCCGAAAGGCTGTCGAACTAGAATACATCACAATTAAAATGTTACCTGTAAGTTAACATGCATGAATTGTTTCGAAATTTCGTTAGCATGAGGATCAAATGTTCCATTTTTTATAACTATTTATATTTTTCTGAAAAAATGATGAAATCATTTTTATTTATGTTGTTGGTAATGTTGAAATGTGGCACTGGATACACAGGACGGAGTTTACTCGTCAATTTTTCTATTTCAGCATCAAAATTGCAATGAAGTACGTGACTATGTCTGATAAATAAAAATTAGTGCATTAAATTATACTCAGTTTTAATATTTTTATCAATAATGTACTAAAATGAAGTGTATATTTACGATTTTTATACTAATAATATCAAAGTATCACATTTTTCGAAATCATCCCCACCCCTTCTAAAATCGTTTACTACGTTGAATCTTATTTAGTTGTAGTTCTTCCTAACCTACAAAAATAACTTCCCACGTGGACAAAAAAGACTTAAATAATTCCATAAATTATATGTGCACTTTCATTTATAAATTAATTTATTAAGAAACAATTATTGCAGAAAATTTGTATTTATTGACTTATATTTACAAAACAACATTATAAATGTTCATAGCTTACAAAAAGTATATACATGCAGTGTTACATAAATTTGTTATACATTTCCCAGTAAACGAAAAACATTGAAAAGTATTAAAAAGGGATCAATTGGGATTAAAATGAGACTACTTTTAATTCATTTTGTTCAAAAAAAGGATTAGAGTGATTTTGAATTCTAGTAAATTCCAAAGTAGGTATATAAATTGAAATTATTGAATCCCTGTGAATCCTCCTCGAATAATCGTTGTGAAAATCAATCCCCTTGAATGCCATAACTGGGATTGAAAAACGTATGTTTCAATCCCCGTGAATTCCACATATGTCAGTATCGTTTAAATAGCATTTCTGGAATTAAAAATTCCTGTTTTGGATCCCCTTGAATACCATTTATTACCAATATCTTAAAGAATCCCATTTAACACAAGATATGGGATTTAAGATTATATTCTTTGAATACCGTCGAATACTAACGATTACCAATATCCCAGTAAACGAAAAAATTGAAAGGTATTACAAGGGGATTAATGGAGATTAAAATTTGATCGTTTTTATCTCATTTTGTTCAAAAAGGGTATTGGAATGATTTTTAATCCCAATAAAACCCCAATTATGAAAAGAATTTTGACTTATTGAATGCCGTGATACAAACGGCCATCAAAATGAATTCCAGCGAATACAAGAATTGGAATTAAAAACATCTCATTGAATCCCCTCAAATTCCTCCCATTAAAAACTATCATTCAATACCTAATATGGCATAAAAGAATGATGTATTACTGAATCCCCTCGAAATCTATCAATTACCACTTCAAAATTAATTCCACTGTATTCCATATTTGGAATTCAAACACATTTTAATGAATTCCCGTGAATGACCATGGCCCTAAATTAATTTTGAATTCCAGCCCAGAATTGCTAAAGATATATTATGGATCCTCTTGAATACCAACGATTCCAAATATTAAAACTTATCCCAACGGATACCAAATTTGGAATTGTATTCAGTGAATACTGAATTTACTATTATGATAAAATTATTAAAAACATAAATAATGATCATTGAATAGATGCACGAGTTCATAAAATTATATGTAAATTAACTTTTGTGTCATATAACAACTCTGCAAACACAAAAGTAACAGTTATGTAACAACTATGTAACATTTATGTAACAATGTAACCATTATGTAAATATTACACAACTGTTACTTTTCGTGTTTACAGGGAAAAATTTAAAACAACATATTTTCGAGCGCGAAAAAATATTAAAAAAACGTTTTATGTATTTATGTTATTTTATATACACGCAGAAAAAGACCAACTCTTTGTTTCGATTGTTTTTAAAGTAAATAATTCAGTGAAATTTCGCTGTGAATTGTGGTATTTAATGTATGTTAATCTGCCCGAATACATTATTATATAAACACGTAGAAAAATGCTCTACTTTCTGTTTCAACTATTCGTTATTTTTTCATCATTTCACAACAGTGAGTGTGGCCGAGTGGTTGCGCTTCGAACTTGCTGCGCAGAGGATCGGGGTTCGATTCTCGGTCGAAGCGAATCTGTTTTTTTTTTTAATTTATTGATTTGGGATTATATGGGAATAAAAATTTTGAATCACTTTTAATCTTTTTTCGTTTACTGGGTTTGAGGAAAAATTGTGTTTGAGAAATTGGCCTTAAACGCTCACACTCAAATTTAGGATAATTTATGTTCAATAATTTATTTCTATTTTTCCATATTGTATTTTAGTTGCTTCCTAAAAGACGAAATTAGAGAACTAGTTAGTTAAGAAACCTTCATAACGCTCTAATCACATCACAAAACATAAAATGTCTAATACATATGCGCCCGTTCCGGTATTGATGAAAGCCGATTCGCATGAGAGCGACGTAGTCCTGTGTAACATGACAGCCGCTCCACCAATCACAGTCGTGCAGTCACACCGGTCACTTGGCGAAGCGAACAACCGGTATCGGGTAGGCTGCATGCCCGAATTTCGCTTCCAGCAGCACCGAACACAAGTTACGACATTTGCCGTCGATCGGACGGGCAGCGCCTCGTGTCGGGCATGCTGCGCGCAAAACCTTCTCTCCGTGTAGGTATACAATATTTCTATTAAATTCGAGTGACTTTCAATTTCAATTAGGACTATCTTCGACAATCACCTTGTAGTCAAGACTAGCATACGCTATATCAAAAACATCCTGGGAATCATACTTGGAAGCTGACTGTTAAAAAAACTGTTGACAAGCTTTTAACTTCTGATGATAAAGAAATTCGTCGACTCTGTTAATCTGGATTTTCGACAGTTATCGCACACTCTCGTGCGAATGCGGTACAGAAGGGAGCCAAAGCGCACGGCGGAGAGTAGTGTGGGGGAGGGAGGGAGGTTCTAGGTGGGTAATGCTTATTACTGTCCAGTGTTGTCTTGTAATTCCTTATGTTTCTCTTTGAATCCGACCTTATCCATCCGAGAGCCGACCCCCGAATATAGGAGTAGTCTATGTATCCTTATACAGTGCCACCTTTCTAGTCAGTACATGATGGGAGTCGCTTACTCTTGAGTTAGAAACACACTGATGAGTGCACGTTAATATAAGTTGATAACACATAAGATGCAGGGCTTCTTGCTACCGCTGCTGCACATTGCCGAACCTGAAAGTGGATGGTAGAGGGAGAAAAGGCATAACGTATACCCTCATTCTGAGAGGAACCATCAAGAGGAGGGAATCAACTATACGAAACAGAATCGGAGTGCTTCCAATTTTCAGAAAACTGCTATTTATTCATAAAAGGATCTTGCAAATTTAAAGTTGATATATTTATATGTTGTGAGGTGTGGCATTGTTTACAATAGATAGTTAAAATCCACGAGATGTATAATTGCAATAATTTTGAAATGCATTTTTGATAAAATATGTGAATGCAATCTTTTCGGAATAGTACAATTCCTATTCCTATATTTTCTTTTATTCTGGTTATTACATTCCATATTTACGTATATCAACGTTTAGTCAAACGCTATAAAAATCTTAACCACATCTCAAGAAGGTGCGTATTGGTAAAAGTTGAACGCATGTTCGACAGATGTGAAAAGATAAGTTAGTTCACACACGTAAATTACTTGGGATTAAATTAAATTTTGTATTTATTTTATTTAACGTCCTTGTTAATAATTTTTGTAATGTTTTAATCTATATAAATATGCACTACCCTTATTATTCGAAATTCCCATATAACCACTTCCAGAAGAAAAATCAATATCAGTAGGATTGAATAACTGTGTTTTAAATGTTGGAAAATTTGAGAATACGTTAAACGATGGTAGATGCATTAATCTAAAGGCATTTGCTTTCTTTTCTGAGGATAAGGATAATATTTCCGAAGTAGGGTTGAATTTTAAGTTTGTGATAGGTGTAACAAGATTGAATATAACTTTAACAGGTTTTGGTTTTGGGTCCTTCACAAGCGTATTTGTATTATATATATTAACCACTCCTTGCTTGCTACCAGTTGCTGTAATCTGACCATTTGGACTAACTGCAAGCGCTGTTCCGGAAATACATCCCTCATCAACGGCAGAATGTAAATATAGCCGACTTCTCAGGTCCCATACATAAATTTTATCTGCATCTAAAGAATTTAAAATAGAACTATCAATAACCATTCATTATTGCGAAAGGATTAATTGCATGAGAAACTAACCACCATGAGTAAACAGTAGATTACTATCTGGGGAAAAAGCAACCGCATTGCATTTCACATTCATTTGTAATGTAGTAATTAATTCTTTTGTTTTACTGGATAACAGGCTTATTTCTCCAAATCTACTATAAATCGCTATTATCTGACCATTGGGCGATACAGCGAATTTCTGTTTAATGAAGATAATATGATTTTTAATTGTATATAAATATATTATATTAATTATATTTAAGAAAACTCACCTTCATATTTGTTATCCCATGCGGCAAAGGTATTTTACACGCCTTACCGGATATTAAATCATAAGAATAAAAATAATCATGATAACATGATCCTACAATAATTTCCATCCCGTCATTCAAATACCGAGCAGCGCTAATGGGAAATTTATGGAATTGTAGACTATGTAGTTTATTGTTTTCAATTTCATCCACCTATTATAAAACAGATAGAAAAAGGTATCAAGCCAAAAAATAAACATATAGTTTATATATATAAATATAATTCAAGGCATGTTGTAATGCCTTAAGAACGTCATGAAATTCAACAAATACTCTCTCTCTCTCTCTCTCTCTCTCTCTCTCTCTTTCTCTGTGTGAACTATTGAGCGAACGCACGACAATAATTTTGCTCCTCTAATGCGACGTAATTATTCACCAAACAATATAACCAGAACATGCACATCGCAAAGCAATACCCCTTTATAATTGTTTTCACGGTAGTATTCAGCATCTGTGCAAATTGTAAATGTGCTGTAATACCGTAGTGCACTCAAACACAAATACAATTCGCATAATAGATATACCAACTTGAACTACAATTACTGATATACAGGGTGTCCATTTTAAATAACGGATTAGAATATCTCGGATGGTAAGCATTTTGGAGGAAATTTGTTTAAACAAAAGTTGAAGGGTACAAACAGGGCTAACTTATGGTGACCTTGACATTGACCTTGACGATGGCCTTCAAGGTCATTTCAATATCAAGTCAATTTTTTTAATAGAAGCACTCATTTTTTGCTATGGAAATGGAAACAGAGGACAACTTCACGCCTGCATGTGACGTTGACATTGACCTTGACCTCAACCTTCAAGACCATTTGAAGGTCAAGTCGTTTTTTTTAACGGAACCCCTTATTTCTATCACGATCTTTTACGATCTTTTCCGATCTTTTTGGATCTTTTACGATCTTCCTCGATTTTTTCCGATATTCCTCGATCTTTTTCGATCTTTGTCGAACTTTTCGATCTTTTCCGATCTTTTTCGATCTTTTACGATCTTTTACGATCTATTTCGAACTTTTTCGATCTTTTACGATCTTTTTCGATCTTTGTCGATATTTTTCAATCATATCGATCATTTTCGATCACATCGATCATTTTCTCTCATTTTCGATCCTTTTCGATCTTCTTCGATCTTTCTCGATCTTTTTCGATCATTTTGACCATTTCCGTGGTAAAGGTGAGGGGTTCCATGAAAGGAATCGACTTGATATTAAAATGACCTTGAAAGTAGCTGTGAAAGTCAAGTCTAGGTCAAAGTCATATACGAACGTAAAATCGTCCGCGCTGTCTTCCAGGGTAAAAAATAAGGGGTTCCGTTAAACAAAAACGACTTGACCTTCAAATGATCTTGAAGGTTGAGGTCAAGGTCAACGTCAACGTCACATGCGAGCGTGAAGTTGTCCTCTGTTTCCATTTCCATAGCAAAAAATGAGTCCTTCCATTAAAAAAATCGACTTGATATTAAAATGACCTTCAAGGTAGCGGTCAAGGTCAAGGTCAATGTCACATTATGACGTAAAATCTTCCGCTCTTTCCATTTCCGGGTTAAAAAATAAAGGGTTCCAATTGAAAAAATTGACTTGATATTGAAATGACCTTGAAGGCCATCGTCAAGGTCAATGTCAAGGTCACCATAAGTTAGCCCTGTCTGTGCCCTTCAACTCTTGTTTAAACAAATTTCCTCCAAAATGCTTACCATCCGAGATATTCTAATCCGTTATTTAACCCTTTCAGTCCCAGCGGGACACCAGTGTCCCACCTACATGCTATTAACTTTTCAACGTTTATGAGCAATTGCCTATCGATTTCGTTGAGGATTTTTGTTCCTGGCCTTCCTAAGACTCCACTAAATGTTAACAAATAATAATATTGCTCAATTATTTAAAATAATGATTGATATAAACAAATTAGTTTAAAAAAAAGCATAAATTTCAGAAGAAATTCATGCTAGGATGAAGTAATAGGTTTTATTTTGCGATATTTGGTATATAAGGGTTTTCGAGGCTGCTGATTATGAATCCGGTGTTAGATTTTCAAAATTCAAAATGGCGGATCCAATATGGCTGACCAAACATTTGAAAAAACGGTCATGTTTTCTCATATTTGGTATATAGGGGTTTTCGAGGACACTGATTACGAATCCGGTGTTAGATTTTCAACATTCAAAATGGCGGATCCAATATAGCCGACCAAAAATTTAAAAAAAAAACGGTCATGTTGTCTTATATTTGGTATATAGAGGGTTTGAAGTAGTTGATGACGTATCTGATGTTAAGTTTTCGAAATTTAAAATGGCCGAGCTGATGTGGAAGGTAGAACACTTTTTTTTTATTGTATATTTGCAAATTTTATTGGCAACAGCTCTCAGTCAAAACCAGAGACACGAACGTGGCTGATGAGGTCTCCATTTTTTTTTTGTATTTTTAAGAATTTTATTATTTTTTTTTTTATATTTTTAAGATTTTTATTATTTTTTTTTATATTTTTAAGATTTTTAAATATTTTTTTGGTTTTGGTCGGCCATATTGGATCTGCCGTTTTTAATTTTGAAAATCTGACTCCGGATTCGGAATCAGCACCCTCGAAAACCCCTGTATACCAAATATCAGAGAAAATGACCTGTTTTCCACAGTTTGGTCGGCCACATTGGATCCGCCATTTTGAATTTTGAAAATCTGACTCCGGATTCGTAATCAGCACCCTCGAAACCCCCTAGATACCAAATTACAGAAAATACCCTTCGCGGGAAAAATTCGTGACTGAAAGGGTTAAAATGGGACACCCTGTATACGTAAAAATAAAATTAGACAGAAAAAGTCAACGTTGGCTGCAGATGTTAATTAACACACATCCAAGTGTAACCAATTGTTAACCGACGTTGTTTGCATAGCTTGTCTCAGATCTGCGGCGTAAATTAATTGTCAGTAGTACTCCGAACCACAGTGGTTTTCCGAACTAAGATATTTTCGGGGCTGTATTAACGCAACCAAATCCCTCGGGTTTGTTTTCTGGTGTACTTGGTATAAACAAATATAAGTGTAAACGTAAAACCACAAAAAGCTACTGCTATGTCAATTTAACATTCGTCCTCGACTTATTTTGTAAATTGAGGTAATCCCCATCCGCTGAACAACTTATCGATTTCGTTTTCAAGCAGCAGCTCGCTGTTGGTAAGAGGAGCCACGTTGTTTGTTTACGTACTTGGTGTAGGTTTCTGCAGCTCCTACATTTCATACACAAATATGAAGTATGGCGCCATCTCGGAAGACGACCTGCAGCTCTCGCAAATCTTACGATTTACTAATGTGTAAAAATGTAAAACGGCGATTCCGCCCGTTAAATAATAAATGAAAAAAAAATAAAAAATGCAAATAAGGCAAAATAATAGTTCCTGAATTACTTCCAAACTAGCTGTTGCCGGTGCAGAATTTAAATCAGCATATGGAAATGAATGTTTAGCATTTACGCATATTCGCTGCTAAAGAAGTTACAAAAAAGCATGTTGTAAGCATGGCTAGAAATGTCCAAATTTTGATATGTGAAAACGGTGATATAAGCGAAACACTGTTCGTTATCGAGCACCATCTTACAGCCTTAGAGTAATGTACGATCTTTACAATGCTGATTCTGCCATTGGCGCCAGGACGTTTTGGTACCGCTATTTGTTTGGATGTTTTGGCTCGAAATTCGTATAGTAAAATGGGGAGCGGGGAAATGGCAACGTCACGAAAATAACCTAACCTAATCAATCGGAACTCTTCCTACCCCTAATAATGCCTAAAAGCATATGCTGACCTTAAAACTAACGTAACATAACCAGTACTCCGCCTACCTCCAATTATGCCTAAAAGAATATGACTGCACAGCGACATTTTGTCCGGGGAAATTCTGACGATGAAATTACTTCCGGGAAAATAAAGTCCGGTAAATGTTATATTTGCTTTACGCGGATATTTTCAATTTTACACATATTTCAAATGTTTCGTAACATTCGAGAGGAAGGTAGGCTGATGTCTGCAAGGTATTACGTGGGGGGGGAGATAGTGGAAAAAAAATGACATGAGAAAGCGTTACGTGGTTTATTTATGGGCAACCCTCTAGCTTCTTAAAAAAAGGAGTGGCGCCAAAATGGCAGCGCCAAAACGTCCTGCCTCGCAAATTTCGTATGTTAATGTCAAATTTTCTTACATGAACCAACATACTACGTAGCTCTCGCAGAAACGTGGCTCACTTCCAACGTTGACTCATCGTCTGTAGATATGTCTAATTATAATATAAAAAGTACATTTTCTTTTGTTTTTTTTTAATGAAATCTAAAATGTTAATTTTGACAACCGTACCATCACTGTGTGGAATTTACAAAAATAAAATTGAATCCTTTGTCGGATTTCCTAAAGCAAATTATTTTTCCTAAATGGGCACTTATTTTCTACCTGACACCGAATGAACTTATTAATATATTCGGTGTGTTCTTTATGTATTACATTTAAACATATTGTTCACATTCTACGATATAACTGTTAACTAAAAATAAGCAAGCAAATTGTTAAAACATATAATTTAATATCAATTTATATAACTATATCAAATATATATATATATTAATTTTTAGTACAATGCCGAAAATTCATACGAAAAAAACGTATTGGCGTACGGATGTATGCTAATCTGTTCAAATTTCCGAAATACAGCAAGAAATGATTAAAACTGAGAAAAAGCAGGAAAGGGCAACTACTTGCTTAGACCATTCCAGTAAAAGACAATAGTAGTGTACAGATGAATTATCTGTGACTCCTGTCGCAAGCGACCTCTAGTATCAGGTAAAACCACTGTAAATGAACCATTTGCAAGTAATGTAGATGAAGAAACTCTTAAACGTGAAGAAGTGTTTATAATTCTTTAGTTACTTATTCTTAAAAATTACGTTTGTTGTTTAAACTTGTGTTGTGAAAGTGTTGTTACTCGTCGCGGAAGTTCCAATGAAGTTTTATTTTGTATTATTTTTCTAGTGAATTCAATTCTCTGTGAAGAGAAAATTGATTACTCGTTTTATTTTTTATTATTTTTCCAGTTAATTCAGTTCTTTGAGAAGAGAACTGATTAATTGACACTCAAAATTTGTTAATCATTTCTCCGAATGATCGATTTCTCTGTGAAGAGAAATTCGATTAATTAAGCCGGATTAAGAGTCAGTCTCGTTCACGAAATGTGGAAATACCTTAACTATATTCGCTAATCCGCCTTTTTTTTACCCACTGTGCAGTAGAGAACATCGCGCATCGCGAACCATCCGAACGATTTTTCATAAATATGGAATACCTCCAGGTTGTCCCATTTTAATCCCTCACCCGAAATAATATGAAAAGTAAACGTTTTAAAGAAAAATGTTTCAAACAAAAGTTGTTCAGGACAAAGGGGGCAATCATTGAACATTATTGGTTCTGACCATGAGATCAATGTTCAAGGTTATTTCAAGCGTACCTTCATTTTTTTTAATGGCCCTTTCTAGAACTCGAAATTTGTCTTACGAAAAAATTGCCTATGCGACCTAGGAAAGTTCAAAAATGAAGGCTAAATGTCTGACAAACGATCTGACGTGCATTTTCTAAAATGGCGTGTTTTTCAGGGTTACATAATATTGCTTCAGAAAAGTCAATGAATCGTAAAAGTATTGACAACAATGACTGGCTGAACTTTTTGTCAATTTTCAAGGGTGTTTGAATGTCATAACGCATTTTTTTATTGGTGATCCCCATTTTTTACTGCAAAACCTGTTTGTTGACATAGGGCTCTTAATTAATGGCATTTTTTTGTACGAGCATAGGGTTTTTTACTTTCTCGACCTGACCTTTCGAAGATCACATCAAGGTCAAAAGCACCTTCATCTTACTTTTAGCGTTACCCGGACGTAGTAAGTTCTGTTCCCATTGGGGTGCTTGATTATCGTGAGTCCCCTTACCTCTCATGTCGAGTCATTTACTTCTTGACAGTGAGCGAATCGATGGTAGAAAGCACCAACAGCAATTGCCATCATTTTAAGAGTAACATTCACTGATTCCTTTTCAATCCTCTGTAGTAATTCGGCTAAACTGTGGGATTTAGTTTTGTACACCCTATCTTTTAGGTAATTCTGAGGTACCAAACAAGTGATCTGGCTGACCATTCAATCGTACCTCTCCGTTCTAACCACCTATTAACGAATACTGCACCTAAAAAGTTTCGCGCATCAAGTGCATAGTGAGCTGGTGCGCCATCCGGCTGAAACCATGTGTTCATAAAGTTGTCTCCAGCTATTCTTCTTATACCACCAATAAAAAGGAGTCCCGCCATCGGAGAGCGGGAAATTTCACGTCTGAATATGATATAACAGATATTTTGATCGAGGTCATTTCAAGGTTAAACTTACACGTTCCGTAACGGCGAATTATCTCAGCGGGAGTGCATTTTCTGACCTTGACTATTATTTTAAAGGTCATTTCATGGTCAAGTTCAACTTTACAAATGGGAACCACTGTTTTTTACCGCGAATTTGGAAAGAGGGGAAAATGTTATGTTCAGCACATGACCTTCAATATACCTTTTAAAACCGAGTCAAGGTCATTTCAAGGTGAATATCTCATAAATTGCTGTATTCCAATAATATCTTGACGGGATTGATTTTTTTGCGAAATGCTATTACCGGAATATCTACTGGTAATATTGAATTTGACCTTGACTCTTTAAAGGTAATTTCAAGGTGATTGTTCGAAAATTGGAGGGATGGCAATAGTAACTGAGCGACGTTTTAACTGAAATTTCAAACATTCCGCAATATATGCGTAAGTCTTGTAAAGGTCCTGTTCCTAATCCGTGTGAAACTTAACCTTTCAAATGCAGGTTAGTATAAAATAAAATAAAATTTATACCTTTTGCCTTATGATATACAGTATTTAATTATAATCAAATAAAAGTAAGATTGCAAAAATTATTATAATGATCGAGAAAATATTCAGTCGTTCACCTTTGCATCGTTCCGACAGATCGATTCGCATTTTTTACAAGTATTCTTAATTTTGGAATGCACACCTCAAATACACCATTTTCACATTAATTAAAACCGTGAAATCATCGATTGTTATAAACTAAATATTTTAAATGAATTTACTTCTCTAAGCATGCTTCGCCAACATCAATTTTAAATCACCTGCACATCATAGTTCTTTACATTAAACGATTCATTTGTTTTTTGATAAAAAAATTATGAATATTTCAAATCCCTTTAGAAAGAAAAACCATAAAAAATAATATATGTGAGTCATTCCAGGTCAACTATATCAAAGTTGTGGTCGGTGTCGCGGAATTCAACGAAAATGAAATATTTGATAGGTATAGGTGTGGGAAATATTGTGGTAAAATATTTTTCGAAAATTTTCAAAATGGCGGCCGTGACGTCATATTAACTGAATTTCTTTAAATTACGATATCTACTTCTCAAAAAATCGGAATGAAATGGGACTAGGTGCATTTTGCTCATAAAAATGAGCATGAATTCCGCGACACCGACCACAACTTTGATATAGTTGACCTGGAATGACTCATGTATATCTTGTAGTCTTATACTGGAGCGAGAGAAAAATATACTAACACAGTTAAATTTTTGATAAAATGTTCATGTTGGAATATACAATTACGAACATTATCCCAACTCTTCTTGGATACTTGTGTCGATGGATTGAAAAAAGATCATTCAGAACTACCTGACTTTTTCATTGAATGCTGTCAATTCTAACCTCAAAATTGCCCATGTGGTCTCTCCGTTCTTGGAACCGCACCATGCTGAATGACGAATTTTTCCAAGAGAAAACCAACTACCAAATGAAGTTCGTATTTCGGGGTTGAGCATAAGTATCCATACATCTCATCGACCATTAAGTTGTTCAATCGATCCACTATCCGGAATTCACCAGAAAAATTTTGGGTGATTTCAATCGTCCGTTTGGAGAACTTAAAGAAATCACACCTCTCCCAAATACTTACAGTACCGCTCAAAAGTATGAGCTCACCCTTGCGGAATTTTGGCTAAATTAAAATGTTGATGTCTCATCGCCAAGTTAACGTACGGGAAAAATACAAAAATTAAAAAGGAGACTTTCAGCTTCCCAGTCGTGGTGGTTTCATTTCTATATATACATTTCTCTACGAACTATGCTCAATTTACTAAAGTCATTTTTTCGTATTATTTTTTTTCTTTTTCAATCCGCTCCCATTTTTTTAAAAATGATTGCAGGAGAAATATATACAACGTGTCATCGAAAGGTAATCCCAATAGCTTTAATTTGCCTCTTCGGGATTTTGTCCAATATTTCTTTACAAATACTTATTTAATTTTGAACAAATTAATGTGATTTTTTTTCAATCTGCTATATCTCGGAAAATTAACTTGATATAAAAAATGTTCAAGAAACAAAAAGTTTCATTTTTTAATTATCTATTGGCTGAAATTTTTTCAAATTTTTAGAAGGAAATTTTTTTTTACCGAATTTTGTGGACTGCAATATTTTTTATGTAACAATCATTTTCGGGTGCAAAGTTGCATTTAAACTATGTTCAAGTTTAAGATTGTGTTTGTCTTTACTATATTAGGATGTTTCAAACGAAGCTTTGCCGCTAGGTGTTTTTTAAGAAAGCATAATTTAATAAACATGTACATATATACATTAATACAATAATTGTAACAATTATTGTTGATATTTTCTATGTATGTTAAAATAAAGTTCATTGTCCATTTACAAATACGTGTATATGAATTATTATGATTTAATTTGTTCAAAATTAAATAAGTATTTGTAAAGAAACATTGCACAAAATCCCGAAGAGGCAAATTAAAGCTATTGGCGTTACCTTTCGATTACACGTTGTACATTTCTCCTGCAATCATTTAAAAAAAATGGGAGCGGATAGAAAAAGAAAAAAATAATACGAAAAAATGACTTTAGTAAATTGAGCATAGTTCGTAGAGAAATGTATATATAGAAATGAAACCACCACGACTGAGAAGCTGAAAGTCTCCTCTTTAATTCCCCTTTTTTATTTTTCCCGTACGTTAACTTGGCAATGAGATATCAACATTTTAATTTAGCCAAAATTCCGAAAGGGTGAGCTCATACTTTTTAGCGGTATTGTATCTCAAAAGAATTCCTCCCTACAAGATCAAAAAACACCAAATGCTTATTTCAAGAAATAAACACATGTTCTGCTATATATTTCTTCACACGCACATACCAATACGCTCCTACACAATAAAATAAGACGCACAATAAACTGAGCATACCTCCCGCCTCGGCAAACGTAGATTGTCTGCGATGTATGTGTCCATATCGGTTATTAACTGGATAAACAAAACAGTTGACCGCTTCGAAAAAATGCAAATATCGAAAAGACTCAATGAATTTTTTAATAACACATTTTTTTAAATCATGTAGAATTTATAAAAATCGAATTTTTTAGAACATTTTTTGAACTATGTGCTGTATCCTTAAATGGATTTCAACAACGACTGTAAAATTTAACAATAGACATTATTTGTACCGTTATTAAAAGTACTAAGCATTAAACTATTAAAAATTCGAGTAGACGGAATCGCATGAAAACTACTTACGACTCGCTCAATCAGGCGCAGTTTCGCGCTCTCGGACTTCCAAAATGACGAGTCTGCGCGAATAATCAACTCTTAATCCCGACGCTTGGGTCGTTTTCGACCCATGGGAAATTCAAACTGTACTTTATAAATTGCACAAGTGTAAGTATTTTCAAACGGCAGGACATATTTTACCCGGGTAGTGGGAGGAAAAGGCCTTAAAATACACTCCCCGGCAATCACTTTTGCCATGCCAAAGACAAAATTGATTAAACTTCAAAGTTTAATATCTTTGCGAAAAATTATCGTAGCTTAAAAAGTCGAACGGCATTTCAAAGGTTATTGCAATAGCTCTCATTTGAGCAGAGAAAAAAATCGAAAAGACGCCAAATTCAGATTTTCGAACGTCAAAATCGATAAAAAACCAACAAGAAAAAATACGATATTTTTTATCTTTAGTTAATTGTTTGCCAATTTGAAACGAATAATAGTAGGGTAATGAAACTAACGGGGTTTTAAAGGTATGGTCTTTACCATTAAAATGATCGCTCGTCCATTTTTTTGCGACCTTTCTGACCGGAGTTATGACTATTTTAAAAAAAAACTGATTTTTTAATTTTCTTATTATCTCAAAAACTAAGAGAGATAGAAAAAAATGTTACATACAAAAAATACTCGCTTTTAGGTAAAAAAATACCAAAATAAAGTCAAAATTTCTACAATCAAAAAATTTGTTTTTTCATTTTTTTTAGGTAGAAATTTTTTTTCAATTTCTCATTTTATAATACAGTTATAGTTAACATAGTTCTTTATTCAAAGTTATACATACGAGCTTGATCGTGCAGTAAGAAAAATTCGTCCCAAATCAAAATCTGATTTATGGAATATCTTACAACAAGAATGGAACAATTTGAAAGACGATATTTTGAATAAGCTTGTCTCAAGAATGCCACGCTTATGCAAAGCCGTGATAAGAAGCAAAGGTGGTCACTTCGATGAAAAAACCTGTATTATAAGTTAAAATTTGTTGATGTTATTACATTGTGTCATCTATGTATGTATTATAATTTTGAGCAATTTATTGTAACATGACATATTATGTGTTTATAAAATAAAAATTCTACAATTAAGAAATAAAGATTTTTGTTGTTTTTTGAAAGAATTTGTTATGTAATACATAAATCAAATATATAATAATTTTACAAAACATTTCGTAGTGCCCAATAATGCAGAAAAATATTTCCTTATCATTAAAATATTGATGTGTACATTTGTAAAAGTAATGCTACGTTTTGTTCGTATACATAACTTTGAATAAACAACTATATTACATATAATGAGAAATAAAAAAAATTTCTACCTACAAAAAATGAAGAAAAAAATTGTTTTGAGTTTTAAAATTTTGACTTTATTTTGGTATTTTCTACCTAAAAACGAGTATTTTTTGTTTGTAACATTTTTGTCTATCTCTCTTAGTTTTTAAGATAATAAGAAAATAAAAAAAATCATGTTTCTTTATAAAAAAAGTCATAACTCCGGTCAGAAAGGTCGCACAAAAATGGACGAGCGATCATTTTAAAGGTATAAACCATACCTTTAAAACCCCGTTAGTTTCCTTACCCTACTGTTATCATTATCGTTTCAAATTGGCAAACAATTAACTAAAGATAAAAAATATAGTATTTTTTCTTGTTGGTTTTTTATCGATAAAAATCTGAATTTTGCGTCTTTTCGATTTTTTTTCTCTGCTCAAATGAAAGCTATTGCAACAACCTTTGAAATGCCGTTCGATTTTTTAAGCTACGATAATTTTTCGCAAAGATATTAAACTTTGAAGTTTAATAAATTTCGTCATTGGCATGGCAAAAGTGATTGCTGGGGAGTGTAGCTGTCGGAACTAAAGGTTAATTATTCAAAAAGTTGTTATCGGGGACCTCGAAAACCCCTGAGTAGCAAGTTTCATACGATTTCATTAATTTTTAATGCATAAATTGACCTAATACGGCGACATAGCTCATGACAAAGATTTTTACAAAATCGTAAAAACAACATATTTTAAGAGTTTGTATCTTTTTTTTGACAACATGTTTTTGAAAAAGGACAACGGCATGTTGTTCGGTATATCTTAGGCTGGCTAGAAATGTTCAAGTTTTCAAATTGGATATATTATTGACTTCATTAGACTAATTTATGTCATGACAAAGATTTGCGTTTTTGCCGCAGTCAGAGAAAAGTCATAAATGACAAAGATCTTTGTCATCCGCAGCGAAGGGGTTAATAGAATTTAGAAATGACGAAGATATCTCCATAATCTTACACTCTATCGATGAAAGGGATAATATACTAAAATTGAATAAATATTTATCACTTCGAATCTTTTTGCCTATTACTTGTAAACGTAAATATTAATATGTCATATCGGACGTCGGATTTATAATTTCTGAATATGATATATAATATCTTTCTTCACTTTTAAATTTTGGCAACTTTTTCGGTATTTGGCCCCACAGTGAGATGGTAGAATAATACCATGCTTAATTAAATATTTAAGCGTTGACATTATGCATTATAAAATAAATTCTTAAACATACTTCAAATATCGATAAAATTCCTGACGATCCTGCCACAAATGATATCATTGATGTAGGATGAAACTGCAAACTAGTTATGAACAAGCCCTCATTTCTTGTTTGTCTATTTATGGGAGAAACTGCTTTTATACATATTTCATTCATAGGCAAATCTTGTCTTTTGGCCAACCTAACTTGATGACAATGCTGCAAACCAATAAAAATAAATTAGAATTTAGGTAACAGATTGAACACATAAATAGTCACAGCAAAATGTTATGTTTTACTTTACATTTAGTACATTCGTGTATGCTATATCAGATGCACTGGGCAATGCCTGAAGGAGCTTAGCCCAATTATGGGTCTTAACATTATGTGTGAATTTACTTTTTAAATATTCAGAGTACAAGACTTGTCCCATGTCTTCAGTCAAATTACAATTGCGTGTAGTTAAAACTTCTTTAGAGCTGAAATCAAGACACTGTATGTAATAATCAAATAAACAAATATGTATTTGGGAATTGTATTTGACAATGACATTTGCTTATTTGAAATGGCTTCATTTTCCTCGCCATTCTGACCTTTTATTTCACAAGTGCCAAATGTCCACGCGATAGCCATCTAACAAAAAGGAGCCATTGTAAAACATTTCCCAAACACAATGTAATGTATATATATATATATATATCAAGGAAAGTTACATGTGATGATCATCTTCGTCAGTCCATGCAGTTTTCATACTATTCATTTCTGTAGTTATTGATGAATACGCAGATTTATTTTCATATTCTCGTAAAAAATCCGTGAAAAATGTAATTTTAGCATTCTTTCTCTTACGATTAGGCATATTTTGGTCGACATGATTTGCGTTTCTGAATCCGTGGTTTTCAAATCTAAAAAATGTAAATAGCATTTCAGATAAAAAATGTTTTAATCACTCGAAGATACTTCTTTATTCTTATTTAAGAAAATTACTCTGTTCGCCTTTTTAATTGAAAAAATTAGTAGGGGAGACCGGGGCTAAACCGGACACGGGGCTAAACCGGACAAGTCAAATTTCTCCGAAACCGTGGACAATTTCAAAACATATAAATAACCTTTGAATGTAGTCATACATGATACATGTTCGGCAATAGGTTTTGGACATATTCCATGTTTCTAATTCTAATAGTTGTTGTCAATATTTTAAAAAGTCGTATTTTTCGGTAAAAGTAATTTTTTCGTTTTCCAAACTTTTTGGATTTTGATTACTATAAATATAGTGCACAAATTGAAAATATTTTTTTTTTGTAAGTTTAAGGTATACCGAATTCAGCCAAAACGTAATTGAATGGAATTCATTTGAAATAAAAATTATATTCCGTGTTAATTATTAGATGAGCGTGTGGGGCTAACCGGACGCAAATGGGTGGGGCTAAATCGGACGCTTCATTTGTGCTGTTGTGGTCTATTATGTGCTGGCGGTATGCTTGGGGGTCCTACGTGGACAATTCGCCTTGCTAAGTTCCCCTGTCGGAGAAATCTGAACTACTCAAAGTAGGAGATACACCCAACTCCATTAATTCGCGCAGGGAATCCCCGTGGTTTTCTTTGTTTCTCAGCCAGAAAACGCTTGCTATACATTTTATCTTTCTTTATTGGTTTTTATAAGTCAATAAAGAATGTATTTTCAGGGTGTAAATAAAAAAAGCATATTTGTCAGTAATTCTTGACTAAATTTTCGATGTCCGGTTTAGCCCCATGCGGTGTCCGGTTTAACGCCGACTTTTTTTACATTTTCGCTTTTGAGGTGCCACCTTCAAAGCAATACTGCGCCAAAGGTACAATAAATTTTTTTCATCGGCCAAATGCATTTTGTAGGTGAGGATACAAAGCTTTAAAACGGCATATTATACATTACGAAAAAACATATTTTTATATGAGTTTTTGCCAATGAGCAAATCTGACCGGTTTAGCCCCCATCTCCCCTATACTTATAAGATAACTGAAACAGAACATGTTTTAACCCTTTCGCTGTGGAGATCGAAAACTCGAAAGTGGGCTCAAAATGTGACGATGTTTCCGGCAAATTTGAAATTTGTGTAAATATGGATATTTATGTGTTCGACGACGCTGATTATGAATTTAGAGTCAGTTTTCAAAAATTTAACGAATATAAAGTATGTTTTCAAACGGTGTAAAAGAATTATATTTGTCGTTGCATCGACCAATTTATGGTGAGATTGACGGGGTTCAGCTGTAATTCTCAAGCCATTTGTATTATTACAATATTTTCAATTTATTGGGTTATAATTATAGTGCATTATACGTAATTGTAATATTATTATGATTACGAAAAATAAATTCCAAATTCTACCCCTGCATTTAGCTGGTAAATATTTCTTATTTACGACTCCAGAATGTACCACGTGGAGGTATGCGGTAGGATTTCCACTTCTTTTTTATTTATTTTTTCATTTTTTTATTATACTTTTTATTTTTTTTTTTATTTTTTGCGATTCAAAACACACAATAAAACATAACGCCGGTATATAGCTGTTCATTAAATCTTTTATAACAGTGAGAGCACACTTAGTCTACTACGTGTATATACGTAGTCTACAGTGAAAGGGTTAAGAAAGTAATTGGATTCAGATTAATAATCGTGAAACTCTATTATACAAAAACAAACACAAATTTCATAGATTTATTCGATTTTATTGTGTAAATATGCTTAATCCTCAAATCATCACACAAACACGATTACTGAGGCGATAGTGCACTGCTTTTATAGTTCACATTTAAAGGTTCGATTTTCGGCGTGTACTGTTTTTTTTATAATTGGTTCTATAGTATTAAAAAATAAGAACATCTTTTTGTTTTAATTTTTACTATCATTTGATATAGCAGCTTCATGGCTCAGGCGGTAGAGCACTGTTCTATGGAGTCGTACACGGAAAAAGCATTCATTCGGCACCAGTACGAATTTGGCCGAGAGAGCTTTGAAAAAAAAAGCGTTTTGTTTGTCAACGAGTTTGTTAATTTTATTCTCGATAATGGAACATTTTTTCACCGAATATGATTTGGGTAATTTATTGTAAAGATTCCAAAGTAACATGCCCTTAATGCGGGGAATATTTTTCGATTACATGTTTTCTACATACAAACATGCACGCACTCACGTATGCACGCAGGCACGCACGCCCCTACGCACCCACACACAAAATTGATGGGGGAAGGGTTGGACTGGAAAGCCAGTAATCGATACACGGGCAGTGAACATCAAGCCTTGATGTACCAGCTCCAACTAACCGGTAGAGCAGCAGGAGGGGTGCAAAATTGGAAGAAAGATAGATGGGCACCGGCCACCTTCGATCGAGAGATGTTCCTCTGCAGCTTGGAACAGACGGAGGTGGCGGGAATCGCAGAGGAGAGAGCCCGATGTCTCTCCCGAGCCATAACAGCGGCCTGTGATGCCTCTATGACCCATTCAAGTCCTCGCTACCGACCGACAGTTTACTGGTGGAACGAGGACAACGCAGCTATCCGCCGAGAGTGTTTTCGGGCTCGAGGGCTGCACCAGAGACAAATTCATAAGTCCCGGTGTTGCCAATTGACTGCGGATTGTGAAATTAAGAGACAGAGGCTCAGGATTGCCATCAAGGCCGCAAAAAGAAAGTGCTGGCAGGACATATGTGAGGAGGTGGACCGTGATCCCTGGGGGCGACCGTATAAAACGGTCATGAATAAGATCAAGCCCAGAGGACCCAACGCATAATTTCGTCCATTCTTCCTTGGCAACGTCGTCGGCCACCTATTCCCAGAACATTTGTCACCTCGTATTTGATGACCGAGCCTTACCCGCCAGAAGGCTCTAAGGCTCGAGCCCCATGCCGCGAAGCCGGGATACGCCCGGACCAACGCGAGACCCCTTCTTCCGGTAGTCTCTACCAATCTACCTCAAAGCGTCAAGACTTCTCGAGCTCCCGAGTTGCATTGCAACTCACACATCGGAGCAAGTGAGACCTTTCAGACTCGGGGAGAGTCCTTCCAGTCCAACAGAATTCTCCTAACCCAGCATGCCAGCTATTAAAACCACTACGCGCGCGAGTCCAATATCAATGGCTGAGAGGGTCCCCCGGCTTGGAACAGCCCCCGCGAGTACCATTTAACATGACCTGGTGAGACTTTGCGAGGACTGGCCATAATTCAAACACCAGCCCTCTACCAGTTGAGTACTTGCCTACAGCGGGGTCTAAAATTAGTACTTGCCTACAGTGGCCTCCGATGTCTAAAATTCAAAATGGCGAATCCAATCTGGAGGACGAAGCAAGATATTCGGGGATTTTCGGGGTCGCTATCATTTTTATTCATAAAAAATCTGAAACTGTTAATTAATAATATAGCTTTACATGTTGTCATATAATGTAAGTTCTTTGAAGATTAGATCATAGTGTGAGTTATGTGAATAAATGGTTTACTTAATAGTTAACACTTTAATGATTCCTTGGCTTAGTCCGTCATTTTTAATGAAAAGATAAAATGGTCTCAGGTTCGTGACTAGCGAGCACGAAAATCACCGAATATCTTGCTTCGTCCTCCACATCGGATTCGACATTTTGAATTTTAGACATCGGAGGCCAGATTCGTGATTAGCGACCTCGAAAATCCCCGAGTACGTACTTTTAGTTTGATCAAGTAACTTTTTACGACTCTCGTCCTCCATGTTGGATGCGCCATTTTGAATTTTACAAAGCTGAGCCCAGATTCGTGACCAGCCACCTCGAAAATCCCCGAGTTCCTAGTTTCAGTTTGATCGAGTAACTTATTATGATTTTCGTCCTCCATGTTGGATTCGCCATTTTGAATTTTGCTAATCTGGGTTCAGATTCGTGGTTAACGATACCCAAAATATACCCCTATGTATGATAGTTCACAAGAATTTTCTAAATACTTTTTCTAATAACGTGTACTGCTCTTCGAAAATTTGAAAACGATATTTCGCCTAGACGGGGGCATTTAAGGGTATTGACAAAATTCATGTGTATTCTCCACATCAATATTAATTTAAGAAAAAAATTGCGAAAAATTCGGAGATGGCCTTTTTGAGAAAAAAAATATTTACTATTTTTTTTAAAATCCGCCGCCATTTTGTAAATTGCGCGAAACAAAAAATTCTGTATAACCAATTTACAACCTTACACGTTGGTCAATAGCACATAAGAAAATAATTCACGTTTCATTAATTTTTTAGAGAAATAGAGAGGTTTTAAAAAAAAATGAACCAATTTTTCGGTTCAATTGGCGGAAGGCGCACTGACATTCAAGTCGCCATAACGCGACTCAAACACTTTAAACGGCCAAACAAAAAAATACGTATCAGCTTATTTTCATCAAAGAACAACATATTTGAGTTTCAAGAAATTCCAAGACATTGATATATTCCGCCTGCATGATTTCATATGGAATCGGTCTATAATTGTATGCTAACCAATCATATTCATATACCAGTTTATTCCAAATAACTGTTAAATCGAAATTGTAGTATAATATAAATTTATTAGTCTTATAATTATAAATGTCGTTATTTTTAAAATTTTTTTATTTTTATTATTTTTTATTTTTCATCTTTTACCTTTTTCCTTTTATTTTTTTTTGTTAATATTATTACTAGTTGAGGTTCCAAATGTTTTAAAACAAAGCCTAGCGTTTGGGAATCCAAGTGATTACACGCAAGGTGTTTGAAATGTTTAGAGATCTTCAAACTGTAGCATTTTGACACCTAATGTAATTTTTATAAACATCGTGGTAGATCACAAGCCCGGTTTAAAACCAATTTAATTTTGTTACTTTCCAAAAAAAACCTATCGTAATAATTAAAAAAAAAGTTGTATAGCCATGCAAAATATACTAATAATTAAATTAGAAAAGATACATGCGTGGCGTTTCGTTCAATCCCCTTCGCACTTTAACTCTTCAGTGAGGCTTGGCGGAAGGAATCAACCTCAGACGCCCTAATTACAAACTGATACTGAATTCTGATACCCACATGCATGATATTTATGGAGAACCCAGGTAAAAATTTCCCAAATGATTGAAGGGATATTTAATTAGGAAAGGAAAAAAGGAAAACTACTCGTATATCTATGGTGACTCATCTTGATCATTATTAAAAGGCAATTAATTAATATAAAACGAACCAAATTAATGAATAGAAAATTTAGTCTGGTATACCAATCAATAACTACACATATTTGTAATATGTACTTGTACGCGATGATAATAATAAAAATGTTCAGCAAGACAACTAAAGGACTATATACTAATGATGTAAATACCGTTAACATTATGGATGTGAGTTTGTAAGGGGATATGTTGGTTTAAAATGGGTCGTGCAAGAAATATATTCCAAACTGTCAAATCGAATAGATTCTTATTGTACAAAGACCAAACTAGTGTTGATTTCTTTGAGTGTTGAGTTCTTTCGCACCCAGAGTCTAGTAACAATAATAAAATTTAAATTACGATAGGTTTTATTTGGAAATTAACAAAATTAAATTGGTTTTAAACCGGGCTTATGACCTACCAGGATGTTTATAAAAATTGCATTAGATGTTCAAATGATATAGTTTGAAGATCCCTAAACTTTAAGCAATATGTTTTTTATATTTCCACAGCTTTTTATTTTCATCTAAAAAACTTCTTTATAAAAAGCATAAAAAATGTTCGTCGGTTTGCTACGTGATGTTTGAGCCTTTACGACACACCGGGTCCCTCAGGGGACCCACCTGTAGATAATATTATTGCTATATATTATAATATTCGGTGAAAATAAAAACCTGCCGAAATATAAAAAACATAGGATAAAATTACAAGTTTCGAAGTTTAATTTCCATTCTGAGAAATTAAATTATTTTTGGTAGAAGCCGAGAAAGAAATTTTTGAAGATAGCGCTTTTTGGTAATTTTTTAAATTTAAATCGCTTGTAGCTCGGAAAGGAAGCGGTTTTGGGAAAATGACAAGAGTGAAAAAGTTCATATTTTACCCCAATTTAGTTAATCCATGGGTTTCCAGAACGATTTCTGCACTTCTTCATATTTGTTTATGTTTATTGTTGATAACAAATAACTGACCACTTGAATAACAAAAATGTACTGACATTTTATGTTCGTAATACCTAATAAATGAATTCCAAAAGGTTTCAAACTGTTCGCTTTTGTCGAGAATGTAGGAAACTGCAGAAACCCACATTAAGTGCAGCATCGGCCATGGCTCGATTCCCACCTGAAGACAACACTCCGAAATTGTCAAGCGGACAGCATGGTTCGTCTTACACATAGCGAACTGCTGTTTGAACACAAATTTGAAAAATTGCCCAGCCGGGGATCGAACCCACGACCTACGACTTCGTATTTCAGTACACTACCGCCTGAGGTACGAAGCCGATAAAAACTATGTTGAAACTTAGTTCAACAATTGCCTTAAAAATCATATAATATTAAACATACATTATCCTTAACATCACTACTACACCAGGAACGTTTTGAGGGTCGATAATGCCGGCGTTTGTAATTTTCAATCACGGAATCGTTCAGAAAAGATTTTTAATTTTATATTCGGTAAAAGTTTAACATTTATTCATTTGGGCCAATGCAACTGGTAGAGCATTAAAAATTTTCTTTAAAAAGAAAAAAAAAATATTTGTTTTTAATAAAAAATTGGGCGAGATAATCGAGGTTAAATTCGAAAAAAATAAGTCACTTGTAATATAGGTTTTAACGGTATTCAGGGGACTTTTTGAAAATTTTCAAATCCTTTTTTCAAGTGAAAACCGTTTTGATCCAATATTTCAACTATACTGTCATGAAGACTATACATCGATTCGTGTTGGTGAATTTCTCCGAATTTTCAAAATGGTCTATCTTCAACAAAAATGGACTTTAAAAAATGAATACTGATTTTTTAACATGAATCTGTAATAATTTATCAAAATTCATAATTTTATATGACAGATCATTCAAAAAACTACAAAAAACATATGCTACCTTAATAGTTAAAATGACAATTTTGTGTCTGAATAAAACACCGGGAGGGTCTAGGGGGAGGGGGGCGGGGATACGCCCCCAGTAGGCAGTATTCTGCAGTCTTATATGGGTGATTTTCCGCAAACTGTGATATTTCAGATGTGATATTTTTATGTTATGGCCGGTGAGTAACTTAGTCGCATTTTTCGCTGCTCCGTAACCCAAGTTAAAATTTGTACTCAAACCAGCTTGTTGGGAGTTGTACTTTCAGGTGGTACATTTCCGGAGCGACTCGGAGTCCTTCTGTTTGGATCTGTGTTTTCTCCGAGTCATGGTTTCCGGCAAAAAGTGTTTTTCTGTTCTCGCCTGGGAAACCGACCGTTGACAGTTCTCTATCTCGTATGTCAGCCATGATGACGTCACTCTGACGTAGTTGATACGACCGCCGAATCCCGAACACGTATCACCGAACACGAACCGCTGTCACGATCAACGGAACATTTTTTCTTTTGGCAGCCTGCAACTTATTACTCTTCACTTCGGGCAAAGGATTTGTACCGGATTCGGTGAGGTGTATTTACCGCCGTTTATTTTTTACTCCATTAGAGCTTCAGAATCGGATTTACCACGTGCGTCACAAACACGTGTTTGCTCCGATATTTAATGCGCGTGCCCGTAGTTAATCGAGTTATTATTCTCGATCTTCCGTTCTGACTCTCATTGCATCTGTAAGCACCAGGCGGCAGCACCTCCCGGGGCTTGTGTCCAACACTACGGTCCGAAGTAATAGTCGCAGCTCAAGCCGAAGCTTAGCTGAGCGGCTCAAGTACCGGAAGTAGCGTGTTCCAAAAGCCATATGAAAAAATACTTATATAAGTGTATCGAACCGAACCAATCCATGTATGTACACGTATACCGCGACCTTTAAGTCGTAACAAGTCGCCGCCAGACGATTTAAAAATTCAAAATATTAAATTGGACATTCCGAAAAAATTGTGTTTTAGTAAAAATGTAAACGACAGATATGAGTAAACAAACAGAAGTAAGTGGTAAATATATGTACAAGTTTGTTGATGCATCGTTGTATTGATGTATGGTTATATGGCTTAAATTAATTCCACTTGTCCATGAAAATTACTGTTTTTAATTTTTTTTTACCAAAGAATCAGAAAAATCACCTAACAATTGATGTCTTTTTTGGCTGTGCATATTACTTTGAACTTTAATTCATGTGTGTAATGCTCTGCCAACAATAAATTAAACCTCTACGTCACAGTAGCATACATATATGTCACCTTATGACATGGGTTTGTTATAAAGTTTATTTTATTAATATTTTACATTTTTAAAGTTATTTTATGATAAAATTATTATTCGTAATATAATATTCTGTTTACTGAAGATATGCATTGAAATCCTTGAAGTAAATTGTAATAACATGTTGAGGATGATTTTAATTTAAAAAATATTAATTTAAAAATGTGACATTTTACGTATATTACAACAGTGGCGTTAAAATTAAATAGTATAATGTAAAGAAAGTTTTCCAGCATTTTTGTTTCAAATAAATACTTTTATTTTACGGTTTCTCAGTTATTGGTCACTTTATGCGAAAGAAGTTTTCAGCATTGTTGTTTCAACTAAATGTTTTTAATTGCACGATTTCTAAGTTGCTGATCAATTTGTGCAAAGAAAGACTTCCTGCATTTTAGTTTTGAATAAACATTTTTATTTCTACTATTTCTCAGTCGAAAGATTTAATATCTGAAAATGTCCTTACGTAATGATGTAATTTAACATTTTAGTCTCTAATAATGAATTGTTTGACTGATATTTTTCTATGAAATAAGTTTTTAAATATTTTTGTTACGAACTGTTATAAGTACATTTTCTTCAACATTGATTTATTGTAAGGTATTATAGTAATCACATGTTTAAGCCCTTCGTATGTCACCTTAACTTATAAATTTCTGTAATCAGAAATGCATTACAATGTGTAGTCTTTAATTCATTCTATCATTTTAAAATTCGCTATTTGACTTTGATAATTGGGATACAGTTTTTCTACAAAATTTTTTCAAAATATTTTCTAATGAAATTTCGCAAATAATTTTTTGTAACAGATTTTGACAACTTGTATATTTTTTATCTAAAGTCTTCCTTCGACACATGTTTTACCATATATGCAATATCTTAGATTCAAAATCTAGTTGCGAGAAGACTTTTAAGACCGACAGGCAATTTCAGATCCGAAACCTTCTTTCGTAGAGAATTGTACCAGCGATACAAGATTTAAGGTCTAAAACTTTGTTTACAACAAAATTTTAACACCGATGACATATTTTGGTTCTAAAACCTTCTTTCGACAAGACTTCTACCACCAATAAAAGATTTAAGATCTAATACCTTCTTTCAACATGCCTTTTACAATCAATAGAGTTTCACATCCAAACCTTCGATTAAACTTTGACAACTTCGACAAGATTTTAGATATAAAATCTTGTTTTGACCAATGTTTTATCAAGTATACAAGATCTTAGATTCCACATCTACCCAGTAATCGAAAATGCATTCAGAAAAGATTTAAATGCATTCATTTCATACGTTTGAATCCATTTTCTGTCCCTGTCGAATCCATATGAATAGAAAAATAAATTTTCATAAAATTTTTAATGCTTATGAATTCATTTATATCCAAAAATGTACAAAAAAGAACTTGAATTAATTTGAATGCATATATAATATGTCGTAATGAACATGTTAATTATGAATCCATGCGAATGCAAATATGTTCATTTCGACATATTATATATGCATTCAAATGAATTCAAGTTCTTTTTTGTACATATTATTTTTGGATATAAATGAATTCATAAGCATTAAAAATTTTATGGAAATTTATTTTTCTATTCATATGGATTCGACAGGGACAGAAAATGGATTCAAACATATGAAATGAATGCATTTAAATCTTTTCTGAATGCATTTTCGATTACTGGGTAGATGTGGAATCTAAGATCTTGTATACTTGATAAAACATGGTCAAAACAAGATTTTATATCTAAAATCTTGTAGAAGTTGTCAAAGTTTAATCGAAGGAAGGTTTTGGATGTGAAACTCTATTGATTGTAAAAGGCATGTTGAAAGAAGGTATTAGATCTTAAATCTTTTATTGGTAGTAGAAGTCTTGTCGAAAGAAGGTTTTAGAACCAAAATATGTCATCGGTGTTAAAATTTTGTTATAAACAAAGTTTTAGACCTTAAATCTTGTATCGCTGGTACAATTCTCTACGAAAGAAGGTTTCGGATCCGAAATTGCCTGTCGGTCTTAACAGTCTTCTCGCAACTAGATTTTGAATCTAAGATATTGCATATATGGTAAAACATGTGTCGAAGGACGACTTTAGATAAAAAATATACAAGTTGTCAAAATCTATTACAAAAAATTATTTGCGAAATTTCATTAGAAAATATTTTGAAAAAATTTTGTAGAAAAACTGTATCCCAATTATCAAAGTCAAATAGCGAATTTTAAAATGATAGAATGAATTAAAGACTACACATTGTAATGCATTTCTGATTACAGAAATTTATAAGTTAAGGTGACATACGGAGGGCTTAAAAATGTGATTACTATAATACCTTACAATAAATCAATGTTGAAGAAAATGTACTTATAACAGTTCGTAACAAAAATATTTAAAAACTTATTTCATAGAAAAATATCAGTCAAACAATTCATTATTAGAGACTAAAATGTTAAATTACATCATTACGTAAGGACATTTTCAGATATTAAATCTTTCGACTGAGAAATAGTAGAAATAAAAATGTTTATTCAAAACTAAAATGCAGGAAGTCTTTCTTTGCACAAATTGATCAGCAACTTAGAAATCGTGCAATTAAAAACATTTAGTTGAAACAACAATGCTGAAAACTTCTTTCGCATAAAGTGACCAATAACTGAGAAACCGTAAAATAAAAGTATTTATTTGAAACAAAAATGCTGGAAAACTTTCTTTACATTATACTATTTAATTTTAACGCCACTGTTGTAATATACGTAAAATGTCACATTTTTAAATTAATATTTTTTAAATTAAAATCATCCTCAACATGTTATTACAATTTACTTCAAGGATTTCAATGCATATCTTCAGTAAACAGAATATTATATTACGAATAATAATTTTATCATAAAATAACTTTAAAAATGTAAAATATTAATAAAATAAACTTTATAACAAACCCATTTCATAAGGTGACATATATGTATGCTACTGTGACGTAGAGGTTTAATTTATTGTTGGCAGAGCATTACACACATGAATTAAAGTTCAAAGTAATATGCACAGCCAAAAAAGACATCAATTGTTAGGTGATTTTTCTGATTCTTTGGTAAAAAAAAAATTAAAAACAGTAATTTTCATGGACAAGTGGAATTAATTTAAGCCATATAACCATACATCAATACAACGATGCATCAACAAACTTGTACATATATTTACCACTTACTTCTGTTTGTTTACTCATATCTGTCGTTTACATTTTTACTAAAACACAATTTTTTCGGAATATCCAATTTCATATTTTGAATTTTTAAATCGTCTGGCGGCGACTTGTTACGACTTAAAGGTCGCGGTATACGTGTACATACATGGATTGGTTCGGTTCGATACACTTATATAAGTATTTTTTCATATGTCTTTTGGAACACGCTACTTCCGGTACTTGAGCCGCTCAGCTAAGCTTCGGCTTGAGCCGCGACTATTACTTCGGACCTACATGACGGACTTCAAATCCGCCTCGCAATCAATTACAATCGATTGACACACCTTGCGGTTCCAGCACTGGCGGAGACGCGGAGCACGCCAAACAAATTTTGCGGCCATCAATTTTAGGCCGGCCCCTCACCGCAAGCAGATGGGAGCTTCAGCGTACAAGCAGCTGTAGTTCGCTCGAAGATTTTGGTTTTATTAAACGAAAGCGGAACTGCCGGAATACCTCGGACGACGCTAACCTGCTACCGATATCTAGACGCCGCAAGACCTCTAATCCGTCACCAGACTCGCAAATCCAGTCTGCTCCAGTTATGGCGGCCGACTTAGTCACGCAAGCCAATTTAAATGCGCTGGAAAAAACCTTGCTCAATGCAATTCAGTTGGCAACTAAATCACTAACCGCTTCGATGCAAGGGGGGCTCGAACAATGTTCGAAAGAAATAGCCGAGGTGAAAGAAGTAATCGACTCCTTAAAAACCGAAGTAAACACCCGGCTAAACACTTTCGAGCAACAAATTGATAAGCAAGATACCTTGATCAAAAAGATGGCTGCCAAAATTGAGATGCAAGAAAAAATTATAAAAAGGAACATCATTATAACGGGCTTGAAAATCGGTAAAGGCACCTTAAAAGACGGTGTACAGCAATTTTTAGCCGCGAAGTTCGAAATGACAGGCCCAGTAGCCTCAGCTAGAATAATCCGCACAAACCCCATGGCTATCTTGGCGGAACTAGTTTCCGAGGAGGACAAATTCACGATCCTGTCAACGAAAAAAGCTGTCCTAAAAAACTCGGACATTTTCATAAATGCGGACTTCACAGACAGTGAGCGTTTTATGGCCTTCAAAGCAAGAGAGGCTCGCCGTGCTGCTACTTCTAAAGGGATCAATTTTAAAAAACTGGGCAACGCGATAGCTATAAATAATGCCTGGTACAAGTGGTCCGAGACGGACCAAGACTACACAACCCCGTGTACCGCACCAACATTACGCAGAAGGTCCACTTCAGCGACTTCAAGGTCAAGCACCCCAAGGTCTCAGCCATCGGATCAGCACTCACAGGCTATGATAATCGATTCTTCGGCCGTCTCGCAACAAAAAAAATTTTTTGTCTCACCACATCGCCTATTAGTACATCGAAACCATCTACTTCGCGCGCCGTCACTAATGTTAAGAATCCCGTAAATATTTTAAAACTAATGTTTTGGAATACCCGAGGTTTGCAGAATATTAAAAATAATGTTTTCTTTTTAACGAATGAGATTTCTAATTTTTCAGAAACATGGTCTGAGCGCGAAGTAAACTCGGAGGTGATAAGTACTGGTCACTCAGGAATCTGCTCTCCTGCCGTCCGTTTCAGTAACTTCGGTCGCTGCAGCGGAGGCCTTTTATCTTTAATTAACTTGGATTTTAAATTTGTACATTTAGAAACATCTCCAAATTGGCTTTTTTTCATGTAAATTCTGTTCCGCTCAATTTAATAGTGGGTTCTATTTATTTTCCGCCTAATTCTGATTTATCTGCTCAACTCACGTCTTTACAAGTAGTAATAGATTCCCTGAGTGCCCAGTACCCCGAATGCATTGTCGTGCTTGGCGGCGACTTCAACTGCCGAGTTTGCTCTCTTGATCCATACAACGACTTTCCCGAAATTTTTGATAACTCGTCAATTCGAGTGTCGAGGAAGTCGCATGATGAACACAGTAATAATCGTGGTGCCCTTCTGTCCGAGTTTATGCAAACAAACAATTTTGTACTGATAAATGGACGTTGTACTAACGACTTCCCCGCACACTTTACTTTTCTCGGACAGAGGGGGTTCAGTGTCGTTGACCTGGTGTGGGTTTCGGCACTTCATCTGCCATTCATAGCAGACTTCGCAACGGGCGATGACCTCCACGGTTCCGACCATCTACCTGTGTTCTTATCACTCTTTTTATCCACTGAAAGCTCCGTTTTAGAAATGTCTGCCACCGTGGCAGTAAGCCGGGTAACTGTGAGATATTCAGGGTCGAACGACGGGGCACGCAAATTCCAAAATCTGTTAAGACAGCCGTTGTCTCTTTTTACGCCGGAAAATTATGAAACCGTAGACGCTCTTGCTGAGGACCTTACTGGCACTATTCGCTCAGGGGCATTAACTGCAGGAATAGTGACAAGAACCGTTTCTTGTAAGTCACGCAAGTCTTTTGTAGCCTCGAAACCCTGGTTCGATGGAGAATGTGTCTCGGCAAGGAGGACCTTTCGTTTATCGCTGAAGCAGATGAGGAAAGATGCATATAGTGTTAGCACAATAATCACTTTTAAATCCGCGAAAAGAGTTTATCTTGATATTTTGAAACACAAGAAGCTCCTTTATGCTACCGCGATCTCCAATAGGTTCGCGGAAGTCCGCAATTCTGCTGATTTTTGGAACGCCTGCCGCCAATACCGAAAGAAACCCACCGTGGGGTCGCAGGTGTCTGGAAATGCCTGGGATGCATACTTCATGGAGATTTTTCCTTTGGAGGCCTGTCCCCCAGAAACGTTTTATGGCACATTTGACCCCACGCTGGACTCTCCGGTCACAATGTCTGAGCTCAAGGATAGCATAGGGAGGTTGAAGGTGGGAAAAGCCATCGGTCCAGATGAGTTACCGGCCGAACTCTTTAAACTTATTGAGGACACAGGGCTCTTGCATCTTCATCATCTATTTAATAGAATTCTCTTTTCCGAGACCTTTCCCAAAGGCTGGGCTCAAGCATCGCTATTCACGCTTTTCAAAAAAGGCGCGCGAGATGATCCTGCAAATTACAGGCTTATTGCGATAACGAATGCGCTAGCCAAGATTTTTACGCAAATTCTCTCTAAGCGCCTGACCGAGTGGGCTTCGCTAAAAGATCTGCTCCCTGAGGAACAAGCCGGGTTTCGGAGTGGGAGGAGTACAGAGGATAACATCTTCTCGACCCTCGCCACCATCCAGATCGCGCTCAAGCGCCCAAAATCAAAGATATTCGGATTGTTTGTGGACTTTCAAAGAGCCTTCGATTCCGTTCCTCATAAGCTTCTTTGGCAAAAGCTCCAAGGCCTAGGTGTTAGCGCTAAATTTTTGAGATTAATTTCTGCTCTGTATCACGCGGCCACTGGACGTCTCCTTGCGGAAAATCATGCGATGTCCGAAATAAATGTAACACAAGGGGTCCTCCAGGGCGAAATTCTAAGCCCTCTTTTATTTATATTGTATATTTCGGATATTGTGACATTCTTCCGGGAGAGGGGTTCGCGCGGAGTAGATGTTTCACATACTCGAGACCTGATGATGCTGCTTTACGCCGACGAAGAAAGCTAATTATTCTCTCGGAGTACTGTCAAGAAAACCAGCTCACAGTGAATATTAACAAAACAAAAATAACATGCTTCAGAAGGGCTGGGCAACTTGATTCGTACTCCAGGTCGTTTTGGTACAGGAATAGTCCGGTAGTGAGCAGCTATCGATATTTGGGTGTTATATTCTCCTCCTCTACGCGCGGCCTTCAACCCACGGAGGATGCCACGTCAGGACAAATGCTGCGTCAGCCGCGGTTTTGTCCCTAATACATTCGGCAAAAATAGATGCGTGGGACGCTTATTGGAAATTGTACCATGCGTCGATAATTTCTGTACTCCTTTATGCCGCCCCGTTCTGGGCTTTGCGATTCCTGGACAATCTGGAATCCGTGCAAATTGGGTTATTCAAAAAGCTCTTTTGCCTCCCTAGAAATACTCCGGCTTACCTAATCCGTCTAGACTTGGGCATCCCACCCATCGCAGTAGAAATATTTTCAAGGTCCATCAAATGGGTAGTTAAAACCCTAAGGTTGCCGGATCACAGGTTGCCCAAAGTATTACTTTTACGGTTGAAGGAGCTCGCGGATATATCTCAAGAAGCCTACAACTGGACGCTGCAGTTTAAGGCACTTCTGGACAAGACAGAGGCATGCGAGATGTGGAACAACTTCACTGCGGATTTCTGGGAACAAACAGGGCCTTCAATAGTCGCCAAATTTGCTGAAGCCTGCAGGAAACAGGATCTTAGAGACTATTTTACTTCGAACTCGATTCAACTGCCCATTTACCGCCATTATACGGACTCCAGCTATAACTTGTACCCACTTCGCATGCCCCTGGAATGTCCAAAAACAAAGATACAATTAAGGCTAGCAACCATCTACTCGCGCTCATTCGCAATCGCCGGACAACGTTACAAGTACAACCCGTCAGCCGTCTGTACCCTCTGTAACCTCAACGTGCATGAAACGTTGCTGCATATTTTAATAGAGTGCCCGCTATTAGCCGTCACCAGAGACGAGTTCGCTTCAGCATTAAACAACCGCCCAATGCATTCGTCCGGACTATTATGCACTCTAATCTGCAGCAACGATACTCAGTCCGCGAAGTTATTGCATAGATTTGTAAAGGCCAGTTTCGTGCGGAGATCCTTTTTGCAAGGCGAATAGTACAAAAAATGTGCAATTATCTTTTTCTTTAATTATCGTTTCTTCTAGTACATCGCTTGCTTCTGTCTCTTTACTTTTATTCCTTAGTTATATATACGTTTTATTCCTTAGTTATGTATACTACACCACCATCTGTACAAAGTTGTATCCGACAATTTCGGAACTCCTCTCAATGGGATATTCATTCCCTATTTATGAGTAATAAATACCAATACAAAAAATACAAATACAATATTTATTTTTTAATTTTATATGTAACGAAATATTATTTAATATATTTATTTTTTTATTTATCATTTATATTTCATTATATTATTTTATTATTATTATTATTATTATTATTATTATATATTTATTATATAGATAACATATTTCTTTCTTAATACTAATTAATGTTAATATTATTTTACAAAAATAAATAATTAAATTATAACCCTCCTATAGAGGGGGATCGAAATGAATTTACCACAAGGATTAATTTAATATCGATATATTTTCCGCAAATTCTAAGGTACAATATGTTACAAGTCGCCTACGGCGCGGGCTCTAATCTCGCGAAGGGGATCGTTACATACAGAAATGACCGGGGAAAAGTTGTCGCGGAGGCGCAAGAATAGCCAAAAGGGCGAAGCGAAACACCAAACTAAAAAAGGGGATGGGGCGCGGCGGCGCAATTACAATTCCCGGAACACTGGTACTCACGGTGGTTGGTTAACCCACCAGATGACGACCAGCAAAAACGGGTCCAGGAACTGGTCCAGGAACGGGTCCAGAACGGGTCCTGAGTGGGTCCTGAATGGGTAAGCTGCTGCGGCACTTAGCTCGAAGATCGAACACCAACGTAATACACTGACGACGGGTTTATTACTCGCGGATGCGCGGTATGTCTCTCAGCAAAGAAAAATGTCCTGAATTGTGCAAAGGGGTTTACTCGACTCGCAAAGGGCTGTACTTAACTCGCAAAGGGCTTTTCCCAACTGACTCTTGAAGCGCGCTCGTTCTTCTCTTCGATGGTTCTGCCGTGGCGCCACCTCGGGGCGTGATGTCGGGGCGATCCGTGGAAGGAGGGAGAAGCGTGGCGGTCGCGCTGCCCGCTCGTACCGGCTTCACCTTCGGAGAGAAGGAGAGAGAAGTCCCGGCGTCACTCGTCTCCGTCTGTGGGGAAGGAACTCTCGACGGCGACTGACTAGAGGAGCGACGGCGAGGAGGCACGAGCCTCCATAACTCGTATCCCCGGTACGGTGGGCGAGAGCAGCGGCGAATAGAGGGAAGGATTCCCCCTGAACGCTCTCCTAGATTAGAGTTACCGGGTTCGATCTGTGACTACGTCACAAAATTAATACAAAAAATAATAAAGAACAAGATTTAATTTAATTATTTACAACTCGTTATTATTAAACAATAGATTACATTAAACCAGATTAATATGAAAATTATTTATTTTATCATTTTTTAATTCTACATGTATTTATTAAAACTTAATTTACAAGAGTAATGTTATAAAGACGCTACATCCATGTAGTGCCGCAGTAGTGACAGTTGGGATGTGCCACGGTAGTGAAATTTTCAGTTTCTTTTGTGTATTACTCATAACCATTGTATTTTCAAAAAGTTTCCGAAATAATTTACAATGTTACTAACTATGGCTATCTCAGGAAAGAATAACTTTGATATAATAAAATTCTTACTTCTGAAAACAGAATACCACGGTTGTGACACCATAATTTATGACAACGACAATTTTTCACTTTACTAAAGGATATTATTTTAACATGTCTTTAAAACCTTTATTATTTTATTTACATTTATTTGTTATGTTGCTTTGATGCAACATTAGTTTTTGTTTCCATATTATTTTCAATATTGTGAATATGCAAATTAAAAAAGATCGTAATTGTAAAAATTTCAAAAATTTGGGGACAAAGTTTGAAGACGTTTTGTAAGCAAACAATAAACAATATAATGTAAAATAATACATATAAATACAGGGAGTCTAATCATATTCAAGATTATACTAGCACATTTCTGATTTTTCAATAATTTTTTTCTAAAAACAGATGGAAAGTTATAAAAACCGGGTAGGGGACATGCCACGGAAGTGACATTTTAGGATGTCATTACATTGGCATGGGTCAAAATAAACAACTTTTTTTTGTGGGTCCACTTACAATAATGAGTCCCAAATATAATTTATAAAAAGCAGATCGCTAATTCATTAATATGCAGTTAAAACACGCTAGGAACATAAATATCACAGTTTGCGGAAAATCACCCATATATATTTCGCGAAGTCCCGCTAAACACCTATTCACAATTTTTGGTCATACATTCTACAGAATGTAGAGCATGCAATTCTCTACAAAAAAGATCCTATGCATTTTCTTCGTATTCGCAAAGGGAAGCACGTAAAACACCGCGATGAAAGTGGATGGACACATTTTTTTGTCAAACTGATACTTTGCAAGATAAATGCAAAGAACTCCAAAAAATCACGTTTTTAGTGGATTTTTTTAGATAGCGGCTTCAATAGATCCGAGCCCCAAATTTTATTGCGATATTCGTTATTAGCACCCCAAAATACATCGAAAACATCTGGCACATTTCATTTTTGGGATGAGGCAGTTCTACATATTTACCCAAAACTGAAACTGAAATTTCAAAAAATCGAATTTTTCTCTGTAGTTCCTTTTGCCCGCCGAAGAGTTCTACAATTTTTCCTTATATAACTTTTTGATCCGACGACAACCGGCCGAGTAACAGGACGTCAGTTTATTAAAAATCCAAAAATTTTGAAATTTAAAAAAATCGATTTTATCTCTGCAGTTCTTTTTGCTCCCAGAAGAGTTCTACAACTTTTCTTTCTAAAACTTTTTGATCCGACGACAACTGGCCGAGTTACAGGCCGTCAGTTTCTTTCAAAAAATCAAAAAATTTTTAAATTTAAAAAAAACGATTTTTTTCTCTAGAGTTCCGTTTGCCCCCCGAAGAATTCTACAACTTTTCTTTACAAAAGTTTTTGATCCAATGGCAAATGGGAGAGTTAGAAGTCATTAAATTTTATAATTTGTGAAGTTGCCCCCCCCCCCCCCCGATGTTTCGAAATTCAATTTTTTTGGTAAAATCAACAGAACTATTTTCAAAATGTATAAAGAACTTCAGAACTATGTGGGGGCATATAGAACTGCTACTATTTTTTTTTTCATTGAAGTGCAGGGCCAGCTTCACATCGATGATTTTTTCACACTTTGACAAACTTCGCCGGCAAAATCTTTTTTCCAAATGTACCTAAAATAAACATTATAGAAAAATACACAAACTACGACCAGTAAGAGATTTTGGAAAACTTCCTTCTTTCATCCCCACCCCTTATAAACTGAAAATATCGATTTTTTTGCATTTTGACAAACTTCGCCGACAAAATCTTTTTCTCAAACGTACCTAAAATAAACATTATACAAAAATCACAAACTACGACCAGTAAGAGATTTCGGAAAAACCTCCTTCTGCCATCCCCACCCCTTATAAACTGAAAATAACGATTTTTTCGCATTCACTTCGTCATACGCATTTAAAAACAGTTTTTATGGCATTATCGTTTACTATAGGAAGAAAATGCATACAACCTTTTTTGTATAGAATGTAATGCTGTATTTTTTTTGTTTGAAATATTTTTGAATAAAATTTATATTTTTACAAAATAAATTCAAAAAACTACGAAGAAACGTAATTGGGGCTAATTTTTTTTAGTAATGGACGGATGGATTAGCGCCAAAATCCGTACGCTTTCATGAAACAAGATACGGCTTTGGGGCGTTATAGAGGGCTCCCGAAACATCCTTACAATGCTTGGAAAATTTCTCGCATAATAAAATAAATAAAATATAATTCGCTAATTGTGAAAGCTCTGGTAAATCCGATACTGTACAGTTCCTTGATTGGGCTCGTTCGTATGACTTACGACAAATCATTAATTCACCTATTATAGGATTACCGAATTGTCACAGTCTTTGCTAGATCTGAATATAGTTTCTCCATCGGTGAAAGTAACAAATAACAAAGATATTACTTATCCTAGGGTAGAGAGCAATATCAAATATATTACTACCCGACATTAAAAAATTTTGTGAGAACATATTTTGGAAATCAATTAGCTTTTTCAGAATTAATATTAAAAACAAATAAACTGAAATTACACTCTCATTTAACAATCCATTAAACAACATTTTGCGAATCAATGTAATGTGAAATCTAATGATGATACGATTCAGTTTTTCCTAAATTCTAGATATAATCTCACATGGCATCTTTCTTTCTAACTGAAATATCTTTATCTGATTTAATGAATGCGATATGTAAATTTAAGAGCGACTCTTCTCGTGCAGATGGGATTTCAAGTGATATGTTTCTGCATGTGTGTGTTTTTTGTCTTCCGAAGATATTGAACATAATTAATTTTATTATAAGAAGCAGTACCTATCCGAATGCCTGGAAACGCGTTTTAATACCCAGTTTCCAAAAATTTCGAATCTAACAACGCCAAACGATGCCAAACGAGATAATTCTTTATGAACAGATGGTAAAATATTTCAGTAAATTCGATCTTTTTTCTACTTTCCAATTGACCTTTAGACGGCAACGTAGCTGCCAAACAGGGCTGCTAGATGTTCGGAAAATGTTCTAACCTCTTGGGATAATAAGTGCATGGCGCTTTTAGGCCGTTTTGACTTTACTCGTGCATTTAATTGACCTTGACCACCACCTTATGATTTCCAAATTGAAGTTTCACGGTTTCTCGCCTGAAGCTTCAGACTTGATTAAATCCTACTTTTTCCAACGCTCTCAATGCGTTATAAACCGAATAGGTCAATCTACCTCACTCCCCAGTCCGACAATTTTATACCGCGGTTGCCCGCAAGGGCCAAATAATCTAACTCCTTTATTGTATACACAGTGGATATCGTTACCATCTGTTCCAAAGTCAATCTTAAAACCTATGCAGATGACATCCAAGTCCAACTTTCTTTCCTTCACTTCAGACATCTATCGTTTGGAAATTTGAGTGCGGATTTAGACCTAATCGCGAAATGGACGTCTATCGAGCTAGCACAGCAAGATCGCCCAAAACGAAAAAAAAAATAATGATAAATATACAAATAAATAAATATGCATTTATATTAATATATTAAAAATACCATAATTATGCACTTTTTATGTGTTAATTATGTGCTCAAATTAAAAATTCTGTGCACTCAACGTTTTTCTAAGAATAGAAATTTTATAATGTGCTGCTAGCATGACGCAAGCTAGCAGAGCATACAAAATCGATGAAAAACTAATCAGGTACAAACGGACTAGGTGCATAATTATGTGTTTTTTATGTGCCTTTAAATTATGCGGGCCACTAACTCCGTACAGAGGATTTTTGCAAAGACCACCCTTAGCAAAGAATTTAAACCACCAAAATGCGAAAAAATTATGTAAATGTGTCAACAAAGTAGATCAATAACATTTTCGACCAGTGATGCCATGTTGAGAACATTCACGCGTATGGGTTTCGTGCACCTTACGCTGTTTGACCGGAGGTATGGCCGTTGTCCCGCTGAATTTAAACGCTGCGGCTTGCATAAGGATCAACTTGTGAAGAATTGTCTGTTATTTCACGAAACAAAATACTTGCAAAGTTCAAATTTTAGCATAACTCATTCTTAAACACAATTCTTGAAATATTTCTAAAGAAACAAATGTAAAATTTAAAAGGAATGTATTTTATATGAATTAACAGAATACGCGATTCGAAGTTTCCGCTGTCAAATTCAATTCATAATGTATGAATAAGGTATAAGTCAAGTAATCCGTTTCTTCCTGAAATGCCCTAAATTTTGCCTTTTGTTCGCGGCGTTCGTTTTTAGGGAAAGAATCAATAAATCATTCTGGAATAATCATGTCTTTTGTATGTTTTCCGCATCTTTCGAAATCCGGTCTGAGATTACAATGTACACATAAACGTACAAAAGTCGCGAATTTTGACGATTTATTTTCAAATAATTGTGTTTTTCAGCACACCGAGAAAAAAGTTGTATACGTAGAGCACAAAAAGCCCCCCTGAATTGTGTTGCAGAAGCACCTTTCTGATGCCCACAGGCAACGGCAACGGGGTGCGGATCCATTACATCAAAGGGGGCTCTCAGAGCTGGAATGGAGCAGAAATGGCAACATGGGTCTGAAAGGTCTTTTCGAGACGAATTTACAACACTGCGCATAGATGGCGCCGCGATCAATTTTTAGCGGTCATAATCGACTTTTCAAACTTTTAATCTAGTAACTTTTGAGCAAATGAAGGTTTTGACAATTGCCGAATCAAGCGAAACGTTTTGAATTCGTCCCGAGAAGACCTTTCAAATGAGCCCCCACTCGACCAATGTTACCATTTAAGATATTCATCCCCCCTCGTACCCCATGCCTCCCTTGGGGCGGGGGGGGGGGGGCTGGAACCCCGCAGGAATAAGTATATCCCCCTGGTTCGATGGAGGATTTCAGGCAAGATCTAATGCGCTGCTACAAGAGAGCTGTCCGCAACAGAGAGGTTACATGGCGCGAATTCATACTCGGTTTGCAGTAATGCATCCCGAAATGGCAGATCGCTTTTCTCAACAACATGTAAGAGATTATGTGGCCTATCTGAGGCGGATAGGTTTCGTTGTTCCCAGCTGTCAACCGGTACCGGATGTGCGAGCAATAATAGTAATAACAAATGAGCCCGTACGCGGTGCTGTAAGAGAAACTCCACATTATGAATGCACGACACTCGTGTTTAGGCAAAATCTGACCACGAAAATTTTCCCTAAACAATGAGAAATAGACAGAGCAAATAGCGTACTTCTGGGTGCTCTTCCGGATGGCTGCGATCTGTGGCAAGTAAATTGTGCCGTTTATGAGGCTGTGAGTAATCTGGTCACTCCACGAAATCTGACACAGATATCGGGGAGTCGACAGATTACAAAACGCATGTCTCCATTGAACGGCAACAAAATGCAACATTTTGGTCGAATCCTTCCAACCTCTTCAAACATCGTATCGCAGCCCCACGCGAATTTCTGTCGATGGCCTCGATTGAGGAATTCTGTGGGAGCATCTACGAGAAAACATCGAGGCTTAATGCAGACACTCCAGGTATTGAAATATTTACAGAGTTGTGTGACGAACTCGCACAACAAAGTGAATATTGCCCACCCGTCAGTGCATTAGTGGTGAAAAATGCCAGCACAAGAGCGAGGAATTTTTCCTCGCCGGGCTGGGATGCAATTAATAACTATTGGTGGGCGAAGTTCACTTCAGGTATATCAAGCTGGCGCATCCACATCGCAAAAATGAAATTTAAATCCTGGCATCATTTAAAGCTAATTTAATGCTAGTTTAATGCTCCTATGCCGAATTTAATGCTATTCGTGAAGCTAGCACATTCACAGCGTAAAACCAGTGACTGAGGAGCTATACGAAAATTCCGTTAGGGCCATAATTTAAAGCTAATATAATGCTCTCGAAATACCCTAGTCCGAATTTTCCACGACCAGTATAACCCGTGCTATACGCATTCGCGAGTTTTTGACCAAGAGGGAAGTGGCTCGTAGAAACGTCGTAAGCGTTTTATTTCGCAGGCATAATTTGGGGCTCATTTAATGCTAATTTAATTCCCAAATACCCAATTTACAGGTCTTCGCTATTACAAAAAAAAAAAAACGTTTAAATGATAATGACATATGTAAATTTTGGTGACTTTCAGTTCGTTTCAAGTTCTCAAATGGCAAGAATATTTATTACTTTATTTAGGGCTTATTTAGGGCTAATTTTAGGCCAAGTACCCGAAAGTAGCGTTCATTATTGAAACGAAGTAGAAGAATAGGCCTGCTAACTTTACCGTAAAGCTGGCCGCCCATGCTGGGAACAGTTGAAAACGTCTTGTAACGGGTTTGTTTCGTTACGTTCAATATTTGCAAGTGTTAAAATGAAAACAAATTACATATGAGTAAGAATTTCTGAAACGGGCCTCTAAAAATCTTGATATCTCATTTTTTATCGGAAATAAGCTTTTTTTAGAGAGTTTGGTGTCAAATAGCAATTTTCCAAGAGATATTGCAAAAAAAAATTTATATTTTTTTCTATTAGCAATTGAATTTTTATGAACATTTTAATTAGAATATTCATAGTTTGGAAAGTTGTAGGTTGATTTTCATAATCCGAAGTGCATACTATTTGTTATAACATAAAGTTTCACCTTAAATTTTTTCGTATAAATTTAGTGTTTTTTTTACATTCTTTAAGCGGTATTTATTTTTAATTATTTAATAAAAAGTAGTGTTCTTGGTCGAATTTTCATTTGAAAAAAAATCACATATACTTCAAAGCCTTCTGAATAAAATTCCATTGAGAAAAAAAATGACACGCACCTAGTAGAAGATTTATTTAAATATTTATACAAGAACATTTAACAAGAACAATTTGAAAAGCGCGAGGCTCTTGTTTTCCAGCTGTAACGCGTCACTCCGTGCCTAAACGAGCATTCCGCGGCGTCATGTATTCCGGTATAAATATTTAATTAAATCCTTTACAAACATCACATGCATGCCATATTTCTTAGCAGGATTTTATTCCTATGTTTTTGAAGTGTATGTGGTTGAATTACGATTTCATGAAAAATAAAAATAAAAATGCATTTATTAGCCTGGTCATATATCAAGGGATGGACCTAAATAAGTCAATAAAACACGTGGTTACGATCTTTATAAATATTATCGTTAAAAAATGAATGTTATATGTAAAAAGATAATTATTTAATTTTTTGTCTTGGATACAATGATCGAATTCTCTTGCATTTGTTACTCGGGGGTTGTCGGGGTCGCTGATTACGAATCCGGTATCAGTTCTTCATAATTCAAAATGGCCGATCCAATCTAGCGGACGAAATAATTAAAAAAAGACTAAATTCATTTGAAACTCGTTAGGGGGGGGGGGGGTTTCGGAGTCGTGAAATGAAAGTATCGTTACCGAAATCTTCGTAAGTGGTATAAGTGCAGATTATGGTATTCAACATTTTAAATTTTAAATGTCATTTTCAAGGTGAACTACAAAATAAATCACTTCAGATATTTCCGCTTTTCCCCCTTAGTTAACTATATCTATAAAATCGAACTTATATATTTTAGGAGCCTTCGATAAGCCTTAAAACACAAACTTAAAAAAATGTATAACTCCTGTATCGTTAGTTTTACATTACGGATACGCTTGTTTCACATCAAATTCCTCCATTAGTGAGGAACATTAAATTCAGTCTTCAAGCATTCAGTTAGCCTTAAATAAGCCCTAAAGTGTATCTATGAAATAATCGTTTCTACGGACCTCTTTCTTCTGAGTCGCATACACGCACATCCATTCGTTTTTTTCTGATTAGCGAACAGCTATAAATTCGGTATTTGGGCATTAAATTACCATTAAATGAGCCCTAAATTGTGCCTGCAAAATAACTCGCTTATGACGTTTTTACGAGCCACTTCCCTCTTCGTTGAAAACTCGCGCATGCACATAGCACGTGTTACACTGGTCGTGGAAAATTCGGACTAGGGTATTTTGAGAGCATTAAATTAGCTTTACATTATGGCCGTAACAGAATTTTCGTATAGCTCCTCAGTCACTGATTTTACGCTGTGGACGCATCAGCTTGACGTCAGCGCATCCACTGATTTTTCCGCCTTAACGAAGAGCATTATCTTTTCTATATGGATGATCTTAAATTATACGCATCAGGCGAGGATCAATTTCATCGATCTTTGAACATCGCCCTCACATACTCGAGAAATATAGGCATGGAATTTGTATTGGAAAAGTGTGCGGTCGTTCATTTGCACAGAGGAAGGTCAGACTCCAATAACAACGAGATGGAGCTCGTCAACGGAAATGTCATCCGCCACCTTAGATCCGAAGAAGCCTACACATACCTGGGCCTACTTCAAAGGCATGTCCATGATGTGCAGGCTGCTAAAACAACCATCATTAAGAAACACCGGCGCATTCTCCGTTAGATCTGGTCATCAGAATTGACCGGGAGAAATAAGGTGGCAGCCACGAATATGTTGGCCGTTTCACCAGTTCTGTATTCATTTTGAGCACTGAAGTGGAACGTTGACGAGCTAAGGGGTCTTGACCGAAGCACACGGAAGATGATTTGTATGCAACGCAATTTGCATCCAAGATCTTCCGCGGAACAACTGTATTTGCCCCGAAATATGGGAGGTCGTGGCCTTTTGAGCCTGGAGCGTATACATGACCGATTGGTCCTCGAGACAGCTTGCGACGAAAGAAGGATCCCTGATGATGCTAGTTCATCAGCATGAAATTCAGGGGAAGGGGGCGTTTTTGTACAACACGGCGGAATGAGTGGCGCGAAACCTCAGTCTGGATTTCAACGTGGGACGCAGTGGTTCACAGGAAGCTGAATCAGTCATCAATATGTGCCTAGTGCGTCTCAGGGTTAACATACGGAAGGAACAACTTCGTATGTTGGAGGGAAGGCATATCGACAAGCCATTACATGGACAATTCTTTCAAGATGACCTTCTCGTTCTTAAGATCAGCCGGCTTGAAATCCGAGTCCGAGGGTTTTATCTTCGCATGCCAGGATGGGGTCATCAATACCTTAGCGTAGCGCCAGACCGTCTTACACCAGGCGGTACAGAGTTCGCTTTGTAGATCGTGTAGATGTCATGCTGAGACACTAATGCATCTTTTGGCAGCATGCCCAAGTTATGCAGTTTCAGCACACATAGAACGGCTCAATGCGGCTCTTCGAGTGCTTGATTACCATCTTCGCAGCGCTTATGGTATTGATACAACCTCAGTTTTGCCGTACGTCCCCACTGATATTAAATCCGTAGTCGGGAATGAGTCGTGCCGAATATACTGGAATTACTCATTCCCGACGAGTAGGGAAATATCAGCCAATAAGCCTGACATCGTCCTTGTTGACTTCGATGACATATTCATCTTCGTCATCGAGTTCTCTGCACCAGCAGAGACAAATATAGTCAGCAAAAAGGACGAAAAACGGATAAAATATCAGGAACTCCTGTTCGAGATTCGCAAGCTGTATCGAGGATTCAAAATCAAGCTCGTCGTGCTGATAATTGGAGTGCCGGGAGGAATGAGACCAACTTTCCTCCGGTGCAGTCTTCAGCGGAAGGGATGGATATCGGAGCCACTTTTCTGCTGCAGACTGCACAAGTGGATTATGGAGGGCCAAGGGAGGTTAGGGTTTTAGTCGGTAAACCTTGCCATGAACACCATGGGCAAGAGAGTCCGACACACGGGGGGGTAACCAACATCTTCAACCCCCTATGATTCCTAACGCATTTCAACAACGGGGAGTAGGGCCAACCACCCTACTCCCTTTAGATGGGGTTACTAATAGAATAACGCGCAGGGCTCCTGACCATCGGGCTGCTTCGGATGCAGATCAGTCCCCAGGTGCAGGAGCCGAAACGGGTGTCACGAGACTACAACCTCAAAATGCCCACGGACGATTTCAGTGGACGTAGGATCTCAGCAAGATCTGATGCGCTGCTACGAGGAGAACTCTCCGCAACAGCGAGGCTACACGGCGCTAATGCATAGTCGGTTGGAAGCAATGCATCCCGAACTAGCAGATCGCTTTACTCAACAACATCTGAGAGATTATGTTGCCTATCTAAGGCGGATAGGTTTCGTTGTTCTCAGCTATGCAACAGTACCGGATGTGCGGGTAATAACAACTGAGCACGTACGCGGTGCTGGGAAAGATGCTCCACATTATGAAAGCACGACACTCGTGTTTAGGCGAAATTTGACAACAAAAATTTTGCCTAAACAACGAGAAGTAGACAGAGCAAATAGCCTACTTCTGGATGCTCTTCCGGATGACTGCGACCTGCAGCAAGTCAATTGTGCCGTTTACGAGGCTGTGAGTGATCCGTGAAATCTGACACAGATGTTTGAAATTTTATTTTCAATATGGATTTTCCAATTATTGCCATTATAGAAATTACGTGCTATTTCGTGAAATAATACATGTGAAATATTCGAGTCCTTCACATAAATCAATTGTACCCAAATTTCTCAACTAATTATAAAGAAAAAAAGTATTTCATTCACCACGAATGTATTTTAAATGGCCTATCGAATTTTGGCATCTCATGTTTTCAATGGCAAATGAAATTATGTACAGTAACTTTATTGAAGCTACATTGAATTAATATTAATTTATTTATACCTCACTCACATATTATGGATTGGATTTGATAGTGGAAACTTCGAATCGTGAATTTCCTTAGTTCATATAAAATACATTCCTTTTAAATTCTATATTTGTTTCTTTATAATTATTTCAAGAAATGTGTTTAAGAATGCTTTATGCGAAAGTTTGTTTTTGGAACTTTTATGAACCGTTGTTATGCAATTTTCACCGTTTTTCGACCCCCTTCTACGGTGCCTTCCTCACGTCCGACTTTTTTGAAAATTAGACAAATTATTCATTGCCGTCATTAAAAACTATTCGATGAAAAAAACGAGTGGCCTAACTGCAATTGCAACTTTTATGAACCGTTGATATGCGATTTTCAGCGTTTTTCACTGTATTTCCACCTTAACAGGTGCCTTTCCGTCATTTGAATTTCCCCGCAGGGGACTTGTGGAAGAGAGCGGAGCGGGTATCTCCGTCCGCAAGGAAGAGGGAGGGGTCCAAGCGCCCAGAACTCGAAAAGGAGCAATGCTTTTGAAAGATCCGCTACTCTTCGCAAGTTTTGAGAATTGACGACCTCACCCCGATCGTTTGGTTGGTCTATTACCATCGAATGACTGATCGAGAAACGACTCGTGATACTCACTGTAGTGTGGATAGCAGGGTGCGGTGTCAAGCCCTTACCGATGGGTTCCACACGGGAGAGCGCTACGGCGTGCTGTGTCCGTGTCAGCGGTAGTATCCGCTATAAGGGTTGGCCTCTGACGGGTCTTGGTAAAGCTAGAAAGGTTCTCTGAACCAACAGAAATATCAAGGCAGGCAACTTATTATTAATAATTTGGTAGCTGACTTGTCGTTTTTCAACGGCACAACCAGCGGTGTGGTGCATCACTCGAATATGGCCTCAACCTCGGGGGAGGAGGTGGACGAAAGGCGGTAAGCTCTGGGCGCTAAATAAATAAAGATACTATCTCATCTAAATTTTTTGAAAATCGTTACAATTATTCATTGCGAACATTATAAACTATCCGAAAACGAGTAGCGTAACTGCAGTTGCAACTTTTATGAACCGTTTTGTGTGATTTTCACCTTTTTTCCCCCTCTAAAGGTGCCTTCCTTTCATCCAAGTTTTTAAAAAATGGGTTAGATTACTCATTGCCATCATTAAAAATTATTCGATGAAAAATAGGGTGGCCTAATTATAATTGTAACTTTTATGAACCATTGTTATGCGATTTTCACAGTTTTTCACCATTTTTCCCCCTCCATAGGTGCCTTCCTGTCATCCGAAGTTTATAAAAATAAGTCAGATTATTTATTGCCGGCATTATTTACTATTCGGAGAAAAAACCGTTATGAACCGTTATGAACTGTTCTTTCTGATTTTCACCGTTTTTCGACTCCCTCCAATGATGCCTTCCTGTCACCCGGATTTTTTGAAAGTGAGTCAGATTATTCATTGCCTACATTAAAAACTATTGGATGAAAAAAGAAGAGTGTCCAAACAGTAATTGCAACTTTTATGAACCATTATTTTCACCGTTTTCCTCCCTCCAAGGGTGCCTTCCTGTCATCCGAATTTTTTGAAAATCAGTCAATTTATTCATTGCTATCTGCTTCCCAAATGATGAAGGTCCGGCTTGAGTGCACAAAAAACAGTCCTTTTAAAAAAATACAAACGAGTTCATTATTAATAGTCATTACAGAGTTCGAAGCGTAAAACTAGTGTCATTTGTCAAACTTTAGCACATTTAGATACAATTAAATTAGAAAAAGATAGAGACCGTGAAAGACGAAACCCTTATAATGGTCAACTTCAAAGGGAGGATCCAGAAGTCGATGCGCTAATGAATAAACATAAAAAAATGATTGCTGGCAAAGTCATTCCGAAAAAATTAAGGCAGACATTGCTGACTCAGATACACGAAAAATTTGGACACCCGGGTGTGTGTAAAACGGTCACTTATATCAAGAAATATTTTTATTGGCGCGGCTTACAAAAACAGACGAAAAAGAGGGTGGCATCATGTGACTTGTGCCAATGGGTGAAATTTTTGAATATGCCTATGCAGGGGGAGGATCAACTTGTTTCTACCAAGAAACCACTTGATCTACTAACCATTGATTTCTATGGCCCATTGCCACGAAGTTGTGGTGAAATGCAGCACATTTTAGCAGTCTGTGATGTGTTCTCTAAATTAGTTAAACTGTATCCGATGAAAAAAGCGACGACAAAAATGGGTCTCAAGAAAATTTTGGAAGATTATGTTCCGGAGTGTGGAAAACAGCGTAGAATCCTTAGTGATAATGGCTCTCAGTTCTCTTGACCTAAGTGGAGGGAAACACTTGAAGAGCAAGGGATTAGCGTAGTATATAGTCTGGTAAGGCACCCGCAATCTAACCCGCCCGAAAGGGTTATGCGGGAACTGGGTAGGTTATTCAGAACCTTTTGCTCTGACATGCACACCAAATCTGCTCAATATCACAACTCATAATTCTACTGAGTATCCACCTTTGAAGTTAGATTTTAATAAGACCGTCGCGGATGATATTCAAAAGATTGTTAAGTTCCCTCAAACTGAGACACAACCGTATGAGTATAAGTTGCTCAGACAACGACAACATAGATAAAAACTTTCGTTACAGGAAGAAACAGGAAAGACCTATTTCTAAAATAAAATTAACTCTAGGAGATATGGTTCTTTTGCGCGTCCCGCGATTATCTAGTGCGATTAAAAATACAACGAAAAAATTTTGTCATTTATATGAAGGCCCCTGTCGAATTGAAAAATTGGTCGGACAAAATTCATTCCGTTAATTTGAAATAATGAAAAATAAAATGAAACCGGGAAGTTTTCACCGAGGTAGTTTGAGGAAGTATTTGCAGCGGGTGCATAATGAGGATTAGTTTAATAATATTTAATAAGGTAATGCGCTAGTTTATAATTTTATTGTACTACGAATTAGTAAATGATATGTGAATGACAATTCATGAAGTATACAGCGCTGTATCAGTCAATGTAAAACGAAGTTCGCTGTGCGAATCAGAAATAATCACACTCGATAAACGAAACAATTATAGTATAGGATAATCTGAAAAAATATAAAACTGAAATGTTTCATTCTTAACTGCAGATTGTATCATCCCAATGGAGATAATAAAACATGCCATAACCAAATAATTATAAAAGAGGAAATACGTAACTAGACTAGAATCCGGCGTTGTGATTGGGGAACAATAATCCACGCCACCATTAACACATCATGATTGGCCCGCGCCAAATTGTTTCGAAAAATAGCATCAGCGGGAGTCATTTTCTTAGTTGCTACACCGTCCGTGCTATAACGGGTCAAGAGATATGCATACACTTGCAAAGAGAGATAGCTATTCGAAAATAAAAACACGTATCTCAATTCGCGAAAGAAATTGTTCCGTGACGAAATCAGCAAAGGTATTGACAGAGGTGAGGAAAGGACGGGTCTCGTCTCGAAACGGCAAAGACGGCTCTCTCAGACAGAAGAAGCTTCGCTTTCGCGAATGAGTTCGAATTTTGGCAACGTGCTGTTCCAAACATTAATTTGAAAATTTATCGAAGAAGGCAACTTAGTGAAAGGCTGACATGATGAAGAAGCTACGCGAAATTACCGAGAAAAGTCCACGTTAGTTTGAGGTAAGGAACATTAAATTTTGAAATGAGAAATACCACGTGTTTCGGAGAAGTATACGTGAATTCATGTATCGGGATTGTTTAAGGCTGAAACGAGTACTGGAAGAAAAGAGAAAACTAAATCCTTGGGAGATCTCGTGTGCAGGCACATGGTGGAGCAATTCATCCTTAAAATCAACCACGGTGTCCAGTGGTGTTATCAGTGAGAAAGGTAGATCATTTATCATGGTGACATTCCACCAAGGTCGTTTTGATGCTGATGTGCGAAGTGATTACGGGTTCTAAGTTCCTGAGTGACACATCCGGCAAAATCGAATGGAAAATTGTCAATCGAGTGCCAGCTAGAAGAATGGATCATGGGATTGATCAAAATCAGATAAGATTTTAATTTAATATCGTTACGCATTTCTCTTATGTTATGGCGAATGTAAATGACATGAAAATGTTTGATGAAGGAAAGTATGAAGTGTGGGTTTGGAAAATGTATGAAGTTTATTTGAAAACGGTTTTTGTTAATTTTTACAATATTATCAAAATAAATTATGACGTGCAAGCGCAATAAAATTTATTAGATTTAATATTCATGGAATTATAACCTTTATATCTCTTCACCAGGACATTTATAAAAAATTAAAATATAATATTCTAAAACATTGGGTCAACTGATGTGAGAGATTAGATTATAAACGTAACCAACCCGAATCCGTACTTCTGATCGGAAATACGTCATTGCCACATTTAAGAGCTTTTTAAAAACTGTCAAATAGAGCTAGGTAAACCTGGGAGGTCCTTTCGTCAAAATGCAATTTTTTTTATGACATAATTTAAGGCTCATTGAAGGCTAGTTTAACGCCGCAATGCCGGATTAATGTGTTTTAGCGACAATCTGCCAGGGCAGTAATTTAGGGCTCATTTAAGGCTTTCGATATCCGCTGAGACCGACCAAATAACTGCGAATCCCTTCGATGGTCGTAAAGGGTCAATTTCGTAAATCTCTCAAATTTGCGTTATTTACGTGCGCTATCGTTCGAGAACATTTGAGGCTCATTTAAGCCTCTTGAAATATCGCAGTTGTAAATTTAGGGCTCGGTCATTTTTTTTAAAATATCCATCGGTCCTGCCACGTTTACCGTAAAGCTAGAAGGACCATGCTAGAAAACAGCGAAACACGTGTTTTATAGAATCTGCGCCGGTACGAGCATAATGCTCATTTAAGGCTCTCGATATCCGCTGCGACCGGCCAAATATCTGCGAATCCCTTCGAAGTTCGTAAACGATCAATTTCGTAAATCACTCAAAGGGCATAGGGGGTTAACTATACAAAAAATGCCCCCACAGCTCTGTCACCCGAACTGGATGCATATATTACTACCCCGATGACTACAAATTTCTGAAAGTATGAACTCAAAATTCGCTTTTTCGAAAAAGTTATGGAGGGGGAAAGAAAAATAAAAAAACTAATTTTTCTCGAAAACTACTGGATCGATTTTAATGAACTTGAAATATGTTAGAAACGTAGGTAAGACAATTTGAGAGAAAAAATATGATTTTTTTTTTTTAATAAGTAAAAAACTGATTTGAAATTTTCAAAATTTTTTTTTTTTGCATAATTTTTTATGTGACCACCTTCATCTTTTTTCTTGAGGTACCTAACAATGTCCCCTGTCATATATATTTTTTTCAAATTTTTAAAAAATATAGTTTTTAAATAAAAAATCGTAAACCATGGTCGTCCTGCTTGACTTGCGCATTCGCACACACCCGTGCACTCACGCACGCAGGCACTGACTAAAAATACTATGTTATATACAGTTGAGACTCATGTGTAGCCAATATAAATATTCAAATGTTTTTTCGTGTTTAATGCACAGTGTTGAAATGTACGAAATTAAATTGGACCGAAACAAAAACCGGTGCTGAGTGTATATAGTATAGGTCGACCTTAACCGATGTCAATGAGACATTTTATTATCCGGTGTGATGGCGTGATTGTTGACACGAGACTCCTATATAGAAGAACTGCGAGGCAATAGGTGACTTCTTCTCCGGTAGGCATCGTTCCTTTTATTCGATAGCCATTTCATTCTCGTTATCGAAATCCATCCTTTTTTTAGTAGATTAGGAATCCGGTCGGTGCGACCTGACACTTGTATATGATATTGTGCTTTGATTCATATAGTCTATGTAAATCGGTATAGCTGAGTGCAGGTTTATATTTAGTATTTTTTTCTGAGTTATATCTCTGTGATTCTGGAGAATTTTACTTTTTACATTCTTTTGTTTACATCTGACATTCTTATTTCTTCATAATTTTCAAGATGAATAAGACCGTATTGCTAAGACAAAAGTGCCCTGGTTGCAATACTTTTTTAATAAATACTACAGGCCGAAAAAAAATAGTAACAAATCAACAGGAAGCGAATATTTACTCCACTTCTTTGCAGCAAGCAATAAATGTAAATTACATTATTTGTCAAAAATGTAGAATGTCTGTTTATAGAAAAAATATATCTGCAGAGAAATCTGAAGTAAATGTCGTAAATGATGTTGTGCCTGATTCGGTAGATAATGATCCCACGTTTGAAATAGTTGAATCAAAAGCATCGGTTTCTGAGGTTGAACGTATGGAAGTTTTTATTCGGAGAACTATTGCAACGCATAAATCATGTTGCTTTTGTGGCGGCACAAAACATTTACGTGTCATTCCTGAGGAAACACGAATAAAAACTTATATCAAAACTCAAATCTACATTCCATCTGGGAATCGATGTTGTCGTATGCACTTGATAAACGATAGAATATACGAAGAAGATCTTATCCAACTGAAAGCCTATTCTAATACTACAAGCCTTACGGCATCTGAGTTATTAAAACTAATGGAAACTCTTTCTATTAGATGTGACTCGACATTGCTTGATAAAATAGGGGAATACAATATTTCTTAGAAACAACTCAAAATTTTTATAGGCTTAAATTGGGAACAATTAAATAAACTGAAAGACATGTTAACTTCATTGCGAAATAGTCATTCCCGTTCCGTCATTCAAGCTATTGTTGTCTTTTTGTTCAAATTATGGTCGGGTAATTCGAATGCAATGATCGCGTCAATTTTGCAATTGCAAAATGAACACGATGTCTCGGACTATTCGGCCAGTGTAATGAAATCATTTGAAGATGATGTTTTGCCACTTCGTTTTGGAGTGAACGCTTGTAGTCGGAATGAACTCATTCTAAACCATACCACTAAAATGGCAAAACATTTATTCGATTCTAACGATAAACTTTTTTTGATATGCGACGGCACATACGCTAGACATCAAAAAAGTTCTAATAATGATTACCAAAGGAAATCGTACTCTGGCCAAAAGAAAGTTCCCCTTTGTAAACCGTTTACCATCTGCACAACTGACGGGTATGTTGTAGACATTGCTGGACCTTTTCTTGCGAATCAAAATGATGCCCAGATTTTGGAAACAATTCTCGAAAATCCTGAAGGTTTATCTAAGCTGGTTAATGAAGGTGATATTTTTGTTCTTGACCGTGGATTTCGTGACGTAAAAGAAAAGTTGGAAGAAAAAAAATTTCGAGTTTTGATGCCTGCCTTAAAAGGAAAAAGGAAACAATTAACTGCAGAAGAATCAAATAATTCTCGCTTTGTTACGAAAATTCGGTGGGCTGTAGAATCCGTTCACGGTGTCATCAAGCAAAAATATCTTCTTCTTAATCATAAAATCGATAATAAGTTATTACAAAAATTTGGATCATACTTCAGAATTGCATGTTTTCTTAATAATATTTTCGGAAAAAGATTACATTCTGATGTAGATAACTTCGATGATATTCTTCAAAAGATGCAAACTCAGAAAAATGTGAAGTTTTCTTTGGCTGATAAAGTAGAAGAAGCAGGATGGCTACGTCGTAAGCTTCCGTTAGGAACCATCTCCTCAGATGATCTTAATGATTTTCCGGAATTAACAACAAATGATTTGAAAATTTTATTCACTGGTACCTATCAACTTGCTCAGGCTGTTTCCTATTTAGCAGAAATGCTTGACAAAGATGGCAATCTAAAAATGGAATTTGTTAAAGATGATTCAACGACTTTAAAAATTAGACTTCCGTCCCGTCACATTTCTCGTCAAACCTATAGGTGTTTTATTAAATACGAACCTGACACTATTGGACATTCTGGAATTACAGAATACACATGTGAATGTGCCAATGGAAATAGAACTGTTGGCTGTTGTTCCCACATTGCGGCTGTTATATATTATTTATCACATGCGCGTTATTTATCAAGAATTTTCAAACCAGCTGAGATATTAACTGACATATTCACCACAACTAAAATTGTACCAGTAATCGAATCTGATAGCGATGAAGACTGAACTATTGTATCATCAGTGAGCGAGAGGCAAGATAATATATCTTGCTTTAATTGTATGGGTAACAACTCCATCTGCCTTAACTGGCTAGGTGACTCCTCGATCTTGCCTTAAATGGCTGGGTGACTCCTCTAGCTTGCCGTAACGGGGTAGCAATATATGGACCCAGTTCGGGTGACAGAGCTGTGGCGGCATTTTTTGTATAGTTAACCCCCTATGCCCTTTGTGCTTTTTACATGTGCTATCGTCGAGTAATTTTAGACTCATTTAAGGCTCTTGAAATATCGCAAATGCGAATTTAATGCTCGGTCATTTTTTTTAAATATCCATCGGACTTTCCATCTTTACCGTAAAGCTGGAAGGATCCTACGTGGAAAAAGGAGTGGAATTTTGATAGTGAAAAGATGTAACGTTGGTCGGTTTTTAAATTACATTAAATATTACGGCTTACTCCATACCAATGAAAAATCTACAGTTTCTCTCTCTCTTGGTTGATTCGCGTTCATTCCCGAGGAGAAACATATCTCAATTATGTTGAAAATTTGACCGTTTTTTAATTGAAAATGTTATCTTTATCATCAGACGAACGAAGCAGAAATCCCTTATTGAAAAAATGAGAGAACTCCACCTCTGGCCATTCATTCCGATCTGCACATACTGGAATCATCAGCAATTAATTTGACCCTTCACGACTTTGGAAAAAGTGATTCGATTAAGTGATTTACAGGTATCTGGTCGGTGTTAACGGATATTTGGAGCCTTATACGAACCTTAAATTACTGCCGTGACAGATTGTTTCTAAATTCCTTGTTTCACTATTTCCTAGCATAGTTCTTTTGGCTGCACGGTAAAGGTGGAAGGACCGATGGAGATTTTTAAAAAAGACCGAGCCCAAATTCGCCACTGCGATATTTCAAGATGCTCAAATGAGCCTTAAGAGCGGTAATTATCTGATTATTATTTTTTGTACCACCGTTTCATAAATCATAGTTTTACTCATCTTTATCAGTCACAAACAATGTTTATTGCATATACTTTTTAAAGTTATATCGAAGTTTATTCGAATTGCAAGGTTCGGCTTTTAATCATTTTATTCTCATTTTATTGTTTTTTTCTTCCCTCCAAACCGATTCCATAATGTAAAACATTCTTTCAACAAAAGCAGTTTGCTAACTGGAATGCATCCCGCACGGAAAAATTTATATCCGGTAGACATATTCTGATTTATAAATAGAACATTTGAGAGAGATATTTTTTATATTAGGTTTTGGCCGAATTTGTATGTATATCTAATTGAAGCAATTTGAAGGTTCGCAGCACGGGAATTTTTTGTTTAGTATCGGTGGACACCGAATCGTAAGTGAGGATTCGCATTTACGAACGCGGTAAATTCTACTTTGAATTTGAATCATTGCAACCAAACGAATGTCGTTGGTTATAGATGGCTGCTTGACAAACGAAAAAAAACGACAATATCAGAAGTTACAGAAATTTGGACGAATTTAGAACATTAAATATGGCCTTGACGTTTTTTCGAACAGCAGTACGGGTTCGGATTAGTTACGCCAGCTTAACGTTAAGATAGCGTAACCACGCCTTTTTTTTTTGTTTAATTGAAGAGCTCGAACTACACAAATCGGCCCAAACAGTGCATGTCACATACATAGGACATGAAAAATAATGCAGTTAAAAAATCAATGAAGCGTTAAATATTTATAAGAAAGGATATACAGAGGTTTTTGGGGTCGCTGAGTATGAATATGTGGTTAATATTTACCCGTTCTTAAAGGTTCATTTAATATGGCGCCTGAAATATGAAGCAATTTTGTAAAATTTCAGAATTTCGCTTTCCAAAAATATATATCTATTTATTATTAATTAAGAAAACAGCGCATGGTTTGTTTTTGTAATTTCTTGAATATCCGCAACTGAATGTGTTCAAAATTCAATATGGCTGGTCCAATATGGCGGATGAAAATGAAATTTGTTAGTTTACCGTTTTTAAATTCATTGGTCGGGGGTTTTGGGGTCGCTGATCACGAACATGTTATCAGATTTTCGGAGTACAAATGCTGAATTCAAGATGGCGATGAAAATGAGAATTTTTAGTCTATCGATTTGAAATCAGATTGTCGATATATGTGAATAAATTATGAGTTTTTATTTTGGTTTTCAGTGATTTTGAGATCATTATAAATTTGTTGTCAGAATAGCATTTTTTGTAATAATAGTATATATCTTATTTATGTTCCTGCGAAATGTATAAATTAAATATTTTGCCTTATAACAAGCAGATTATGTTGAAGATTGCAAGTACATTTCATTTTCTCTGACAAGTTTTTTTCTGTAACATTTCAGATTATTCGACCGTCAATCGAAAGGTTCAATTTCCAATGCATCAAATCTCTTAGTTTTTTATTCATTTTTTATTCAAAAAGTTAAAAACAATCTAAAAAAGTCCTAAAAATACCATCTTTATCATCATTATGAAAGTTTCATTTTTCAAATATATTTGCAATAATTTCTAATAGGATAAATGCTTAGTTATGATAATGAGAATCATTTAGTACTAAAAATTAATAGTGCTTTTTGACACTTAGGAGATAATAAATCTCAGATAATACAGTTGGGCGCCACTTCTGACACCAAATTTGTTACTCGGTTGGAGGTGATGGGGTATAATATGAATGGTTTTCCGCGACGTTTATTATGTGTACGCCGTTCACCAACTGATTTCTCCGATGCGGTCTCGAAGCTCGTCGTCGCATTTCTTTCCAACCGTGGAATTATGCTGAGGGTGCACTTCCTTCGCTCGGCTTCACCGTGCGAGGATGCACCTTGTGCATATTATCAGGTTGGATAAACGATAATAGGTTAATTTATTAGAATAAATTATATAATATGGGTAAGACGGACGCTACGTACCACTGGTACGTAACACCTCCCCGCCACGAAAATCGCCGTCCTCGCCAATGGGCATGATAGGGGTAGTACGCAAACGCCAAAAGAAAGTCGGCGTTCCCGCAGATGTGCAAACAATTTTACGAAGATTGCAAATTTGTCATAAGGTGATTGCAATATGGTTACAATAATTGAAACTATAACATGAGTGCACTATATGTAACTTATAGTCTACTTTATTGTCCTTTTTTCCCTTTGTTTTTATAAACGAGACACTCGACACTTCCACCAATTCACCAATAGACTTTGCACTGTTATCTATCATTATACGGAGACTTGACTCTGTGTAGTTGGTCTGAGCTGGTCTGGTCTGGAACATCGTTTGATCATCCATAATGTGCACCTCTCTAGCTTTTCCTTCGCTTCGCCTGATGCTGTCTTTCCTGCAGGAGCGCACATTCTTGCATGCACCGTGTGTATAAGCAGCGCTTATATGGTGTGGGTGGTATGCGGTTACTCGCTCGATTGCGAATATCCGCACAAAGAGGAGACGGATTATTCCCTCGTTCTCGTCGAGGCCGTTAAAATACATGATAAATTTTCAATTTTTCACTGCATCCAATATTTATGTTTACGATTTTATAGTCGCTATTGAAAAGTTAATTGTTATTTAACACTGTCATTACTAGTTCTTCCTTCACCTTTTCGTCACTGTTTTTTATTTTTTTTATTTTTATTTTCGCGGCACCCACTGGCACACAAGATTTCAAAAATGCGCACTAAGTTTTCTGCACTGTCTTTGCTAACGTCCAGTAAAAATGGTGACATGTTCTTGCCGAATGTTTCTTCGGAATTTTCGTGTCTTTCCTTCAAATTATTCGCACTATTATCCTCAATCTTTTGTGAAACGATACTTGCTCTATCAATATTATCGACTAGATAGGTATCGTTATTTGTGTTTGTGTCTGTTGAAATTATATCGCAAGGATGTACTGCTTCATTAGTTGATGACATAATCATCGCGGTGTGGCTTTTATGTTTATTAGAACCATGTTTATCCAAGTCTTGGATGGAAACTGTTTCTGACAGAGGTTGTGGTTTAGATTCTGGTTTCGAGTATAATTCAGAAACAGCCTCAGATTCCAGTTTTGCTTTTGGTTCCGATGCTGTGTTTGCATGGCACGGGTGGCGAGGTGGTACATCTCTAGCCAATCCGTCCTTGTCGCAAGTTGCACTTTGGAGCAACTGTTCTGTTTCTAAATTGAACCTAACGGCGGACTCACCTGTCCGCGTGGAAACATCCACGGCATCGACCACGTGGCACGGGTAGCGAGGTAGCACATCTCCAGCCATAATTTCCTCCGAAACTTTGGGCACTAAAACTTCATGCGTATTTGGAATGAGTCTTGATTCTTCATCATTCTCAACAATAACCCGTGCATGTGCAATTTTAGGAAGTTTCCATTCAGAAGAGGTAACTTTTTCAATATATATTATTAAGAAATTTTGACCACCGATTCTGAAAGAGCGATAAATTTTACATCAGAAATGGCTTATGCCAATTTATTTATTCTCTTTTCATACAAAAAAAAATAACATCAAAGTCAACGACAATTTTTCGTCCGTTTGGTACGTAATGGGTTAAACAATGGGTTAACAGTATGATTTTTTGTATAAAATTAGTCAAGAAAAGCATCAAATAATTTGGTTGAATATCTCAAAATGACAGATTTACAGACACAGCATCTGTGCTTCCGACGGCAGTATTCTTACACCTAAAACAAGAGTGCTTACTATTACACGTGGCTAGAGCATGATTTGACAAGCAATTTGTACAGAATTTTCGACGTTTTACAATTTCGAATCGTTGAACAACTGTTATATTTTGAAATATATGGCACAATCGTAAATTATGACTTGCTATGCAAAGAGGACAGGCACGCGAAGTAGCTGCAATTCTAAGCGTTTGGACATGCGATTTTACCGTTTTGGCGTTAAAATTGGATGCTGACCTTCTTGGTGTGTTAATCTTAACTGACTCAAGAACGCGTGCGCATTTTAATAAAAAACCTCGAAGTTGATCAAAGGTAGGATAATCTGTCAAGGAAACGAGACTAAGTTCCCATGCTTTTCTGGTCACAGTATCCAATTTTTGCTCCGTTAAATAAACTAATGTAGCACTCCAATGGCATTGTGAACCTGGCACACGACTTACCAGAATTTGAAATGTAAAACGGTATTTCGACAGTCTTTGATTGTAGTTGATTTTAGTGACACGTATTTCGTTTGTAGTTGCAGAAAAAAAGGTTACAGGGGGTCAAAAATGGCCAGAACTCCATTTTAGAAAATTTTTTCTTTCCAATTTTTTTCCGACAGAAAATTGTTTGTAGTCGATTGTAGTGAAGGAATTTACGTTTGTAGTAGAAGGGAACCCGTTTTTTTTAATACAAACATTTTTATTTTTTTTATTAAAACATTTTTTTTTTATTTCTTAATTTTTGTAATTGATTAATTTGTATGCAAATGTATATTAATAGTCTGCAGTAGCTAAACCCAACATCTCACCGACAAAATTAATACGAAAGCCCTGCACTCCCCTCCACGCACTAAACAACCAACGGTTAAGAGTACCCGAAACAACTGTAAATATTAATTTCATGGACAATTATTTTCAAAAGCAGCTTATTATATATTCATTTATTTGTGAACATTTTCTAAATAACCACAATAACACCTACATTCATTTAGAGTTAATCATCATTAAACGTAATATCTTGCGCTTTGTTCTTTGTTCAAATTTTAAATAAGTACAAAACACCTACAAACGTTTCTTTCGTTTCGAATGACAATGCTTAGCCATATTCAATAGTACAATCGTTTGCAGTCAATTTCTAAATCAACTGCAAACAATTACAAAAGTTTATTTCATCCGCAATGTTAATCAGGAGCAACATCCTGCAGTATAATCGTTTGTAGTAATATTTTCCAGCTACTACAAACAAGTAAATCGTTTACTTCAACTCTAGTCTGTATTAGCAGTAATATCTTATATGCAGTCTAATATTTAGTAGTGACTATATTTAGCAACTACAAACAACTACAAACATTTATTTCAACTCTAATGTGTATTAGGCGCAATATCCTACAGTTTAATCGTTTGTAGTAATTTAGTTTGGCACCTAGAAATAACTACAAATGTATATTTCAACTCTAATGTGTATTAGGAGCAATATGTTGCAGTCTTATCGTTTGTAGTAACTATGTTTAGTAACTACAAACAACTACAAACGCTTATTTCAACTCGAATGCATACACCGAAAAACCCATATTCTAACTTTTAAGTATACCCTACTCTATCTTAATAATTAAGTGTACAGTACTCTTAATGTAAGAAATCTTCTAAACAATTTAAGAAGTTTTCTTAAAGTGAGAGTATTCTTACGAAAATATTTTCTTAAAATAAGAATACTCATCAAAAAAACATTCTAATCTTAAGAATACCAGCTACTGTTGCAAATTTTGTAAGAAGGGATGCAAATATTCTTATATTAAGTATATTTTCTTAGCAAAGAAATAATAATTTTCTAATAAAAAGAATACGCTGCTTAATAACGAAGAGAATATATTATCGACACGCCGTTATCGACTTTACCGACGGCGCACCAATATGTTGACTTTTATAAGGTTCATTCCGACAAGCTATGGAAGAGGACTCTCATGTTTGACTTTTTCGCGCAAGTAGACACACGGTGGCGCGATACGTATATAAGCCTGACAGTATGTAACGCACTTATGTACGACACTGTGATATATGTAAGCGGCAGCTCTGCATGCGTATACATATAAATTCAAAACATACTAGCGTTAAAGTATTTATTATATGCTTTGTGTGTGTGTGTGTGTGTGTGTGTGGGCCGCCGTGAATGTCCGATGCCATCGCTCAATCATACCATTAGATTGAGGGTGGTATGGAGTTGTACGGATGCGCTGGCACCCTACAAGTGTGAGAAGGGCCTGGTTGGTAGTGACGATCTCAGGGGCACCGAATCGCGCTATCCACGAGTCATAAAAAACGCGGGAAACAGTTGTCGCCTCAATGTCTTTGATCGGAACTGCTTCACGCTATCTCGAAAATCTGTCGGTCATTGTCAGGCAATAGCGATAACCATCACTTTCGGGCATAGGACCTACGATGTCCATATGTTCATGTTTAAAACGCGCGTCTGGGGGGAGAAATTGCGCTGTAATCAAGGAGACATGTCGCAAGACTTTCGACTGCTGGCAACTCAGGCAATTCTTGCACCAGTCCTTAATATGTCGATGCATATTCGGCCAGAAATAACGTTGCCTGATGAGTCGATCTGTAACTTTAGCTCCTGGGTGAGCGTTGTTGTGAAATAGATCAAAAACATGTCGACATAAAGGATCTGGGATATCAACGGCTCCTGTTCATAGAACTCTATCTTTAATGACGGTTCAATATAAATTTATTTGAAATGTCAGCGCAACAAAGTTGTAACCTAAAAGACAGGTGAGCATGAATTCATTGGCCATTCCCATGCAGTATAATGTCATCTGAGCAGAGCGTTCAGTATAACTCTACGGTCATGAAAAATTCAATATGATTATATGCCAAATGTATGAGCAATATAATTGTAGGTCATCTGATCGCTCAGCATAAAGATATATCAAAACAATGAATTGTTATTTACATAATATTAAAGTTATTAGATGCCTTCATTATAGTCAATAATATAATTATAATATCCAAATTATATTTGTCGATTAGAAGTATGCGCATTAACCTATGCATAAAAATATAGTAAAATTAGGTTGATGACACTACGTCAAATTTTACATGCACATAAATATCTACTTCGACTGTAATGTATTTAAATATAAAAATATAATAGTAATGTTGGATTTATTTAAGGGATTTATTTAATAGTATATTATGTAAATGCGATTTTACGCACCAGATGTAATTAGACAGGGGAGTGCGTAAAGTCGATATTTTATGGAATGAAGTGCCGTTTTTTGTGGGTCAAACGCGAATTCATAAACGCGTGATGACCGCTCTCCCGAGCGTACAGCAAAGCCGGGCACGAGGGGAGTCGCCGGTCAGCATGCCTGTGTAAAATCGTATTTTACGCACGGAAAATGGGGCGTAAAATCGAATTTTACACACGGAATTTCATACAAAATAATTTCTCAAAATTTAACAAAATAACGAATTCATTTGAATACACTTGAATACAAAAATATTACTCTCTAAAGAGCCACCCTAAAAAGTGGCAAAAATTCGCCTGTTTTTTGGACCTGAAATTTGGGGTAAAAATGTACGGGAAAGGAAAGCTTCTTATGTTAGGTTACTTGTGTCAAATTTTCAAATTGAGCATGTATCTTAATCTTAGGACGTGGGGGTTCAAAGGGGAGATTTTATAGCGAAAATTGCATTTTTTGAAAATTTGACATTTATTATTTATTTTACGAAAAATTTAAGAGACATATTTTTTATTCAGAATTGTCCAAAGAATCTAAACAAATTTTCTCCGGAATGAAAAAATCAAATTTCCAAATTGTTAAAAATATTTTATTTTGTTTTGAAAATGTTAAAAATTTAATTTTTTTCGTTCCAGAATAAATTTGTTTAGATTCTTTCGACAATTCAAAATGAAAAATATCTGTTGTGAATTTTTGTAAAATTTATATTTTCGGAGATAAAAAATGTCGAATTTTGAAAAAATGCAATTTCCGCAGAAAAATCCCCCCTTTGAACCCCCATATCTCAAGATTAAGATATATGCTCAATCTGAAAATTTTATATCACTAAGCTACCAGCATAAACTTTCATTTGTCATACATGCTGATTCCAAATTTAAGGTCTAGAAAACAGACGAAATTTAGGGTTGCTCTTTCTAAGAGTGAACGTCGCTCCATAAGAGTGTAATCGCACTCTTTAGACAGTGAAAACCGAGCAACTCTAAAAAAGAGTTGGTCGAGGTTAACTCTCTAAGAGTGACATTTCATTCTTGAAGAGTGGTGTTCACTCTTAGAAATTTAGAGTAAATTCATAAAACGGAACAAATGTTTTTTGTAAACAAAAGAATTCGGAATTTTTGGAATGGTTTGTAATGAGTTTAATCCTGAATGAAGTTTTATGTACAGTGTCCAAAAACACTCACATATTTACTTTTTTGCAGCGTAACTTTTTTTGGCATTCGTTAGGATCGAAATGTAATTTATGTTTAGACGTCGTCATTTTTCTCAGCATTCATTATAATTGAAGAAAGAAATTTGTAATACTAATTATTTTATTCAAATGATTATTTTAGGTTTGAACGCGTAATTAAATATTAGAGTCTTTTTTTTTAGAATTGGAAAGCATTAAAAAAAAATGGAAAACCGGAATACAAAAGAGTCGAAACGAATGCTATTTTATGCTTTTTAATATTTTTGACTGCATAACTAGTGATTATTTTTTAAACATTTTTTAAACGTGTATATTGTCGAGTGGTTACGGTTTTTAAGCTGGCGCACGAGAGATCGGTCAGTTTGATTCTCGGTTGGGATATTTTTTTTAAATCCAGATTTAAATTTATGTACTTTTAAATCATTTTATGTCTTCATAGACACGGAAAAACGACTTAGTGTGCTGAGATCCAGACAAGAAATTGGTTGGAAGGATCAACTAAACCAATTTATTGGTGCTCCTAACTCACTAAATAATTTCCCAGCCAATATCGTTATTTCAACCAACAAAATCCAACCAATTCAAAGTTGGTTTTTCTAACCAACCCGTTCTTTCCATGTTTTGCTTTAGTTTAAAAATCGTTGTTTTAGTTTAAAAAAAAAAAAGAAATTTAGTTTTAATTTTCCATCCTTTTGAATGCATATCAGTCCTTTCCCGAATGTCAAAAATACTATTCGCAAGCATTGAAGTGAATTTTCTTTTTCTTAAACCTCATAATGAATTGTCAATTACTGGACAGCTTTTATCAAATTTCTTTTTGGCGAAAATATGTAATACTTTGATGGTTACCGAACGAGTAAATTTAAATAAAATCCACTGCAGGGGAAACAATAAAAAATAAATATCAAAATTATGAGATTACTGCTATCGTAATCCTCGTTCGAATCACAATTTCAATCATAATTTTTTAATATTTCCAGCAACTGATGTTATTCAAAGTAACTGTTCCCGTAGCCATCATCGTAATAAATATTTTCACGAAAAGAAAATATGGAAAAAACCGTTTTCCGAAAACTCGGCGCACCGATTTTCTTGCTTTTTATATGCGATTCTTCTCAAGAGTGTTCTCAAGAAAAAGAAATATTTCTACCGACATCATAAAAACAATTATTAAAACTTTCATCTTTAACGATTACTGATCAACATCTCTTTATTTTATGAATAAACAATTTATTTATTAACAATGTAAACTATAGAATTAAAGTTATAAACTATACAATTAATCGTCGTCTTCGCTTATATCATGTGAATTGTCCACTCTAATTGTAAATGCCTTATAATAATCGTGATGTTCAGGCGGTATAATATTATGTTTGCAAAGCGATAAAAAATCTTTAATTTTTGCAGCGGGAAGACCTTGGACATCATTATATGCTTTCGTTAGGACGTATTTCTTTACGTTAATGTGTCTTTTTTCAAGTCTTGTTATAAGGATTTCATAGTCACTTTCGAATGCTGTTTTATACTGCAGTTGATTCGGGCTATCTTTGGTTGTAAAAATTTGTTTAAGTTTTGCAATAGGAACTAATTTTCTTGTTGAGTTGAGTTTTCTTGTTTCCTTTGTTGGATGGGATCGTCTTGTTCCAGTTTAAGTTTTGGGCTAAATCTTTAAAGTTGTAGATATCGTCGTAGGTCATCTTTACTGTTGTGTATTTAGGTTATTTCAGTTTAGCCTCTTCAATCAAATTACACCATTCAGGCATGGTATAGATTTTTCGGCCTGAACAGTACCTTTCAATCGTGGCATGTACCGAATCCCCTTCGTTCTGAGTATGTCCAACCTCTAAAAGTGTATGATTGATATTGACGCCGTAGTGGCATGCCGCAAACACAAACATCGAGAACAAATTTTTGTTTCTGTTCTGGCCGCTACAATTGTCAGAATATAAAATAAAATCCTTTATACCCTCTGATTTTTTCATTTTTATGTAATGCAGCAAGCAGCTCTCAACTTCGTTTGAACCTTTCTTGGCATCATTTTCGGTCCAAATGTAACAGTAGGCTTTACGTGTCACGACATCGTATACCGTGAAATTGTATACTGATAACTTCCTTTTGTAGTATAGAGTACCTACTTCCGAATTTGGTGTTGACAAAACTTTCTGAAAATCAAAGCAAATCATACTTGTTTGTTTGTCTTGTTTTGTTTGAACAGCATCGGCAGTCTTCAATTTGCGAGCTTTTTCTTTATTCGTAATATGGGTTGTATATTTTTCCTCCATACTTTTTTTCCCTTCGTCGGTAGCATTTTTTTACTCCTCACAAGTGTCGCAGAGATCTTTTTTCGGCTTAAAAAAATCTAATATTAAATTTCGTGTTGAAAATATCAGTATAGTGATGTTTAGTTTCAACTTGTTTGTCGTTTTGTTTTGCCCATTCTAAGTACATCCTGTACATCATGCTTATCGACAAAGTCTCTTCGAAATATTCGCGTTTGGAATCCTTTCGTGTGTAGTGAGATTCGACTCTATTGAACATATTTATATGTTCGATTACACCCAGAGTTTTTTCAGGATCAATTTCACGTGGCCTTTTTGTTGTCGTTCCCCGTTTATCGAGAGGAACCGATTCTCCACTTTTAATTTTTTTTAATGCTGTATCCACTATTGTTGCACTGATGCCGAAAGTGTTCAAAAACATTGTTTTGCATACGGTGAACGATTGATTATTGTGACTTATCCTGTACTTCCTCGAACAAGTTCGTCTTGACGTAGTACCTTCAGTATATCGAGTTTCAATTTTAGTTACGTGTCGCAATAAAAAATTATATTTCTTCGCATGATCAGAAATACACCAATATTCGTCAAAAAACGATTGTCTCGAATCGGTTGGAACTCTGTCTTCACATTTGAGTTTGCATCATGGGCCGCAACTTCTTTTCATACATCGAGCACGTACCGTTTTTTTCGTTGTCGCTGAGACATATTCAAGACCATGGTTGACAGCAGTTTTTATTATATTCCTTTGCCATTTGTCAGGATTTCTCATTCTCTTTCGAGTTAATGTTTCTTTAAATGTGCACTTTCTTTTTCCTCCTTCATTATCGTCTTCATTAGTTTGGTTCATAAAGTCATTGTCTTTTCAGATATTATTTGAATTACTTTCGGTATTATCATCAATCTCTTCAAAATCATTTTCTTCCTCCGACGTAACGTAAGGTATATCCGGGTCATTCTCATTAACGCCATCCATTTCGCTACATTTCGAATCTAATAAATCTATCGTAGAATCTATAACTGACTCATTCTGAATAATGATTCCCAAAATGACATTAGATTTCGTAGGAGACTGGGCGATATTTTCTTCATTTAAGATGGAATGTTTTGTAATATATGATGATTCCGCATTATTTCCTTCCTGTGGCAAAAGAATCAATTCTGGACATCCTGGTTCTCCAAATTCGATTATTGAACCCAAAGATTTTCCAACATCACGCAAATCAGAACGCATATCTATTAGAATAAATACATAAAAATTTCTAATTATTTTTTATCATTAGAAGTATTATTAATATTTATTAATGTTACGTTACTGAGAATAAACATCGATGGATCATTTTTAAGTATTTAATGTTTATATTTTTATTTTTATGTGAGGAATTTTTTTTGTCTTTTATACTATCAAGAAGTTAGAAGACAATAAACATGTTCTAACATTTAACATTTTAGTTAAGGAGTGAAAACATATTTTTATTAATGGCTCAATCAACAAAAATCACCGGTAAATTTCATTGCAATCCTTAAATACTATTCACAATTAAAAACTATAATGGTTTTGAATCTAGACGAGTAAAATATTTTTAGGCTGATATCAAATTATTGTTACAAAAAATAATCTCTTTTATTCAAATTTGAAGAAAAATTAATTTTAACTTGATTTAAATAAAGATCCAATTTATGTAACAAGATTGTTCGTTTATGGGAAAACGAGAAGGTGGTTCTAAAATACAGGATCGGAGGCAGGTTGTGCAATGTGGAAAAGGCGGCAGCAAAGTCTAATGAAAATCAAGAGGCTGAAAGGTGGCTACACTTTTCTTTTAAATTTGCGATGAAAAACACATTTATTTTCATTTCAAAGCACTGCACAATTTGTTGACATATAAGTAGCGAGAATAGTTTTGGTCGCGCACACTTTTCGGAAGACGCGTGACGCTTCTATACAATAGGTTGGTCTTTTCGATATCGTAGATCGTCAGATATGCTCGATTTCGCATTGAGATCGCGACTGGCTCGCTTGCGCTCGCGACGGATCGAAAAACGGATCTCGCGAGGGGGGGAGGCGTGACAATAGAACGCGGCGAGGGGGATCTCAGTCGAAAACATGTTCATTTCGCGCATATTTCCGAACATACCGCTCCCCCTGCGACACGATAGGGCTCGCAAAATGCCTCGAAAAGAACAGAAATATATACTATAACAAAAAAACTAATCTGCCGCGGACAAATTCGCGTGAACCGGCAACAAGATAATTTTCGTTATCGGACGAACAAGCTCAGTGGTCGCGGTTCACAAAGTAACAACGGGGATGAGCCCATCAGGGCCACGAGTACATTGAGTTACCCGAGAAAGCGGCCACTTAGTTGGATGCATATTCGGTACGAGACCGAGTACGAGTAAGTTGTCCGACAGTCAGATTTTTTTGTGGTTGTCGCCATTTTGACCGATGCTGCAGAGACCGAAGGTAATCTGCCGACCAGAGCTCCCAAAATCGTTCAACTAGTTGTCGTTGAAACTGCCAACGGGTAAGATGACTCGTCGTAAGGTCTAAAAGCGAAGGACCAGGAATGGCATTCAATGGGGACCCGATAAGAAAATGGCCAGGCGTGATAGCCTCCAAATCATTTGGATCGTCCGTGAGTGGGATCATGGGACGACTGTTCAAGCAAGCTTCAATTAGCACAATAGAGTGGTGACCTCTTCGAAGGTCGGTGTGTGATCACCCAGAAGTCGATATAAGTGGGCCTTTGCACTTTTCACACCGGCCTCCCAGAGACCGCCAAAATTAGGAGCGGCGGGAGATATGAAGTGCCATGAAATCCTATTTTTAGTGAGAAGTGCTTGAAAGGATGAACTTTGAACTGCATTCTCGAAAGCCTGCGTCAAAGCGGAATCCGCCCCAATGAAAGTAGTGCTTTGATCGCTATACATATCGCTTGGTACACCTCGGCGACTTGTAAACCTTGTGAAAGCATCTAAGAAAGTGGCTGAAGAATAGTCAGAGACTACTTCTAAATGGATCGCTTTTACAGAGAGACATACAAACAGCGCAATGTATGCAGAGTGTGATTTCTGACCTCGCCCTGGGCCGTAACGTACTCGAATAGGACCAGCGTAGTCCACTCCGCAATGTTGAAAGGGTCTAGCTGGACGTAACACGCGTGGCGATGGCAGACTGCCCATTAATTGCGTGGCGGCTTTAGCCTTTAAACGAGTGCATGCAATACAGTGATAAACTACGGAGCGAATAATCTTACGAGCTTGGATTATCCAAACTGAATTTCGAAGCGTTTGTAGCGTCAAACTGATACCCCCATGAAGGCAGTCATTGTGAGCTCGTTGTACCAAGATTGTAACCACTGGATGAGCTCTAAGTATGACTGGATGAGACGCATCGTAAGACAGAGAGGCCTCTTGAAGTCGACCTCCTACTCGTATTATTCCTTTATTATCAAAAAACGGTGTTAAACTATTTAACGGACTGTGTCTCGGTAAATTGGAGCCGGACTTTAAAGAAGCTAGCTCTTCAGGAAACATACTCGACTGGAGCCACCGATACCATATAATCGAGGCATGCTCGATAACAGAAGACGTAAGATGCAAAGGGGTCGACCTTGGTTGTCGGATTCTATTTCGCCAGAATAGAATGTATCCGGTAATCCGAAGTAGTCGTTGCCAATCAGAGACTCGGGCCGCTAGGAAGTTCAGTGTGTCATTCTCATCGAGGTTAACTGTGTGAATTTGAATTCGTTCCTCCATCGGCGCATCCGGACTTGAAGGCGGAGCTAACGTCGGCCACTGATCTTCAGAAGCACGAAGCCATTCAGGTCCTTGCAACCATAAATGCGACTTGACAAGGTCGCGAGGTAATGCGCCACGAGAGGCTAAGTCAGCCGGATTGTCAGTAGTCGGTACATGATGCCAAACGGCTTTAGGGATCGAAACTTGAACCTCTGACACTCTGTTGGCCACAAAGGTTTTCCATCGTGTGGGCGGTAATTTGAGCCAGTCCAAGACAATAGTTGCATCGGTCCAACAGTGTTGGCTGAATGCAGCGAACTGAGGTTGCGATACCAGAGTCTTCATCATGCGGGCTAGTAATACCGCCCAGCCTAGTGGATCGTATAGACGCGCTATTATGGAAAGAAGGGTCCGTTTAGTATAAGTCCTCGGGACTTCAAGAGATATTCGGTAATGAAACATATCCGTGTTAGGATTCCAATACACTCCTAGAATTTTTATGCCTTCATCTGGAAGTAAGGATTTGTCACACGCCAACCCGTGATTAACAGGACTGATTTCGGTCAATAATTCTCTAGCATTGCTAGCCCACTTGCGCAGTTCAAAACCGCCACCAAGCAAAAGACGAACAACCTCTAGACGTAGTTCACGAATTGATTCCAAGTCGTCAGCCCCGAAAAGGCAGTCGTCGACATATAGACCTGAGTGTAGGCTAGACATAGCATATGGGTATCTAGGGCCATCTTCTTGAATTAACTGCTGTAACACACGCATGGCTAAGAAAGAAGCACAAGAAACCCCAAAGGTTACGGTGTTCAGTTGGTAGTGCAAAATGGGTTGATTCGGGTTGTACCGCCACACGATCCGTTGAAAATCGCGATCACGCGGGTCCACCCAAATTTGCCTGTACATTTGAGTAATGTCGGCACTAAACACAAACCGTGACCGCCGCCATTGCGTCAAAACCGAAGTGATGTCGGTTTGTAATTTTGGGCCAACGAGCAAAGTGTCGTTGAGAGAGAAGCCGTTGGGGTTTTTGCTTGAAGCATTGAAGACAACGCGTAGCGGAGTGGTGGAACTCTCTCTTTTTACTCCATGATGTGGGAGGTAATAAGGGTTTGTGACAGCAGAATCCTGAGGTGAGACTACTGACATGTGAGACTGCTTTTCATAGTTGGACATGAATTCGTGGTAAGCCGTTCGATCAGGAGGTATTCGTTCGAGACGCTTTTCTAACGAGGCGAATATACTCGTAGCATTATCACAAGATTGCCCGAAAATAGGAACTTCATCTTTAAACGGAAGTCTAACTGTATGCCGACCATCGGGCAATCGGGTGTGGGTGGCCAGGAAATGGGCTTCGCAGCGCGCATCATCCTTTGACATCGGAGTGGGAAGAGAAACTTCCTGAGTCTCCCAAAATTTAGTGAGAAGGTTAGAGAGGTCAGATTCCGCATGGCAGGTAAGAACCTATACAGACGGTCTTGGAGGAGTTGTGGTAGACACACAACCAAACAAAATCCATCCAAATATAGATCGTTGTGCTACGGGGAGGCCTGGTGGCCCTTTGATCAAACCATCGAGGATCACAGATCCGTAGAGATCTGCCCCGATGATCATGTGAATGCTGTTGAGCTGGAGGGGCTCTCATCGGCAAAAGTTAAATGTCGCAGATGACTCCATTGAGAGGGAGACCCGGCGAAATGTGGAGTGTATGACGTGATGTCTTTTAAGACGATAGTCCGTGTTGAAAGACACGGGGTATCATTATCGACCGGAGTGATAGATAACGTGGCAGCATATTTAGCGACACCAACGGAGGAACAACCAACTGCGGTGATTCGAGTCGAAATGCGTTCTAAGCGAGGATTGAGCATCTTAACAACCTCTTCGGAAACTAGAGTGGCAGTGGAGCCTGAATCTATAAGGGCACGAATTTTTGCAATTCGACCCTTCGACGAGCTTACCAACACCGTTGCAGTAGCGAGGATGGCAGCTGGCAGGCTGGAGCATTTGTCAGACACATTGTGGATAGTGATTCCTGCTTGACCATCATTGGATCCGGTTGGAGAAGCAGGAGATGCCACCGAATTTTTCACGACGGGCGGCTCTGGATCGGTCTCCTGCGGACTATGCAGCATCGTGTGATGTCGTAGTTTACATCTAAAACATGTGAATTTGCTAGTACACGCAGACAAAGTATGTTTCGCTAAGCAATTAATGCATAAATTTTGTCGCTTTACAAATTCGGTACGTTTAGCCACGGACATATTTTTGAAACGTATACATAATCGTAAAGTGTGATCACCTTTACATGCATGACAATTGCGCTGTTGCGTTGTCGTGGTCAATGACTGAATGGAAGTATTTTGTCTTGTAGACGTCGTACTGGAATTGGACATTAGTTTCGCATTCTCGTGTTTCACAGATTCAAGAGCCAGTGCTCGTGAAAGCAAAAAAGTTTGCAAACTTTCATAAGTCGGATATTCTTTTGTTGAACTCAAACTTAATTCCCAGGCTTTACGAGTTGTACCGTGCAATTTCAGTACCAACATGTACACAAGCATAGCGCTCCATTGTTCGACCGGATGTTTTAAAGCTTTTAAAGCTGCAACAGCTTCGGTAGCTTTGTCATGCAAATGGAGTAACCCGACTGCACTTTCTTTATGTAAACTAGGAATAGAAAAAAGATTGTCGAAATGTGCGTTGATCATGACCAATTTACATGCATACCGACTCTCGAGAATTTTCCAGGTTTCATTAAAAGAAGTTTCCGCTAACGCGATATGACTGATTAACGCGGCTGGCTCAGGGGCCAATGACGATTTCAAATGATGAAATTTCTGTAGATTATCGAGAGTCGTATTGCTGATAACCAGAGAGGTAAAATAATTACAAAAAGTCGTCCAGTTGTCTGAACGACCGTTAAATTGAGGAATAGAAATAGGACGTAAAACCGTAAGATGCCTTGACCTTGAACATTGTCCAGGATCCGTGTTGATGACATCCGTAGACTAGAAACGTGTTGTGGTTGGAAAGGTTCCATTGCATCTTCCAAATCGCCAATCATGTCCAGATAGGAATTTTCGAATTCAGTGAATTTTCCATCGACGAAATATGAAAGCTTCGCCACATCTTCAGCTGAAGCGGACTCTTTCAATTGTTGTTGGAGATTACAGCACCTCTCCCATTTCGTTTGAATATGCTGCATTCTGACCTTGAGGCGACCCATGGTAATGTCAGGACCTTTTGGTATTTGATTGAAAGCTCGCGTAATGTCGTACATGGCCTCCGTGATTTGCGAGATGAGATCATCACAATTTACTGCGGTAGCCATGTTGTTAATGTACAAACTCTCTGTAAATTCGATTAAATTAAACGACGGTTTTAGAAGCGACTCGTCAAACAGATACGACAAGTTGAAGACGTCACTGTCCTCATACATGAAGTGTGCACAACCGAAATTGACAATTGAACTTTACCGTTCACTGTTAGTCGAACGAATTGAATTTAAGATAATAAATCTCAATGAAATTAAAATTATAGATCAGTATAATTTACTAATTGCAAATAAATTGAAATCGAGCGACAAGTAAGGCAATGTAAATTGCAAATCTGGAATTATCGACAAAATTGATCATCGTCGATAATGAAGAATAAGCACTTAGCTGACACGTATACCAAGCAGAAGATTTCTTGAAGCGTCGGGGCTCTAAAAGTGACGGTGACGGTACTGGCGTTAGCGGCACGTTGATCGTCGAGGCTCCAAGGATCGAAGTGACGATACTGGACTTGTGCAACCTCAACTGATCGGCAGCGTAGAGACGGCTGGCGGAGTGGGATGAGCACGGAGAGGGGCTTTCGCCTTGTCAGCAGCGTTGTCCAAGATGGCTTCCGTCGAAGCGCCGTCGTTCCAAAATGGCGAACACGTGGTTTCCGCGTGGGCCAACAAATTGAAAATTTGAAAAATGGTACACTGACACTATCGGCACCAATGACGGAGCGTAAAGCACTGTTTTTAAGCACGCACCGTTTTGAAATGAAGTCCTTGACCCCTTTTCCACACGAAAAGTCACTAAGCTAAAAAACAGCTCCACGAGTTCCGCCAGATTCCCGATCCTGGCAGGATCGCCAAATGTTCATTTATGGGAAAACGAGAAGGTGGTTCTAAAATACAGGATCGGAGGCAGGTTGTGTAATGTGGAAAAGGCGGCAGCAAAGTCTAATCAAAATCAAGGGGCTGAAAGGTAGCTATACTTTTCTTTTCAATTTGCGATGAAAAACACATTTATTTTCATTTCAAAGCACTGCACAATTTGTTGACATATAAGTAGCGAGAATAGTTTTGGTCGCGCACACTTTTCGGAAGACGCGTGACGCTTCTATACATTAGGTTGGTCTTTTCGATATCGTAGATCGTCAGATATGCTCGATTTCGCATTGAGATCGCGACTGGCTCGCTTGCGCTCGCGATTTCGAAAAACGGATCTCGCGAGCGGGGGGGGGGGCGTGACAATAGAACGCGGCGAGGGGGAACTCAGCCGAAAACATGTTCATTTCGCGCATATTTCCGAACAAAGATTTTTTTTTAAATATTCAACTAACTGACATGTTATTACACAATGTTAAAAGATAACATGACATTTGGTAGGGTAACCGGCGATATGTTATCTTTTTCTAACAGGGAATTGCTCATATATTCAAGGAAACTTCATCTCAAAGAATGAAATTTTGTGAAACTCCTCAGTGGATGCGAAAATTCAAATTGAGATCATTGAAGTGTGTTTTTTTTTTGGTCTTTTAGATATTCAAGTGATCAAATATCGTCAATTCTCCTAACATCGATTTTATCCAAATTTTTCGAGCAGAAGAAATTTTTATATTGTATTTTGCAATGTAGAATTTTTACTATTTTTAAGTTTTCTGTTGAAAATGCAAAATAAAATTTAATAAAACGTATATTTATGAGCAATTTTTTCATTTCTTATGATTTTGTTATGCGATAGTGTGTGATTATATCATTAATTACAATGGTGTATATCAATTTAACCCTTTGAATCGTACATTTTTCTATACACGGAAAACAGCTGAAACTGTATACTCAGGTATTTTCGGGGTCGCTGATTACGAACCCGGCCTCAGTTTTTCAAAATTCAAGACGGCAGATTCAATATAGCTTGATCTATTGGATTTTTCCAAATTTGGTCCGCCATTTTGGATCTGCCATTTGGACTTTTGAAAATCTGATAATGGATTCCTAATCATCGACCTTCAAAATACAATTATAGGATGGATTGCATAAACAAGTTAAATACCTTTTGTAGTAATTCATTTGTCGTGAAAAAATGCTATTTTTTAGTATTTGTTTATACAGGGTGGCCGATTTATCTGAAGACATCGAAATATCTCGAGAACTATGCACAGAATCAAAAAAGTTGTCGGATGAAAGTTGTTCGACACGAAGGGGGGCATCCAGTGATAATTAAATTTACCCGCTCCCCCATCCCCTGGGGGTGGAGTGGGGGCAAAAACAATAAAACTTAAATAGGAACCCCCAGTTTTTATTGCAGATTTGGATTCTCCGGGAAAAAGTACACCAATTTGACCTAGGAGCTATTGCATTTTGGTTCACAGGTGGCGCTGTAATCGATAAAAATCCAAATTTATCTGAAGACATTGAAATACCTCGAGAACTATGCACAGAATCAAAAAAGTTGTTGGATGAAAGTTGTTCGACACGAAGGGGGGCATCCAGTGATAATGAAATTTACCCCCTCCCCCAACCCCTGGGAGTGGAGTGGGGGCAAAAACAATAAAACTTAAATAGGAACCTCCAGTTTTTATTGCAGATTTGGATTCTCCGGAAAAAAGTACACCAATTTGACCTAGGAGCTATTGCATTTTGGTTCACAGGTGGCGCTGTAATCGATAAAAATCCAAATTTATCTGAAGACATTGAAATACCTCGAGAACTATGCTCATAATCAAAAAAGTTGTCGGATGAAAGTTGTTCGACACGAAGGGGGGCATCCAGGGGGCAAATAGGGACAATTTGATCCCTTTATGAAAATTTAATATTAAAAATTCTAATATTAGAATTTTTAATATTAGAATTTAGTAATATCAATTGCGAAAATTGTTATTCTGAATATGAAATTTTAATAATGTCCATTCGAAAAATTAAGATTATGAATAATTGATATTATTCATTTTATAAATAAGTTTTCTACCTTCAATAAAATTACATTTTAGGTTTTAAATTTATTATTTAATAAACAAAAAGAGGACATCACGCAATCCATTAAAAAACGCGTCATGTCCCTCACTCAGCTCATTCATTCTCTCTCTGTATGTTTTTTCCGAAATGAGAATAAATAAGCTGAGCATTGACGGTCAAACCAGCTTCTATTAAACAAAACGAAACTCTTACTTCATTTGGGGATTTCGTCGCCATCTACCGGACCCCGAGAGAACTCACGTGGTTTCATACATGTACATCGCTTGCATTTCGGCCATCACCGGCGCCGGTTCTGTTACATAACGCTAGAGGGCGACATAACTCGAAAATAAAGTAGCATATCATTTTATACATAAGTTGAGTCACACGTAACCAGTTCACCTACATTTTTCTCTACTTTCCTGAAGGGAAGTAAATGGATATCGCGACTTTCTAATCCCCATATTAAAATTTAGTATTCACGGTCTCTCAGTGTAAGACTGTTTTTGAAGTCCATTGTATTGGTAGTAATTCGGTCGGAGGTCACTTTGCTTTTAGAATAACAACTTTCCGTTTACGTGACTATTTTTTGTCTACCCTTCATTGCTTAAATCGAATTGCAAGTTAAAAATGAAACCTGGTACAGTTCCCGAAAAAATCGAAATGATTCTTATTTATGGTGAATGTAAGAGGAATATTGACGATGCTGTTGCGTTGTATGCTGAGCGTTTTCCAGATAATGCTCGCTCGCGTCCTTTTTGTACAAAGTTGTGAATGCCTTTCACTCTGATGGCAGCGTACAAATGAAAAAAAGGAAGCGAAGATTAACAGTTACAGGAGAAGCTAACGAAGTAGCTGTACTAGCAGCTATTCACCAAACTCCACATGTAAGCACACGACAATTACATCGCGATTCCGGCATTTCCAGAGACAGTATTCAAAGAATATTGCATCGTCATAAGTTTCACCCATATCACATTTCACTGCACCAGGAACTAGATGGCGATGATTTTCATAACCGCGTGGTGTTTTGTGAATGGGCATTTCAAAAAATGCAAACGAACCACAATTTCTTTGCTAATGTATTATTTTCAGATGAATCTACATTCACGAACCATGGTGGCGTCAATAGGCATAATATGCATTATTGGAGCGTAGAAAATCCCCATTGGTTACGACAAGTTAATCATCAACGTCCTTGGTCGGTGAACGTTTGGTGTGGAATCATAGGAAATAAACTCATTGGTCCTTATTTCATTGAAGGTAATTTGAATGGAACAAAATATCGAGATTTCCTAGAACAAGAAGTACCATTACTACTTGAGGATGTTGCTATGGACGTCCGACGGACAATGTGGTTTCAGCATGATGGTTGCCCAGCACATTTTTCAAGAGTAGCAAGGGAAATACTAGACCGTGATTACAATGGTAGGTGGATTGGTAGAGGTGGCCCCATTAATTGGCCTGCGAGGTCACCTGATCTAACATCTCTGGATTTCTTCCTATGGGGTTACCTAAAAGGTAAGGTTTATGAACAAGTACCAACGACTCGTGAAAACATGGTGGAACGCATCAGAACTGCTTGCGCAGAAATTTCTGCACGTATGATTCTATCATGTATAAAGTCATTTGAAGAAAGAATAAATAAATGCATTGAAGTGGAAGGTCAACATTTCGAACACTTACTCAAGTAAGTGAACAGTGAGACAGTGAGAGGCAAGGGGACTCACGTAAAACAAGCACCCCAAAGGGAACAGAAAAATACTACGTCAACGTCGTTGTTCCTGGGTAACGCTAAATGTATTTTTTCCCGACTTTGTTAGAATGACCGTATTCCATATCCGCTACGCGGGCGAAAATTGTCAATATTGGAGAATCCAAATCTGCAATAAAAACTGGGGGTTCCTATTTAAGTTTTATTGTTTTTGCCCCCACTCCACCCCCAGGGGATGGGGGAGGGGGTAAATTTAATTATTACTGGATGCCCCCCTTCGTGTCGAACAACTTTCATCCGACAACTTTTTTGATTCTGTGCATAGTTCTCGAGGTATTTCAATGTCTTCGGATAAATTTTGATTTTTATCGATTACAGCGCCACCTGTGAACCAAAATGCAATAGCTCCTAGGTCAAATTCGTGTACTTTTTTCCGGAGAATCCAAATCTGCAATAAAAAATGGGGGTTCCTATTTAAGTTTTATTGTTTTTGCCCCCACTCCACCCCCAGGGGATGGGGGAGGGGGTAAATTTAATTATCACTGGATGCCCCCCATCGTGTCGAACAACTTTCATCCGACAACTTTTTTGATTCTGTGCATACAGATAAATCGGCCACCCTGTATATAGCAACAAATTTACAGCAAATATTCACCAATTGCATGTTATTTTAGAAACTTTGATCTATTACGACATTAAAACCCCAAAAAAACCGAAAGAATTGGCTAAAAATCAACTTCAAAACTAAAAAAATGACGAACAATAAGTAGTACATAAATAATGTGCCAATGACCGAATCAATATCGTCGTGAAACGAATAAAATTTATTCATATTCTGCACACATTCGAGTATTTTTATTTGAAAATATTACATAAAAAGATTTTATGCGATGTAGCGCGGTTGAAACTGTATGATTAGTATACAAATTTAGAAAATAAAAATTCCCAATATGGAAAATCGGGATGAAATTTGATGTTAAAATTGAACTCATTTTAGCGAAGACGGTTTCTAGTTAGTTAAATACAGTTATTAGGTGGTTAGGTAAATTGTCATTAAACCATTTGTAATACCTTCGCAAATTTCGTCAGTATTGTCAGATGCATTTTCGAGTTCTATGTCCATTTCTAAGTGCAGTAATATCAGTACATTAATTTCTTCAATTTAATCACTAACGGTACCATTTCTTTGGATTTAACACTATTAGGTTATGTATCTATTCCGTTTTTCATTGGTACGGTTCATACATTTAATAACAACTTCTCGTCGACTGATTTTTTGAACGAACATAAAATTACAAAGTTGTGTATTGGGTATTCAAAAAATACAAATGATATTTATATCAAAAATATTTGAAATGAACTTTTATATTTAATAATAATTTTCGAACATATTCAATAAAGAATTTGGACAATAAATTACTGAACCATAGTACATCATTATTTTATAGATATTCTATGCTCTTTTTAAAATGAGATATTAAGTATTATTTATAAATCTTTATTATAAGCAATTATCGTTCTTCGATTTGAAGTTAAATGTAAATTCCAACGAAAAAATTAAATGTTGAAATCGTTGAAAATTCAGAGATTTTATCGATGTTATTGATTTAATATTGATATTTATATTTGTAATTTATATTTGTAGAATCGGTACTTGAACCACATGTAACGCAAATTTTATTTATTGTTTTTAGTTTTCGCGCGCGGTGAGCGGCTAGGTTTATATACACATATATATATATATATATATATATATATATATATATATATATATATATATATTATAATATAATGGCTATACATTTACGTCAAAACAAACAATTAAATTTCGATTTAAAAATTAATTTATTGAATATAACGAAAAGCGCCCAATAACTTTATGTAAATAGCAATTCATTCTTTTGATATACATTTATATTGAATGACTAGACGAGCTACGATCATATTGCTCGTACATTTAACATATACTCATATTGAATTTTTCATGACTGTACACTTTTATTGAACGCTCTGCTCAGATGCAATTATACTGCGCAGGAATGCCCGATGAATACATGTTAACCTTTCTTTTACGTTACAACTTTATTGCGCTGACATTTCAAATATATTTATAATGAACTGTCATTAAAGATAGAGTTGTATGAATAGGAGCCGTCGATATAAGGCCTGATAGCTGCACCAGAGATTTCGCACAAAATAGAATTACGTTGTCCCCCACACGATTCGCCTGAGACTACATGAGGTCTTGAGTCTTGGAGTTATGACCGTCGTCTTCGGGGAGTCTTCCGGTGCGACTGGGATCTGGTGGTATACTTTGTACAAGTCAATCTTTGAGAAGATTGTCTTTCCAAGTAAGTTGGAGGAGTAATCGAGGAGATTAGGTACTGGAAATTTATTCGGCTTCGTCATCGCGTTAAGTCGCCGATAGTCGCCACATATCCTCCATGCCCCATCCTTCTTCCGTACCAGATGGATGGGGCTTGCCCAAGGACTGCTCGAGGGGCAGCAGATGCCTGCATCTACCAAGTTTTTAAATTCAGCCTTAGCGGCTGTTAACTTATCCGGTGCCAGCCTACGCGCACTCCCGGATACCGGTGGACCAGTCGTTACAATGAAATGCTTCACTTGGGACTTCTCAGTCCCCAGTGGTGCATTGTTAACTAAAATTTCCGGAAAATGAGAGAGAATAGTCGCGTATTTGCTGGAGGCTTTCACTAGGTGAACAGCCAAAGGCGAAACTGTCTTAACCAGGCCATCCTGGTTTAAGTTTCTAATTCGTTGCAGCATGAGGGTGGGTTTGCCGTCGGTGGCAATCTGGCCCTTTAGCAACTGTCGGAGACGACTAGTGGCCGAGGTTTCATGAGTAGATATAATGCGCTGCTTAATTGGGGTATAAGGGTGTTCATTTTCCGAAAGTGGGAGAAGGTCCCGACAACAGGCCGCAATATCACCACTAATACATGACATAATATATCCCGCTTTAGTTTGTTCATTGGTTACGCGACTGGACGCAAACGCCGATTGCACCTGCGCGAACCAAAACGCGGGATCTTTCGGGTAAAAGGAGGAATTTTTGGAATGCGATAATGGTCCAGAATTGGACCCGCGGCACCGCCAACGCGTGCATTAATAAGAGTCTGCATTTGCTGTTTAAGTGCAGCTAATTCGTCCTGTACGCTAAATTGATCGTGCACATTTTCGTTGCCAGCTATTTTGGTACTTATGTAAAAAAATTAGCAAAAATTGAAATACAACGTCCAATTCGCTAAACTACGTGTACGCCGGTATAATGTAAAAGCGAATTTAAAAAAAAAGACAAAGGACAGGTAATTTCCCCCCGCGTTAATAACAATTATAGTCTTTTTGCGGGTCGGCTCTCGGGTGGAGAGGTACAAGACAAAGAAGGTACATGACAGAACTAGATACACAACCCAACACCCACTCAGAGCCAGTCCCCCTACCCCAATATCGGTACCACCAGCAGATTCGGCGGTCTGTGCCATAGCGAGTACGACGCGGGGCTTATCCCATCTTTATCCGAGATAAGACGCTGACGGTACCGATAATTGCCGACTGGGGTCGGCAGCGGTCCCAAATTCGTACCTTCGCCCAGAAAGGTTCCTCGGTTATTCCACACCGGACATAAGCAGAGGAAATTGCACGGACGGGGATTCGAACTCGGGACCTTCACGACGTTCAGTTCGGACGGACTAAGACTGACGCCTTAGCCCGCACAACCATCACGCCGACTATAAAAGCGAATTTAAATAGCTTAAAAACTAATTGCCCCAATGCGTAACTGAAAAAAAATTCGCAATCTGTGATAATCGATTAAATCCGGTACTGAATAATTGGCGCGATAAAAACAATGAATGCTGACCGAATTTCGATACGTGAAGCAATGACGATCGTATGCACAGAATTCGCATATACATGAAGATAGGTTTGCAGTCGTATACTGAAAATGCGCATTCTACAACCCGATGATCTTACAAGAAAGTCGTTAAAACAAGGAGAAAAACTTTGCGCGTCTTCGTTATCCGTTGACTGGAACCTGAACTTTCCGTTGAGAAAGCTGCGTAACTTTGCGAAAATACGAAATAATGCTCGAGATATCACGTATGGCGCAATCTTTTTAGACAATTTTTCTTGAATAGCAAACTTAAATCCTTTGTCTTAACGCACGTGGAAATCGAAACATCGCCTTCAAGGTCATTGCGGTCACTCGCTTATTGTCCGTAATTTTTTAATCGGCGCGAAAAAGACCGAATTCGAAATGTTCGACCGTAATATGCGAGAATCGGCAAAATTCAAATTATATTTTTTGTTAGAAAGCGCGAAAAAGTTAAGTTCAAAATGTCTTTTGTTCAGCTAATCGATACGCACTTTTCTAAATACCTGGTGAAATGGGCGCTGCGTTGAACAATTCCGGTGATCGAAAAAGCTGCTCACGGAGATGACGAACACCTAATCTCGAAGATGAGGCAGAAGGTCGAGCCGCTGATCACAATTCAGGAATGGCTTTTTGCTGGTCATTGACTTAGCTGCAGGAGCGAGCACGTTGCCAAAAACAAAGACGGGTCTCGAAGCTTCTAGAAGCCGATGGAACTGCACTGAGAACTTGAATTCCAGGAGCCGAAAATTGCGCCAAAGCCGATTTTGGGACTTTTGTTGAGTCGAGCACGAAGACACACCAGGCTCCTAAGGATTTTAGGTTTGACTAAAATGAAGACAAAATCTGTAACGGTGGTTTGAATTGTATAGGTTCAGAGAGTCAAACCTACTTTCGAACAAAATCCTAGCTGATCGGGTTCTCCAAATACACCAGTTTAACCACTCCTTCCCAACACCGAGTTAAGTTCTCGGTGTTGGACAGATATTCTGCGAATAAACATACCTATATATGTATATTATATGCACATATATCTAATAAACAAAATCCTGCCTATTAGCTAATCGGTTTCTACACAGATAAACGAGTTTAACCCCACTTTGGTGATATTTTGATTGAAAGCGTTTGAAACTCGAATTGGAATTTCTAAAAAGGTTTTAAATAAGTAACAGCACCAGTAAGTGAATTGTACGTTATTATTTTACACCTCGTGAAAGATATTTTTGTGTATGGATAATTAAATATCTAGATATGAAAGACTTAACCAAACTTTATTTACATTTCTTATAGTGGAATCTTGGAAAATGTAAAGAAGACCTGTTAAGTTTATAATCAAATATGCCGCCTAAATGCTCTCATGAAGAGAATAGAGCTAAAATTTGTGCTCCGTGTGGAAAAAAAATTGTATTAAGAACGAAAAAGGTGGAATTCTTTTCAATAAATTCAAGATATTGTCACTTAATTAAGAAATTTGTAAACCCTAATTTTGATGTCAAGAATTCACATTTTCCGGTGAGTATTTGTACCACATGTATGCTGACTCTTAATGAGCACGAGAACCAAAGATTTAAACGTCCTTTACAAAAAATGCCTAATTATACGGATGTAATTCTTCCTAAGTCTACTCGAACTACTGGTGATTTATGCAATTGCTATATATGTTTAAAAGCTCGAAATAAGGGTCACGAAAAAATTATTAAGGGTGCTGGTCAAAAGCGAAATTTGTCAAATGATATTGATGAATCTAACGGTTTGTTTGCTAAAAATCTTAACGAAAAATGTTTAACAGAATGTGAAAATCAAGATAATGATTCTGAATCATCGATTATGTTATGTAAAAATTGTTATACTACAATAGGTAAAGGAAAAAGACACAACTTTAATAAAAATACAGCTTGCGTAAATGTAAACAAATTTTTAGAAGGGTTACCAGAAAAACATCAGGAACAAATTGTTACTAAATCGTTAAAAAGAAAACGGAATGAGAATGATCCTGAGGTTCATGAGTTATCATTAAGCACGCACGGTAAAAAACTTGCTGTTTCTTTGGGCAATTTTAAACCACACGTTACTAGACCGTTTACTACAGAGAGTTTGGATGATTTTCGAACCACCAACGGACTATCTTTAAATCATATGAAGAAATTAACTAACCTTCTAAGATGTAGTGTTGGAAAAAAAACAGTTCCTCCTAATATTATAAAGCATTTATCCGAAAAATCTAAGACTTTAGATACATTTTATAAGGGAGGATACTCTGAATTTGATACCGGTACTGACAAAAAGCAAATAAGACCTGTTGTATGGGCAAATGCTGCTGACTTATTAGACAGTGTAATAGAACATCGCTGTATTATTGGAAATATTTTGATAAAAATTATGGCAGATGGTGGTCAAGGGTTTTTAAAGCTTTGCATGTCTATATTTCCAGAAGATTATGTAGACGAGAATCAATCTTTTTCAAGTGATGATTGTACAAGAACCTCAAATCTCAAAGACCTCAAAAAGAACAACCGAGAAAGAAAACTTACTAGTGTTCATAAATTATTAATTTTATGCGTGGTTCCAAACATAAAAGAAACTTACGACAATATGAAACTGATACTTGATTTAACCAAGCTTAACGAAATACCGTTCAAGTTTGTATCAGATTTTAAATTGTTATTAATCGTGAATGGACAACAAACAGCATCAGCTTCTTTTCCGTGTCCATATTGTTTTGTGCCATTGCAATGCTTAAGACGTGATGTGGAAGCGGATGTTTCATCCTTGGATTATGATTCTGAACCGATAGAAAATTTAAATCAATACGAGAATGATTTAAAAACGTTCGGAGATTTGCGACAAGATTATGAAAGGTTCATTTCTCTAAAGAAAAACAAACAATTTGCTAAAAGCTGCCATAGCACTGTGAATGCACCGTTATTTAATGAGGAAAATGACACATGCGTGTTGCAAAAATGCATCATTCCAGAACTACATATTTTAATGGGATTTGTGAATCATCTTTTCTGGAATGGTTTAGTGCCTCTTCTAGGTAGAGAACGAGCTTTGCTTTGGCCTAAAAGCTTATGTGTTGTCTCCAAAAATTATCAGGGAGAAGCTTTCGAAGGAAATGCGTGTAGGAAACTTCTTAAACACCCCGATAAGCTTTTAGAAACTAAATTTGCGGAGAAGTTGGATCTCTAAAATTAGTACCGTTCGTTTCTTCATTTAAAGCTATGGATAAAATTGTCAATACTGCTTTCTCTTCTAACAAATTACATTCTAATTGTGAAGAACTTGTGAAAGAATTAGAAAAATCTTTCAAAAGCACAGGAGTTACCGAGACATTAAAGATCCATGTGATCTTAAAACATTTGACACAGTGTCTGACTTATTTGGACGGAAGTGGTCTTGGAATGTGGTCAGAACAAGCTGGTGAAGCGATTCACAACGTGTTTCGTAAATTTTGGAGTCGATACAAAATTAACTCAATTGAAGACGAGCGATATTTAGTGAATCTTAAGAAGGCAGTAGTAGAATTCTCCTCTCAACATATTTGAATTAAAGTTTGTATGTAAGATAAGATGTCGTTTTAAGAAAACATGTAGATAAATAAATTGGAAAGGTATTATAGGCGTTTTTATATATTTTCTTTAATGTCATATATTATATACATACGAATTCCTTACAATATATATGTATGTGTGTGTGGGTACGTGTGTATTAGATATATGTGCATATAATATATACATATATAGGTATGTTTATTCGCAGAATATCTGTCCAACACCGAGAACTTAACTCGGTGTTGGGAAGGAGTGGTTAAACTGGTGTATTTGGAGAACCCGATCAGCTAGGATTTTGTTCGAAAGTAGGTTTGACTCTCTGAACCTATACAATTCAAACCACCGTTACAGATTTTGTCTTCATTTTAGTCAAACCTAAAATCCTCAGGAGCCTGGTGTGAAGATGCCAAAGCTCGAAAAAAACTTGAGCTCGACGAAATTTCGCCGATAGCATGCTAGTTGGATTCGAACAAAGGTTCGCCGGTTCGACGTGCCAATTGGTCGTCGTTGAGTCGCCGCTGCTCGGAGTTTATTGTCGTAGAAAACATCACGTCGGGGTCACCAATGTGGGGATGCAGGATTCAAAGGCAGCCGAAATGACTGATCGAACCAACGTTAACTCAACCAAATTTTATTCTGAAGTTTTATTACAAAAATAGCTCGAGCATACGTCCGCGCTGCTTCGTGGCTCGGAGCTGACTGTTACTGCAGATTAAGTGACTAAAAGTACATTTTTGTAAACCAACTTTTTGAAAAACGGTATAGGTCACAACAGACATATGCCATTTTTTCCGATTCAGATGTTTCAAAATTATCTCCGAATAAAAATACTTCATAATAATAATATGGGATGTTGTTTACTATAAAATAGTTAAATAGTTAATGTACTATAAAATAGGGTATTCAAGGTAGTTAAACCCTAGGATATAGTATGTGTGGGGAAAATATTTAATACCGTTTACAATAAATTAATGTCCATTATTAGTGATATTGTTGACGAGAGAAAGCATTACTGTTCTTAAAAAATTTATTTTTATTATATTATTCATTTTTTTAACTTTTATTAATGACTAAATTTTTTTTTTCTTTTCGCCTGTTAAGTATTTCTTTTTAAATTAATGGATTTTAGCGAGTTATGTATTATTTACGAGAAAAAGATTGTCTACAACAATATGTTAGGAACAAAAATTATTACTTTTCACAATTTCTGAGTAACTTTTTTTATCAGGTAAAAAATTCGGAAATATTCGTTGGGTTAAGTTGTAGATAATCTTTTTTTTTCAAAAAATGAGCCATGATTCTTAAAATCAATTCATATTTAAACAAGTTTTAACTGGCGATATCATTTTGGTGAGAAATAAATTTCAGAGCGAGTCAACAAGTTTTGTAAAATATAATTAATTAAGTCTCATTTAGTGTTTTACGTATGTAATAATATTATCTGATTTATCTTTTATTGGAAATATTATTGGAAATTTTGTAGCAGAAAATCTTGATGTGAATTTAAAACAAACAGAAAGTTTTATTTCAAGGCCTATAATATTAATTATATTACTAGGAATCTGAATGTCAGTCAAATTCCTGAACCATTGGTCTTGATTATTAATTGTGTTTTGAACATTTAGTCTCAATTACTATTGAAAATTTAAATAAGACCGTTTTTAACACCCCGTGCGAGATACTCGATTTTTCGCACAAGGGCAAAATGTTCAGATTCGTAAACAAGTGCCGCGCACGTTTTATTAAAAAATATCGTATGAAACACGAGCCACAATCACACTCGTTGGAGATCGATAATTGCGCCCTTGTTGCATAATATACTATTTTCGAATAATTAATTTCATAGTATGTGATATGCAGAATAATGTACCGACCGTAATTTTTAACCCAAGCCATTCATCATAGTGCTATTTGCATTGATATTCACATAAATAGACATTTCAAGATAAACAATTTCATATTTATTTGGCACTGTGGAGAATTTCATGTCAATTCGGACACATTCTGAGTAACATTTTTTTATTTTCATTTTACATACATGAACTTGTTTCAAGATAAATCTGTAGGTTTTTCACCGCACAAAAAAAAAAGAAAATAAACGCATGATTTGTAAAAAGACATCACCAAATATATGAAACTATTTTTTCAAAATATTTAAAAGCAAATATCTTGGTTTGGTTTATCACTAAAAACTGTGTTTTATATTAAAATAACAATCCCGCGTAATACTTTTTTACGAGATGTGGTGAAAGAATGGCGCATATGCGCATTCCATGCTAATCCTGCCAAATATTTTGGAACATTTTTTAATTTTTATTGTATACCTATGAATTTGACGCGGTCAAATTTTAGAGCGCATTTAAGGTTTTACCAAAATCAGAATTTGCGTTTTATTTTATTTATTTGAACATAATAAATTCTAAAAAAAATCTTCGCATAATGATTTTTGTAGTTTTTCCCACTATATTGCATAAAAGTATAAATTTTTAAATATAATTGCAAAATAAGAGCAATACATTTTTTAATTTTCGAACCAAATTTTCACCTGTTTAGAAATCTTTGAAATTTCTGAAAAAATTGTGAACAAGCACATACCTATTCAATGTAAAACTATTCATATATAATTGAACCTGGAAATACCATTTTTTAATGGAATCAGTAAAAAAAAATTAAGTTCCTTGAATTACACGGAAACCTGTGATATGCAGGACCATTATTCTTTTAAATTTAATCGCTATCTCTCTTCTATATATTATTGAACGGGAACTAATTTTTGTGTTCATTTTGTTCATTTTAATTCAAAGCTCTTTAAGGAAACGCACGACCTTTTCAAGGGATACTTTCAATAAAGTTGAATATTTTATTAATTAAACTATATTTTCAAAATATTCAAAATCAAATATCTTCGTTTGTTTTATCCCTTAAAGCTGTAGTAAAAATGAAACAAAATTTAAATTAAAACTCATAAAAAATACATTACTTTTATTGCACATGAAAATTTGCTCTTATGGTAAACGGCAGAAAGAGCTTGGGCAAGCCCCATGCACAAAATGCCCGTTTTTCGTACCTGAAATTTCGAAATTTTTTGTATGCCAAATTGTTACATATGATGTCAGAATAATTAATGCAAAATTTCAAAATGAGCATAGGTCCCGTTTACGTTCAATTTGTAAGAGGTAATTTAAACGTATAGTGGAAGCGTAATTTTCCGCGAAATTTCGCACCATTAAATTTTCAAATGTCAACAATTAACGTTTCAATGTTTGTAATAGTACATTATGTGTCAAGTGCCAATAATATATTTCTTGATACGATTGAATCGAATATTTATCCATCTTAAATTTAAAAAAATATATACCAAGTGATTTAATTTTTTGATAGGAAAATTTCACATATGAATCTATACATAGGAGAGAACGGAGAGGATGAGATACGTTTGCCATATTAGATAGACGGAGGAAAAAGAGCTGTGGATGTGAGGGGAGGAAAGCGAGGTTCCGATACTTTAGCCCCATTAGAGAGATGGAGTAAACAGCTCTCGATGAGCGGTGAGGAAAGAGAGGTTCCGATACGTTTACCCCATTAGATAGACGGAGGAAACAGAGCTGACGATGAGAGGGGAGGAAAGAGTGGATCCGAACGCACCGTCACTAGAAAGACAGGGACGGAAAATTACGATCAGCGCCTCCATACAGTTGGCAAACAAACTAGTGGTTTCATGTTTGCCAGATACTTGACAATTCTGTAACATGGGCTCTGCCCTTCTATATGCGTCTATATTCGTTGGTAATAACATGGTCTCCGATCGCTGTGCAGATGCACTGAGAGGCTCTTCGGACCGCACCCGAACTACTCAGAGTATAGCAGCGCGACGATAGTTTTCGCACAGGTGTCGACCGATTTTTCTGACGGGATACGTCCGATTTTGTCGGACCGCTGCCAGCCAAAAGTCGCAGGCGCGCGGGAATACGAAAAAGAGGCGACATTCATATGCTTCACAAATATATATATGTAACCCTAATAGGTAAAATATGACAAGTGTATGATAATGAGGTTAATGAAAACTAATATATGGGTTGCAAATTACTGTTAATTTTTTAATTTAAGAGTTTGCTCGTTTATAGGTTATAACCCTAATAGGTGAAAGATGACAGCAGTATCGACAAATGTATGATAATGAGGTCAATGAAAAATAGTATATGGGTTGCAAATAACTGTAAAATTTTTAATATAAGAGTTTGCTCATTAAAATTGAACAAGACCTGATGGCCATTATACATTTCAGTTAATTTTTATTATTCAATTGTATATGTACAATAGGAAACTATAATATATAGCTTACAGGTCCTTTTAGTATTAAGAGTAAAATATTTAAAACACACACATATATATAATATATTAAATATTAATGGTGATTAAACCAGGTAGCAAACGTATATCTTACACATTCACAAACAACCGGCATGCGAAAGTGTGCCGAAACACGTGGCTCTGGGTCGGACCGAAATGTCGAAACTCGTTCGGACTACGCGTAGGTTAGAAGCGCGCCAACTATCGGATAGCCCCGAACCAATTTCGGATGGCGTTCGGACAATTTTCGTCTGGCAGCGGTCCGAAAATTCGAAACGTACACAGCCTAACGTTCGGATTGCTGTCGACCAATTTCGTACCGCTACGCGCAGAACAGTCCCTCAGTGTGGGAATGAAGGCTGGTGGCATTTTTGTAATAATAAAATGATTATAAAAAAGAAAAACAAATCAGCAACGTAATTTCTTACAGCAACTAAAGCTAAGCAACTAAGTATCAAAACCATTCGTTGTAAGCCGTGCTGGAAATGCACAAATTATTGACAACTAAATGCACAGCTGACAATCCAAAGAGTGATCGGTCTTCAGCTCACAATTTTCGAGGGTTCTGCAGGACCAAGTCAGTTGCGAGACAGTTCTGGCTGAATAAAAGTTACCTGATCTTGTAACATTTGCTACAAGCAAGTAATAAAAAGTCTCACAGAAATGCGCCGGAAAGTTGCAGCGAATGAGAAAAACCAGTCTGCGATTAACACTGCATTACACTTATAAAATGTACTAATTGTCCAGAATACATTTATAATGACGTTTGTAGCATATAAAATTACATAATTTGTTATTTATTTATAAACCATTATTACCTCAATAAAATATTTATCAATGTTAATAAATAATTTTCAGTCAAAACACGAGTTTACATCTAATGGGTACCTGGGTACCCGGGTGTGCCGATTATGAGCATGTAATAAAGTCACGTAGTTTAGGTTAACAAAATAAATAAATAAAGTATTAAATTGGTAGATTTGTATTCTAAAACCGTTAAATAATGGTGATTCGGAGGGAGCAATTGATATATCTAGTTTTGATCAAATTATAAGCAATAATATGGCGAGGTGGGTACCCAGGTACGGTGCGGTGCTGCATGTACATATTTATTGTAACTAATTTATTTAAGAAACTAAATGCATTAACGTTAAAAATAACAAAAGTAAGTCAATGTTGATGTTATTCTCCCTATTTTCTATATACTTATAGCATTTTATTTTACTGATATTTATAATTTTATGTTTTGTACTTTCAGTCAGTACTATTAGGGATGAAGTACCTATAGACACAAAAATTTTAGATAAAACCTATATTAAAGGAGATGACTTCAAACAAAACAAGTAACAAATAAATCAAAATGATACATGCTGACTAGATACATGCATACGTGACCGAAGTGGACAGTTTATGATGGAACAACCAATACTGAGAAAGTGTTACTATTATTAGTTTGACAAATTTTAAGGTGGCTCGAGCGACCTGGCCCTGACATTTACAGGGTGCTTAAAGGCCCCTTTCGATTTATTAATTTTTAGTCATGTCACATTACACTGCATTACATGCATTACCTTGCAGTTCTGTATAAATCAGTATTACTTTAAAATTTTTTTTCTCATTAGTAACTTCGGTAACAGGGTCTGCAACTTTGTAGGATGACGAGAGGGGTCATTAACTAGAATATAAAATATTTTTTTGCGCGATTCTGTTGTTGGTTAATTTTTGCTCAAGCCATCTTATGTCTTAATTTCTTATTCAAGAGTTTTGTATTAAATTATGTATATAATATATGTTGAATAATTTGTTTTTAATCTGAACCTTAATCTCATTACAGAACTCAATTTAAAACTACAAAACAAGTTGAAGCAATAGTTACATATGAATTTTGTTATTACACAATATTTTGTGTCATACATGTGAAGATGTTTTGCTTTTATACGGTTGATGCAGGAAATTAGTGAAACTCAGTGAACTTTTCCAATTATATTTAACATGTTCAACGTTCAATCATCAATCTGTAGTAAAAAATTATAGGTAAAATTACAATGAACTGCAAATTTAGTATGAAAATGAGCTTTATTTACCTTTCTTTGCAGTGAATAATTTATTGACATATATGAATTTTACTATGTGTTAAAAATTTCCTGCTTAATACTTCTGCATATTTACTGTAATTTTCATTCTTCCTTATAAATTTTACAATACCTTAAAAAGTTCCCATTTACTAAATGAAATGGTTCCACAACCTGTAAATTTAAATCAAACTTCACTTTGACGGAGGAATCGATTTCAAAGTTATACAGGCCTATCTTCCTTGATCTATAGTTCATTACAATTTGTGAAATTACACCTTCAGCAAATCATTTCAACAATAAAAATTCGTTGGTGATTTCCTCAATCTTACAGTTTTCAACATTGAAGCCATGTACTGTGTGATAAATTTCCTTAATTCTTTTTTAGTATAATAAAAAAAGCACTGCTTCTTGATTTACAAATATAGAATATATTTCAAACATGAATATAAAATTTCATCTTATTTAATTTTAATGCAAAAAACAATGAATAATTGACAATTTCAGTATAGGCTCAAAAATGTTTATTGGTTATTTCAGACAAATAATGTAAATGGTGAATTGTTTTTATCAAAATGTCTTCGATTTCAACCAGATTTGAAAACCAATCGTGATAATCAAAATTTGTAAACTACAATAACACATGTATATATAAAGCTTACCTAGACTCTTCAACATTATTGCATTTATATTGTTTTTTCCTTTTTGACATAATTTGTATATTCTTGACACAATCGTCAATTATCCTCAAGAGCCTTTTATTCGGCGAAAACGTGGATTTATTGTGATGTAGATAACTACAGATTAATAACATATCGCTAAAGATCCCCTTTCATTTTAACCAAAAAGTGCGACTGGTTTCAGAGCCAAAGTTGACTTTCAGAATGGCCAAAACTGTAACTAATGCAGCATCTGCAGAGTTGCAAGAACAGTCGGTATGTACACAGATTAATGGGCGGGTGATAGCGGCAGTGTTACCAGATTAAGGCATCTCTCACACGCGCAGTACGACTTCGCGCTGGTTAGCCGGCCGAGTCCCCACGGAGCCGCTGGATTTCAAACGGCACGCCGGCGGATGAGTCCCATTGTAAATTAATCGATTTTGACATGAAAATTCATGCAAAAAATTCGTATTTTTGTCGAAGTCGGCGGAAGATATGTTCTTTTTTGAAATTATGAAGGAAGAATTTGGAAATTATGAAAAATATTTCTTTTTTAAGCATAATAGTATGAGAATTCCCGTTTTTTACTTAAAATTGTACGAGATACATATTTTTAAGTAATAAAAATGGTAAAATATAGTGTCAGATTTATAAATACTTAACCCTCTTGTGATATTTAATTCTTATTAATGAAAATAATGCTATTAAAAAAAAATATATCGAAAAAACAGCACAAATGGTAATTATAATGTTATGTTATAGTGTATACGATTAAACGTTTTCCTTTGCAGTTATTTGAAAGTAAATTATTTAAATTTATTAATAATTTTTTTTTGTTTAACATCCAGGTTTATTTAAAATCTGTCTGATTGGACAATAAGTAATTTTTATGAATGTACATAATAACTTGTAGATATCTCCTCATTAGTCGACATCTTTCTTAAATACTAAGTCGCTGAACAAATTATTTATTGAATACTGGAATTTTACACTAAGAATTATTATTTAAATCTTAACACTAGATCATTTGGTTTAAACAGTTTTAGTCGACGCTTGTCCGTTCTTTCACTATGTAAGTACATTGCTAATTTGTTCGAATGTACACTTATCCTATCACTGTACTTCTTGCTATAACTTTCAATTTCTTCTTTCAACGATGGTATTTGAAGGTCACGTTGGATAACATGATTTGGTACAAACCAAGGAGCACCTACTATAAGTCTTAGTGTTTTTTACTGAAATCTTTGGACGATTTCGATGCTAGAGCAGCTAGCAGTGCCCCACAGCTGAATGCCGTATGTCCATACAGGCTTGATGATTGTTTTATATAATAGTATTTTGTTTTCAATTGTGAGTTTGGACTTACGTCCCATAAACCAATACATTTCTTGCAGTCTTAACCCTAATTGTTTCCTCTTCGTCCAAATGTGTGTTCTCTAGGTCAAGCGACGATCCAGATGAATTCCTAGATATTTGACGTCATTTCTTTGAGGCAATGCTTTGTTATTTAAGGTTACCGGTGGACAGGTTTCTTTTCTTGTTGTGAATGTGACTTGCGTAGATTTTGATTCATTGACTTTTATCCTCCATGTTTTGAGCCAGGGTTGAAGGTTATTTAGACCTTTTTGCAATCTTTCCGATGCGGTGGCTGGGTTTCTATGAGATGCCAGTATAACTGTGTCATCTGCAAACGTTGCTGTAGTACAGTTAATCATTGTTAGTAAGTCTGCTGTGAATAAGAGGTATAGCATAGGCCCAAGTACACTACCTTGTGGTACTCCAGAGTTTATCGGGTACAATTCGGTAAGCGTCCCATTTATTTTTACCAGAAAATATCTATCGCTTAAATACGATTTTAGCAGATCATAATAATTATGTAGAAGAAATTTTTTAATCTTATAAAGCAGTCCAGTGTGCCACACTTTATCGAACGCTTGAGTTACATCTAAAAAATATGCTGAACAGTATTCTTTATCTTCTATGCAACAGTTTATTTCTCTCACCAATCTGTGCACCTGTTCGATTGTACCATGTTTTTCCCTGAATCCGAATTGATGTTTGGGAAATAAGTTTGTCTCTTGTAAGAAGGGTCTGTGTCTCGTCATTAGTGCTTTTTCAAAAACTTTCGATAATATTGGAAGTAAGCTAACTGGTCGATAGGATGTTACTTCTGTTAACTCGTTACCTGGTTTAGGTAGGAGAATTATTTGTGCTACTTTCCATAACCGTGGTATGTATCTTAGTCTGAGCATTGCATTAAAAAGAATTGTTATTATTCTCAGAGGTTTTTTTGGTAATTCTTGTAATACTTTACCATTTATTAAGTCGAAGCCTGGTGACTTCTTCGGATTCATATGTTTTTTTATTACCTGTGTTATTTCATTGACTGTAAATTTCTTGATTGGAGGACTCCTTTGGAACGGAGCTTTTAGAAGTCGTTCGATTTCATCTTCTTCTTTTTGACTTATTTCTGAGGGATAAGGTACAAATACTTCAGCTAGATGCTCATCAAAAGCTTTAGCTTTATCGACATCGCTTTTTGCCCAATTTCCATCCGATGTTCTAATCGGCGGTATTGCCTGTTGTTGTTTGCTTATTTTCCTCGTAGCTTTCCATAAGGAGTAGTCTGTGGCTTCCGTGGCGGTGAGGCTTTCCAGGTATTTTTGTAGTGCTATGTTTTTTTCATAGAATAATAGTTTTTTAATTTCTTTGTTGCCTTGTTAATTCTGTTTTTGTCCATCGTGGAACGTGTATTCTGCCATTGTTTCCTGATTTTCCTTTTTTGTCGTATTTTTTCCATAATATTTATTCCGTGATTTTGCCTATTTGGACGAGTCGTTGGTTCCGGAGTAGATTTCCAAGCAACTTTTTGGATAATACTTGTAAGTTTGACACTGGCCTCTTCCAATTCATCCATGGATCTAAGAGATCTTTGGCAATTAAGGTCATCATTTATTATATCTCTGAATAGGTTCCAATTTGTTCTACGGTTGCCAAGAGTTGGCGTCTCTTCTTTATTTATCACTGCAGTAGATATTGTTGCTATTATTGGGGAATGGTCCGATGATAGATCAGTGCATGACTCTATTTTAAGATAATTGTAGGCTATACCTTTCACCACACAGAAATCGATACAGTCAGGAGTTTTTCTACGATCTGTTGACCAATATGTAGGTTGGCCAGTTGAAAGCTGTTGAAGATTGTTTTCTCGCATGGCTTGATACAATTGTTTCCCTTTAGGGTTTGGTGTTCTCAATCTTAAGCCCCAGTAAGGGCGTTTGGCATTATAATCGCCACCGGCAAAGAATCTATTGCCCAGAGTTTTAAAGAATATTTCAAACTGCTCTTGTTTGATTGCGTGCTTAGGAGGACAATAGATTGCTGATATTGTAATTGATCCAACCCAGTCTTCCACTTCTATGCTGGTTGCTTGTAAATAATCGTTAGAGTATTTAGTTAGTTCATGATGTTTAATTTACTTTTGATGATGACAGCTGTACCGCCATGGGCAGTTCCATCTGGATGTTGTGTGGTATAAGTCGTATAATTTGCAATTTTCAGATAACTGCGATTTGTAAAATGTGACTCTGATATTAACATAATATCCATGTTTTTTTCTTGTAAAAACATTTTGAGCTCTTGCACATGCTGACTCACACCGTTAGCATTCCATATGCTAATTTTTAGTTGCCTAGCCATTATGACATTTTTGCTAACATGGACGTTAGAAGATTGAACATGGAGTCCATCCTCGTCAATAACTGCGTCATCATTTTATCCAGCTTATTTGTATTCTGGTTAGATGTTATAAATTCTTGAGAATTTAACTGGCGACCTTGATGGCTCGCTTGATGGTCTTCTTGATATGCTTGATGTAGTTGATGGCATGTTTTCCTATTAATAATAACAGATATCAATTTTATTTGTTTTTGAAGTCAGTACAATATTTTGCCTCTTATAATTTAATTACGATAATTAATTCCTTTATTATGATCCGAGTTATTAAAAAACTAAATTTTAATTAAAAACTTAAATAATTGTAACTTATGTTAATTACGATTTTAAATATTGTAATTTAACTTAGTTAATTATTTTGTTAACTTTTTAACTTTTTAACCTTTATCTTTTTCACTGTTAACTTTTTAAATGTTTAACTTCAGGTTTTCAAGTTAAGCTTACATATAACTTTTTATTTTTAACTTTAAATTGTCAATTATATAACATTTATCTTTTAACTTTTCGCTTTTAAATTTGAATGATAAGTTAAGTAACATTTAACATTTAATTTTTACGCTGTTTATATTAATTTATGCAACTTTTAATTCAATTACTTTTGTAATTGGGTAAAATTTTAACTTAATTATGTTAATTATCTTTCACAATTAACTTTAAATTAACTTAGTTCAAACAAAATTAACTTGCCAACCCTGATTAAATTCTGTAACAAATTGCCTCACACATTTTCCAATACATAAATACAATTTATTGACAATATCATGATGGATATTTTATCATTAGTTAGTAGAAAGTGTGACAATGACAGTGCTGTCAAAGTCCCATAAAATAATATTTGTCGTTATTTCATTTACTATCGTTTCCACGCCACCTTACAGTAAATAATGTAGCGTGTTTTTTTTGCACAATGTGAAAAAATTCAATTACATTAACCACATATTTGGTTACTAATATTTATTTTGCTGACTGGGCAAAAATACTTTTAATCGTATACACTATAGCATAACATTACAATTACCATTTGTGCTGTTTTTTCGATATAATTTTTTTAATAGGCTTCGTGGCTCAGGCGGTTAACGCACTGGACTACGAAGTCGTAGGTCGTGAGTTCGATCCCCGTCTGGTGAACAATTTTTCGATTTCGTTTCCAAGCAGCAGCTTGCTGTTGGTAAGACGAGCCACGTTGTTTGTGTTTTCGTTTCGAAAGTATTGTTTATCTGGCATGACCGCCGCTGTACTTGGTGTAGGTTTCTGCAGCCCTACATTTCATACACAAATGTTAAGTATGGCGCCATCTTTCTAAGTCGATCTGCAGCTCTCGCAAAATCATAGTAAATAATACGGCAAACACAATTGAGTAAAAAGGGCGATTCCGCCCGTTAATTAATTAACAAAAATAGCATTATTTTCATTAATAAGAATTAAATATCACAAGAGGATTAATTATTTATAAATCTGACACTATATTTTACCATTCTTATTACTTATAAATATGCATCTCGTACAATTTTAAGGAAAAAAACGGGAATTTTCATACTATTATGCTTAAAAAAGAAATATTTTTCATAATTTCCAAATTCTTCCTTCATAATTTCAAAAAAGAACATATCTTCCGCCGACTTCGACAAAAATACGAATTTTTTGCATGAATTTTCATGTCAAAATCGATTAATTTACAATGGGACTCATCCGCCGGCGTGCCGTTTGAAATCCAGCGGCTCCGCGTGGACTCGGCAGGCCAGCCAGCGCGAAGTCGTACTGCGCGAGTGCGAGATGCCTTCTAAATCTGATAACACCGCTATAACGTAGTGTACAAATAAAAAACAGAATTTAAAAAAACGTTGAACATTTTACAAGTTCTAATTATTTTAAAATAGCACACAAATCATCAAGAAAATTTGTATAAAACTTGTCAAAAAATATTGCACAGTGAAAAAATATTTTTTGAAATTTTAAGAAAAAAGTAGGAAGCAAAATTCATGAATGCTAGAAAACAATGTTCCATAACAATCCTTAAATACTTATCATGCCGTGTTATTAAATTTAAGAACTTTTATTAAATTGAAAAAATGTTTATTAAATTTAGGACATTTTTATTTAGTTTTTGTTTAGAATATTGATAGTTGAACTTTAGCATTCGAACGAAGAATTCATTTACATATGTCAAATAAGTGACTTTTTAAAATTATCAATAATCGGTGCCAATATAAGGTTTTCAGGTTAATGATTTTTTTTTGCATTTTTCACTGAGAAATTACTCAAATATTATTTAAATTTACATATTTATACGTGAAAAATATATTTGTGACCTTTACTAATAACTCCATTAACATTTTTGGTTGAGTCGATGGAAGAAGGGTGTTGTCGTAGTCCAATTTGGTCCACATTTTTAATCAGCTTTTTGGAAACTTATAAAAAAGATATAGGTATGGCAAATTGTGCAAGTCAGTTGACAAAAATGCTAATGGAGTTCTTGTCTATCAGAATTTTATTAGTAGAAGTAACAAATACATTTCTCATCCATAAATGTGTACAATTAAATAATATATGAGTAATTTCAGAGGGAGAAATGCGAAAAGTCACTTATGTCAAGAAACTGAACTATCGACTCTTATATAATAATAATAATAATAATAATAATAATAATAATAAGGGGCCCAAATGGAATGATGCGTAACACAATGCGGCTATGCAAAAAGCCGCATCTTAGCCTATCTTCCCAAATGGCCTACTCTCACCTCCACGTGTGCTTATTAAAGCCGGTGGGCCCTGGACTCTTAGCAACCTTGCCAGAGATTGGGTAACCAACCCCAGTGGATGGCGAGGTAAGAGACAAACGAGAGAGGCATAACAACGGGGAGTAGGGCTAACCACCCTGCTCCCTGTATTTGCGGTTACAAGCAATGCAACGCGCAGGGCTCCTGACCATCGGGCTGCTTCGGATGCAGCCCAGTCCCGAGGTGGAGGAGCCGAAACAGGTGTCCCGGGACGACGACCAGCTAATGTCCACGGACGATTTCAGTGGACGGAGGATCTCAGACAAGCTCTAATGCGCTGCTACGAGGAGAGCTGTCCGCAACAGAGGGGCTACATGGCGCGAATGCACAGTCGGTTTGCAGTAATGCATCCCGAACTGGCAGATCGCTTTTCTCAACAACAACTGAGAGATTATGTGGCCTATCTGAGGCGGACGGGTTTCGTTGTTCCCAGCTGTCAACCGGTACCGGATGTGCGGGCAATAACAACTGAGCCCGTACGCGGTGCTGAGAGAGATGCTCCACATTATGAAAGCACGACACTCGTGTTTAGGCAGAATTTAACAACGAAAGTTTTGCCTAAGCAACGAGAAATAGACAGAGCAAATAGCCTACTTCTGGATGCTCTTCCAGATGACTGCGACCTGTGGCAAGTCAATTGTGCCGTTTACGAGGCTGCAAGTGATCTGGTGATTCCGCGAAATCTGGTACAGATATCGGGGAGTCGGCAGATTACAAAACGCATGTCTCAATTGAACGACAAGATTCGACTGACACGGAAACTCGCTTCCCGAATTCAGTGTGTGATCGACTATTTAACATCTGGCCGTTCATTTACGGCTAAAGTCAAGAAGTTCGCACAACAACTGCGGACGTACTATCACACACTGAACAAGCTGAAGTTGCTCAACATCAAGCAACGTTTGGCTGATAAAATTCGGGTTTTGGCGGATGCCAAAAAGAGGCTGCAAAGACGGGAGGATGGAATTCGACAAAATGCAATATTTTGGACGAATCCTTCCAACCTCTTCAAACATCGTATGGCAGCCTCAAGCGAGTTTCCGTCGATGACCACAGTTGAGGAATTCTGGGGGAGCATCTACGAGAAAACATCTAGGCTTAATGCAGACACTCCAGGTATTGAAATCTTCACCGAGTTGTGCGACGAAGTCACACAAGAAAGTGAAGATTGCCCACCCGTCAGTGCATTAGAGGTGAAAAATGCCATCACAGGAGCGAGGAATTTCTCCTCGCCGGGCTGGGATGGAATTAACAACTATTGGTGGAAGAAGTTCACTTCTGTCCATCAACACCTAGCCCGAATATTCACCTCTTATATAAATGGAGACCAACCCATTCCGCACTGGCTGGTGGAGGGCGGAACGACACTGATCCCAAAATCGGGAGACTTGTCCGATCCGAGAAACCATAGACCGATCACGTGTCTCAATACGTTATACAAATTGTTCACTAACATCTTGAACGAACGTATTGAGAAATCCGTGAAACCGGTGTGGCAACGGATAGTAGAACAACGAGGCTGCAAAATGGGTGTATCCGGCTGCAAGGACAACTTGCTTATCGACAGGTGTGTTTGTCAGGACGCAGTCCAGTACAAGCGTAACCTGTCGATAGCCTGGCTGGATTACATGAAGGCGTATGACTCAACATCGCACGAGCTTTTAAGCTTGTTGCTCAAACGCCTTCATGTCCACCCAAACATAGTGAGAATTGTAGAAGACCTGATGCCTCTTTGGAAAACACGCTTTGTCATGACATCGGGCAAGCGTCGAACCATGTCTAGACTGGTTCAATTCCAAAGAGGTGTCTATCAGGGAGATTCTCTGAGTCCTCTGCTCTTCTGTATCTCACTATTGCCTCTATCCGTTGCTCTCCGGAAATCTCAAGGGTACATGTGTGGACCACCTGGTGAACGTGTACATAAGATCACCCATCTTTTCTATATGGATGATCTTAAATTATACGCATCAGGCGAAGATCAATTACATCGATCTCTGAACATCGCCCTCACATACTCGAGAGATATCGGCATGGAATTCGGATTGGACAAGTGTGCAGTCGTTCATTTGCACAGAGGAAGGTCAGGCTCCCATAACAACGATATGGAGCTCGTCAACGGAAATGTCATCCGCCACCTTAGCGCCGAAGAAGCCTACACATACCTGGGCGTACCTCAAAGGCATGTCCAGGATGTGCAGGCTGCTAAAACCACGATCATTAAGAAATACCGGCGCATTCTCCGTCAGATCTGGTCATCAGAATTGACTGGGAGAAATAAGGTGGCAGCCACGAATATGTTGGCCGTATCACCAGTGCTCTATTCTTTTGGAGCACTGAAGTGGAACGTTGACGAGCTAAGGGATCTTGACCGAAGCACACGGAAGATGATTTGTATGCAACGCAGTTTGCATCCAAGATCTTCCGTGGAACGACTGTATTTGCCCCGAAATATGGGAGGTCGTGGCCTTTTAAGCCTGGAGTGTATGCATGACCGATTGGTCCTCGAAACAGCTTGCGACGTGATTAATCGAACGGAGGATCCCCTGATGATGCTAGTACATCAGCATGAAATTCAGGGGAAGGGGGCGTTTTTGTACAACGCGGCGGAACGAGCGGCGCGAAACCTCGGTCTGGTTTTCAACGTGGGACGTAGTGGTGCACAGGAGGCTGAATCAGTCATCAATCTGTGCCCAGTGCGTCTCAGGGCTAACATACGGAAGGAACAACTCCGTATGTTGGAGGGAAGGCATATCGACAAGCCGTTGCATGGACAATTCTTTCGAAATGTCCAACAACTTGGCTTGTCGGCAGAGATGACCTTCTCCTTCTTAAGATCAGCCGGCTTGAAATCCGAGACCGAGGGTTTTATCTTCGCGTGCCAGGATGGGGTCATCAATACTTTAGCGTACCGCCAGAACATCTTACACCAGGCGGTACAGAGTACGCTTTGTAGATTGTGTAGATGTCATGCTGAGACACTAATGCATCTTTTGGCAGCATGTCCAATATATGCAGTTTCAGCATACATCGAACGTCACAATGCGGCTCTTCGAGTGCTGTATTACCACCTTCGCAGCACTTATAGTATTGATGCAACCCCAGTTTTGCCGTACGTCCCCACTGATATTGAATCCGTTGTCGGGAATGAGTCGTGCCGAATATACTGGAATTACTCATTCCCGACGAGCAGGCAAATATCAGCCAATAAGCCTGACATCGTCCTTGTTGACTTCGATGACAAATCCATCTTCGTCATCGAGTTTTCTGCACCAGCAGAAACAAATATAGTCAGCAAAGAGGACGAAAAACGGATGAAATATCAGGAACTCCTGTTCGAGATTCGCAAGCTGTATCGAGGGTTCAAAATCAAGCTCGTCGTGCTGATAATTGGAGTGCTGGGAGGAATGAGACCAACTTTCCTCCAAAACATCAGAAGCATTCCGACCTGTCGAGAACATGCAAATTCCATCGCAGGCCGAATGCAGAAAGCAGTGCTGCTGGGATCTCTCCGTCTACTGAGGTCACACGAGATCCTGTAACCACTAACCCAATGGTAGAGGGAGTGGTTGCAGTTGCAAACGAAATGGCCCGGTGCAGTCTGCAGCGGAGGAGATGGATATCGGAGCCACTTTTCTGCTGCAGACTGCACACGTGGATACTGGAGGGCCAAGGGAGGTTAGGGTTTTAGTCGGTAAACCTTGCCGTTAACATCAAAGGTAAGGGAGTCCGACACACGGGGGGTTACACAACATCTTCAACCCCCTATGGTGCCTAATGCATTTCCCCCCTCCGTCAAAAAAAAAAAAAATATTCACCTCTTTTATAAATGGAGACCAACCCAGCCCTAGTATAACGGGGAGTAGGGCTAACCACCCTACTCCCTGTAAATGCGGTTACTCATCAAATAACGCGCAGGGCTCCTGACCATCGGGCTGCTTCGGATGCAGCCCAGTCCCGAGGTGGAGGGGCCGAAACGGGTGTCCCGGGACAACGACCAACGAATGCCCCCGGACGATTTCAGTGGACGGAGGATCTCAGGCAAGATCTAATGCGCTGCTACGAGGAGAGCTGTCCGCAACAGAGAGGATACATGGCGCGAATGCACAGTCGGTTTGCAGTAATGCATCCCGAACTGGCAGATCGCTTTTCTCAACAACAACTGAGAGATTATGTGGCCTATCTGAGGCGGACGGGTTTCGTTGTACCCAGCTGTCAACCGGTACCGGATGTGCGGGTAATAACAACTGAGCCCGTACGCGGTGCTGGGAGAGATGCTCCACATTATGACAGCACGACACTCGTGTTTAGGAAAAATTTGACAACAAAAATTTTGCCTAAACAACGAGAAATAGACAGAGCAAATAGCCTACTTCTAGATGCTCTTCCGGATGACTGCGACCTGTGGCAAGTCAATTGTGCCGTTTACGAGGCTGCAAGTGATCTGGTGACTCCACGAAATCTGACACAGATATCGGGGAGTCGGCAGATTACAAAACGCATGTCTCAATTGAACGGCAAGATTCGACTGACACGGAAACTCGCTTCCCGAATTCAGTGTGTGATCGACTATTTAACATCTGGCCGTTCATTTACGGCTAAAGTCAAGACGTTCGCACAACAACTGCGGACGTACTATCACACACTGAACAAGCTGAAGTTGCTCAACATCAAGCAACGTTTAGCGGATAAAATTCGGGTTATGGCCGATGCCAAAAAGAGGCTGCAAAGACGGGAAGAAGGAATTCGACAAAATTCAATATTTTGGACGAATCCTTCCAACCTCTTCAAACATCGTATCGTAGCCTCAAGCGAGTTTCCGTCGATAACCGCAGTTGAGGAATTCTGGGGGAGCATCTACGAGAAAACATCTAGGCTTAATGCAGACACTCCAGGTATTGAAATCTTCACCGAGTTGTGCGACGAAGTCACACAACAAAGTGAAGATTGCCCACCCGTCAGTGCATTAGAGGTGAAAAATGCCATCGCAGGAGCGAGGAATTTCTCCTCGCCGGGCTGGGATGGAATTAACAACTATTGGTAGAAGAAGTTCACTTCTGTCCATCAACACCTAGCCCGAATATTCACCTCTCATATAAATGGAGACAAACCCATTCCGCACTGGCTGGTGGAGGGCCGAACGACACTGATCCCAAAATCGGGAGACTTGTCCGATCCGAGAAACCATAGACCGATCACGTGTCTCAATACGTTATACAAATTGTTCACTAACATCTTGAACGAACGTATTGAGAAATCCGTGAAACCGGTGTGGCAACGGATAGTAGAACAACGAGGCTGCAAAATGGGTGTATCCGGCTGCAAGGACAACTTGCTTATCGACAGGTGTGTTTGTCAGGACGCAGTCCAGTACAAGCGTAACCTGTCGATAGCCTGGCTGGATTACATGAAGGCGTATGACTCAACATCGCACGAGCTTTTAAGCTTGTTGCTCAAACGCCTTCATGTCCACCCAAACATAGTGAGAATTGTAGAAGACCTGATGCCTCTTTGGAAAACACGCTTTGTCATGACATCGGGCAAGCGTCGAACCATGTCTAGACTGGTTCAATTCCAAAGAGGTGTCTATCAGGGAGATTCTCTGAGTCCTCTGCTCTTCTGCATCTCACTATTGCCTCTATCCGTTGCTCTCCGGAAATCTCAAGGGTACATGTGTGGACCGCCTGGTGAACGTGTACATAAGATCACCCATCTTTTCTATATGGATGATCTTAAATTATACGCATCAGGCGAAGATCAATTACATCGATCTCTGAACATCGCACTCACATACTCGAGAGATATCGGTATGGAATTCGGATTGGACAAGTGTGCAGTCGTTCATTTGCACAGAGGAAGGTCAGGCTCCCATAACAACGATATGGAGCTCGTCAACGGAAATGTCATACGCCACCTTAGCGCCGAAGAAGCCTACACATACCTGGGCATACCTCAAAGGCATGTCCAGGATGTGCAGGCTGCTAAAACCACCATCATTAAGAAATACCGGCGCATTCTCCGTCAGATCTGGTCATCAGAAATGACCGGGAGAAATAAGGTGGCAGCCACGAATATGTTGGCCGTATCACCTGTGCTCTATTCTTTTGGAGCACTGAAGTGGAACGTTGACGAGCTAAGGGATCTTGACCGAAGCACACGGAAGATGATTTGTATGCAACGCAGTTTGCATCCAAGATCTTCCGTGGAACGACTGTATTTGCCCCGAAATATGGGAGGTCGTGGCCTTTTAAGCCTGGAGTGTATGCATGACCGATTGGTCATCGAAACAGCTTGCGACGTGATTAATCGAACGGAGGATCCCCTGATGATGCTAGTACATCAGCATGAAATTCAGGGGAAGGGGCGTTTTTGTACAACGCGGCGGAACGAGCGGCGCGAAACCTCGGTCTGGTTTTCAACGTGGGACGTAGTGGTGCACAGGAGGCTGAATCAGTCATCAATCTGTGCCCAGTGCGTCTCAGGGCTAACATAAGGAAGGAACAACTCCGTATGTTGGAGGGAAGGCATATCGACAAGCTGTTGCATGGACAATTCTTTCGAAATGTCCAACAACTTGGCTTGTCGGCAGAGATGACCTTCTCCTTCTTAAGATCAGCCCCCTTGAAATCCGAGACCGAGGGTTTTATCTTCGCGTGCCAGGATGGGGTCATCAATACTTTAGCGTATCGCCAGAACATCTTACACCAGGCGGTACAGAGTTCGCTTTGTAGATTGCGTAGATGTCATGCTGAGACACTAATGCATCTTTTGGCAGCATGTCCATTATATGCAGTTTCAGCATACATCGAACGTCACAATGCGGCTCTTCGAGTGCTGTATTACCATCTTCGCAGCACTTATGGTATTGATGCAACCCCAGTTTTGCCGTACATCCCCACTGATATTGAATCCGTAGTCGGGAATGAGTCGGGCCGAATATACTGGAATTACTCATTCCCGACGAGCAGGCAAATATCAGCCAATAAGCCTGACATCGTCCTTGTTGACTTCGATGACAAATCCATCTTCGTCATCGAATTTTCTGCACCAGCAGAAACAAATATAGTCAGCAAAGAGGACGAAAAACGGATGAAATATCAGGAACTTCTGTTCGAGATTCGCAAGCTGTATCGAGGATTCAAAATCAAGCTCGTCGTGCTGATAATTGGAGTGCTGGGAGGAATGAGACCAACTTTCCTCCAAAACATCAAAAGCATTCCGGCCTGTCGAGAACATGCAAATTTCATCGCAGGCCGAATGCAGAAAGCAGTGCTACTGAGATCTCTCCGTCTACTGAGGTCACACGAGATCCTGTAACCACTTACCCAATGGTAGAGGGAGTGGTTACAGTTGCAAACGAAATGGCCCGGTGCAGTCTGCAGCGGAGGAGATGGATATCGGAGCCACTTTTCTGCTGCAGACTGCACACGTGGATACTGGAGGGCCAAGGGAGGTTAGGGTTTTAGTCGGTAAACCTTGCCGTTAACATCAAAGGTAAGGGAGTCCGACACACGGGGGGTTACACAACATCTTCAACCCCCTATGGTGCCTAATGCATTTCCCCCCTCCATCAAAAAAAAAAAAAATAATTTATTGACCCATATTTGAATTACATAAAATTCTTAAGGGTAGAGTACACAATTAAAGCGCAGATACTAAATTATACAAAGACGACCGCCGGAGACTACAAGAACATATACAATAAAACTATAAAACTAAAATGACGAACGTTGACACTTAGTATGTCGCAAGTAGAAATAATAAAAAATAATAAGGAAATACTAGTAGACAAAAATGACAAGTGCTGTAGGGGATAGTATTCTAAAACGAAATGTCTTCTATTAAAACAGGACTTTACCAAATAAAACAGAACCTTGAGCGCATGCAGATCATCGGTGGTAATTAAGTAGGTCATTATATTAGCTTCAGAACAATTCTTAATAAGGGCGTTTTGGCTGAGACTGGATCTTGAATGGCGGGAAAGAGGACACTCGCACAATATATGTGTTAGGGTGTCCTTCGCGCCCAGATTGCATGCAGAGCAAGGCTCTGAGGGGTTGTAGGTATAAAAAATATCTCCAATGAGAAGCGAACGCGAATAAAGAGTAGCCGTACGAAGTTGCATCTTTAAACTTAGGCGAGTTGGCAACGCGCTGGGTAGAGACTGGCAAGACTGTCGGAAAATTGCCGGAAAATTGGTAATTGGATCGAGTTGGAACAATAATAGCGCTGAAGATCACGGTTTCTTTGGACTGTTGCGAAAAGTTCACACGTGGATGTTAGACGTGACTCCCAGTTTTCCACCGACAAGTCTGCCCATAGGTCATCATAAGAAGAAGAGGCCAGGACGAGCTTTAGTTGGCTGAACCAGTTAACAGTCGGTTCAGCCCTCCCACATGAACCGAGCTCAAACAACCTAATTAAACCCATCCTTGCTAGACTGGACGGTGCTTGACGAAGGAGCCTGAGAATTAAATCTAGTGTTCTACGAACTATTTCAACAGAAATGGGGTATAAACAGTTCAAGACGTAGAAGGTATGGCGGTAAGGATTTCGGGAGCTTAAGCCACCTTTTAAAAAATGCCACTTGAACGGTTTCAAGTTGTTCAAGATGACCGAGGGCCCAGCAGGGTGCACCGTAAAGCAGAGTCGATAAGATGGAAGCACCATAGAGTTTTAAAGCCGCGCTGCACGAGTCACCTTTCACTGAAGCCATTATAGCCAGAACTGAGGCAGTAGCCTGGCGAGTCCTGGCTTTAGCGTTTTCAGTTGCCTTCAGCCCGCTCGCTGACGAAGAAACGATTGTACCTAAGTATGGATACGTAGCCACCACTTCTACCTGCTGATTTTCATAGTAAAAAGTTCTGGAAGAGGCGTCAAGAGAACCGCCCCCTAAATACGACAATTTTAGTTTTTTAAATATTTACTGTAAGCCCATTTATGGCACAATAAGACGCAAACATCTTAAGTTTGGCTATTAAGTCAGCAGGAGAGTAGGCAAAAATCGCCAAATCGTCAGCATATAGGAGCATCATCAGGTCGTAGGTTAACGTATAATCGACACTTCTAAGGCCTTTCTCACGAAAGAAGGCAACTATGTCTGAAATATAGAGGTTAAAAAGTAACGGGCTCAAAATTTCGCCCTGAAGGACTCCCTCGGTCACCCCGACAAGCTCTGTAGCTCCGGTGGAACAGACGACAGATGACTTTGCAGAGTCATAGAAAGCTTTCAGCAGTCTAACTATCTTTGCACTTGTACCAATGTTGTACAGTTTATGCCATAGTTTATCGTGTGGTATAGAGTCGAACGCCCTGCGGAAGTCCACGAAGAGTACGTAGCACTTTGATCCTTTTGTCCTAAGCGATATCTGGACTGCTGCATTAAGTGTGAAGATGTTATCTTCCGCAGAGCGTCCTCTTCTGAAGCCTGCCTGCTCTTCTGGGAGTATATTACGATGTTGGAGCCAACTCTCCAATCTTGCCGCAAAAATCTATCGACTCTTATATTGCTCTATGTGACTAGCACTATTTTATTGATGTTTTACTTATGTTATGTAATGACTCCAATTAAAGAAGTAAGAAAACTCGAAATTCATGATCTGTGCAGAAATAGGTATTTCATACTAATACGACTTAAATTTTTAACCTTATAATTTTTTTCAATGGTATATATAGTGGTCACTATGACACATCTACTCGTAATCACTCCCTACCGAAAAAAAACTACAGAAAACTATTAAAAAATAATGTATGTAATAATATTTTTAACAATTATGGATTAAATAAATTGAGCGAGATTGTACTTATCGACGCCCCATACGAAAACTAGCACGTTTTCATTTAAAATAACACACAAACGTGCTAGTTTTCGTATGGGGCGTCGATATATAAACATTAATTCCCTATATATTAACACCCCCCTTCAATTAAATACTTAACACTCCAATTTCATTTTTAAATTTTTCAAATAAAATCTTTGGCAATCTCTTTGTAAATATATCCGCTTGTTGATTATTCGTTGACACATATACTAATTTAATTACATTGTTCGCTATCTTTTCTCGTGTAAAATGATATTTCACATCTACATGTTTCATTCGCTTTTGATCTTGAGGATTTTTCGCTATTTGAATACATGCTTGATTATCCTCATAAATCACTACAGGTAAATCACACTTCACTTTTAGATCACATAAAATTTGATAAATCCATATGGCATCTGTAGCTGCAAGTGTTACTGCCACATACTCTGCCTCTGTGGAAGATAGTGCTATTGTACTTTGTTTTCTAGTACACCACGTCACTGTTGAACCAAAAAGTTTGAAAACGTATCCAGATGTTGACTTACGATCCACAATATCACCTGCCCAATCTGCGTCAGCATATCCAATTAACGCAGGCATTGTCGAATTTGATTTAAAAATCAATTTGTCATTATGGGTTTTCTTCAAATATCTAAGAATTCGCTTCAAATATTTCCAGTGCTCTTCAGATGCACGGTTTTGAAAACCACTCAAATAATTGATTGGCGAACACAGATCTGGTCTAAAATTTAACATCAGGAACATAATGCCTCCAATCAATTCCTTCTACGGTTTGTTTGTTAATTCATTTTCCTTCGCAGGTATCAATTGTAATTTTGGTTCCATCGGAGTCGAAATTCTAGCGCATTCTTCCATTTTATATATTTTTAACAGATTTGTAATATAATGAGAATGACTAATTGTTAAAATTTTTTCTTTTCTATTTCTTTCTATTTTAAATTCTAGAAAAAGTTTAATCTCACCTTCGTCAACTACATCAAAATGACTAGACAAATAATTTTTAAGAGCTTCAATTTCCATTAAGCTATTACTAACGATAATGACATCGTCAACAAATAATAATACATAAATTATTCCACTTTTTCATACTTTTGTATACAGGGTGGCCGATTTATCTGAAGACATCGAAATATCTCGAGAACTATGCACAGAATCAAAAAAGTTGTCGGATGAAAGTTGTTCGACACGAAGGGAGGCATCCAGTGATAAATAAATTTACCCCCTCCCCCATCCCCTGGAGGTGGAGTGGGGGCAAAAACAATAAAACTTAAATAGGAACCCCCAGTTCTTATTGCAGATTTGGATTCTCCGGAAAAAAGTACACGAATTTGACCTTGGAGCTATTGAATTTTGGTTCACAGGTGGCGCTGTAATCGATAAAAATCCAAATTTATCCGAAGACATTGAAATACCTCGAGAACTATGCACAGAATCAAAAAAGTTGTCGGATGAAAGTTGTTCGACACGAAGGGGGGGGGGGCATCCAGTAATAATGAAATTTACCCCCTCCCCCATCCCCTGGGGGTGGAGTGGGGGCAAAAACAATAAAACTTAACCCATTAACGCTCAGACGGCCGAAAAATTGTCGTTGACATTGACGTAATTTTTTTATATGAAAAGGGCACTCAAAAAAATCGGCATGAGCAATTTCTGATGTAAAATTGATTGCTCTTTCAGAATCTGCAGTCAAAAGTTGTTAATAATAAGTACTGAAAAAGTTATAAACGATTTTTTCTAAAAAAACACGATTTTCCGAGGAGAAAATTTCGTTTTACCCATTACTTCACAGGGAAAACGTAAGGGGACTGCCTCAAACGCCTAAAATCTCGCGGCCGCGGACACTGAGCTACAAGTTTATATACCTACTTATTCCAAATTTCAAAATGACCGACGGCAACATGGCGTCGTGGCCTCGAAAAATGATCTATAAGACTACTGTAGTGCTTGAATTTCTAATATTGACTGAAATCGCTTCAAACTTGTTACTCGGGGGTTTTTGGGGTCGCTGATTACGAATTTGAAGTTATTTTTAAAAAATTCAAAATTTCGGATCCAATATGGCCGTCAAATTTTTTTAAATTAAATAAAATCGTTTGAAACTTGTCACTCGGGGGTTTTTCGGGTCGCTGATTACGAATTTGAAGTTATTTTTCAAAAATTCAAAATGGCGGATCCAATATGGCCGTCAAATTTTTTTTAATTAAATAAAATCGTTTGAAACTTGTCACTCGGGGGTTTTTGGGGTCGCTGATTACGAATTTGAAGTTATTTTTAAAAAATTCAAAATGGCGGATCCAATATGGCCGTCAAATTTTTTTTAATTAAATAGAATCGTTTGAAACTTGCTACTCAAGGGATTTTGGGGTTGTTGATTACGAATTTGAAGTTATTTTTAGAAAATTCAAAATGGCGGATCCAATACGGTAGTCGAATTCTTTGAAATTAAATGAAATCGCTTGAAATTTGTTACTCGGAGGGTTTTTGGTGTCGCTGATTATGAATTTGAGAACAGGTTTCAAGAATTCAGAATAGTGAATCCAGTATAGCGCCAAACTTTTTGAAAATTGACCGAATCGCTTGAAACTTGCTTCTAAAGTCAACTTTTTCAACTTCGTGACTCTTAATAACCCTAACATCACATTATATACAATAGTGTACAACAATACTGAACAGCAACCACTGCAATCGTTATATTTCAAGACAATCTTCGTAATCGAAACGTGTATAAGCGTCCGCAAGACTAGTTACGAAAACCGCCGCTGGACATGATCGCGACTGTCAGCGCTCTTTTGCGTTCTCGATGCAGAAATAGACAACGGTTTAGTATATGAGACGTAGGGTTGGTAACGTTAGTAATTTCTGTCATATTTCAATACATAATTTAGTGATTCTTCTTTATTTAGTTTTCTCATTTTGAGATGACAAGTAAACGCAAGTCGAAGCGGCAAAAAGTTTCTGATCATACAGATAATGTCGAAATTGAGGAACATGACAAATACGTCGATGTGCTTTCCAAGTTCGATTGATTCTGACGTATCTGATTATGAATGTGATTCAGAAAATGAAACTTTCAATAATGAGCTAACAAATTCATATTATAAGGAATGGGATGATATCCCACAGTCATCGTACAAAACAATTGAAGACAATTATACGTCAAATCAGTCGAAGTTGGGCTTAGCCATTTTTGAAGACTGATTTCAGATTCATATTCAGCGTCCGCTAAAATTCCCGAGTAACAAATTGCAAGCGATTTCATTTAATTTCAAAGAATTCGACCACCGTATTGAATCCGCCATTTTGAATTTTCTAAAAATAACTTCAAATTCGTAATCAACGACCCCAAAATCCCTCGAGTAACAAGTTTCAAACGATTCTATTTAATTAAAAAAAATTTGACGGCCATATTGGATCCGCCATTTTGAATTTTTTAAAAATAACTTCAAATTCGTAATCAGCGACCCCCAAAACCCCCGAGTGACAAGTTTCAAACAATTTTATGTAATTAAAAAAAATTTGACGGCCATATTGGATCCGCCATTTTGAATTTTTTAAAAATAACTTTGCCGTCTGAGCGTCAATGGGTTAAATAGGGACCCCCAGTTTTTATTGCAGATTTGGATTCTCCAATATTGACAATTTTCGCCCGCGTAGCGGATATGGAATACGGTCATTCTAACAAAGCCGGGAAAAAATACATTTAGCGTTACCCAGGAACAACGACGTGGACGTAGTATTTTTCTGTTCCCTTTGGGGTGCTTGTTTTACGTGAGTCCCCTTGCCTCTCACTGTCTCACTGTTCACTTACTTGAGTAACTGTTCGAAATGTTGACCTTCCACTTCAATGCATTTATTTATTGTTTCTTCAAATGACTTTATACATGATAGAATCATATCTGCAGAAATTTCTGCGCAAGCAGTTCTTATGCGTTCCACCATGTTTTCACGAGTCGTTGGTTCTTGTTCATAAACCTTACCTTTTAGGTAACCCCATAGGAAGAAATCCAGAGATGTTAAATCAGGTGACCTCGCAGGCCAATTAATGGGGCCACCTCTACCAATCCACCTACCATTGTAATCAAGGTCTAGTATTTCCCTTGCTACTCTTGAAAAATGTGCTGGGCAACCATCATGCTGAAACCACATTGTCCGTCGGACGTCCATAGCAACATCCTCAAGTAGTAATGGTACTTCTTGTTCTAGGAAATCTCGATATTTTGTTCCATTCAAATTACCTTCAATGAAATAAGGACCAATGAGTTTATTTCCTATGATTCCACACCAAACGTTCACCGACCAAGGACGTTGATGATTAATTTGTCGTACCCAATGGGGATTTTCTACGCTCCAATAATGCATATTATGCCTATTGACGCCACCATGGTTCGTGAATGTAGATTCATCTGAAAATAATACATTAGCAAAGAAATTGTGGTTCGTTTGCATTTTTTGAAATGCCCATTCACAAAACACCACGCGGTTATGAAAATCATCGCCATCTAGTTCCTGGTACAGTGAAATGTGATATGGGTGAAACTTATGACGATGCAATATTCTTTGAATACTGTCTCTGGAAATGCCGGAATCGCGATGTAATTGTCGTGTGCTTACATGTGGATTTTGGTGAATAGCTGCTAGTACAGCTACTTCGTTAGCTTCTCCTGTAACTGTTAATCTTCGCTTCCTTTTTTTCATTTGTACGCTGCCATCAGAGTGAAAGGAATTCACAACTTTGTAAAAAAAAGAACGCGAGCGAGCATTATCTGGAAAACGCTCAGCATACGACGCAACAGCATCGTCAATATTCCTCTTACATTCACCATAAATAAGAATCATTTCGATTTTTTCGGGAACTGTAGCAGGATTCATTTTTAACTTGCAATTCGATTTAAGCAATGAAGGGTAGACAAAAAATAGTCACGTAAACGGAAAGTTGTTATTCTAAAAGCAAAGTGACCTCCGACCGAATTACTACCAATACAATGGACTTCAAAAACAGTCTTACACTGAGAGACCGTGAATACTAAATTTTAATATGGGGATTAGAAAGTCGCGATATCCATTTACTTCCCTTCAGGAAAGTAGAGAAAAATGTAGGTGAACTGGTTACGTGTGACTCAACTTATGTATAAAATGATATGCTACTTTATTTTCGAGTTATGTCGCCCTCTAGCGTTATGTAACAGAACCGGCGCCGGTGATGGCCGAAATGCAAGCGATGTACATGTATGAAACCACGTGAGTTCTCTCGGGGTCCGGTAGATGGCGACGAAATCCCCAAATGAAGTAAGAGTTTCGTTTTGTTTAATAGAAGCTGGTTTGACCGCCAATGCTCAGCTTATTTATTCTCATTTCGGAAAAAACATACAGAGAGAGAATGAATGAGCTGAGTGAAGGGACATGACGCGTTTTTTAATGGATTGCGTGATGTCCTCTTTTTGTTTATTAAATAATAAATTTAAAACCTAAAATGTAATTTTATTGAAGGTAGAAAACTTATTTATAAAATTGCTTCCATATTGTATGCACAATTTTTATGTAATCAGTTTTGATTTTTAATATGAAGAATATCAATTATTCATAATCTTAATTTTTCGAATGGACATTATTAAAATTTCATATTCAGAATAACAATTTTCGCAATTGATATTACTAAATTCTAATATTAGAATTTTTAATATTAAATTTTCATAAAGGGATCAAATTGTCCCTATTTGCCCCCTGGATGCCCCCCTTCGTGTCGAACAACTTTCATCCGACAACTTTTTTGATTCTGTGCATAGTTCTCGAGGTATTTCAATGTCTTCAGATAAATTTGGATTTTTATCGATTACAGCGCCACCTGTGAACCAAAATGCAATAGCTCCTAGGTCAAATTGGTGTACTTTCTTCCGAAGAATCCAAATCTGTAATAAAAACTGGGGGTTCCTATTTAAGTTTTATTGTTTTTGCCCCCACTCCACCCCCAGGGGATGGGGGAGGGGGTAAATTTCATTATCACTGGATGCCCCCCTTCGTGTCGAACAACTTTCATCCGACAACTTTTTTGATTCTGTGCATAGTTCTCGAGATATTTCGATGTCTTCAGATAAATCGGCCACCCTGTATAAACAATAATCTGCTTTCGATCGACAAAAGTTAATTTCGTTCAAAAATTCATGAAACTTTTTTATTCCAACATCGTGAAAACTGCTTTAATCCATAAAGAGGTTTTCGAAGTTTGCATACCAATTTTTTCTTATTTCCATCTTTGATAGTCCATCTGGTGGTTTCATGAACACTTCCGCAACTTCTGAGAGAATTCTAATCGTTGACAATTTAGCTACCGGAGCATATGATTCGTAATAATCAAAATTATGCTTCTGTAAATAGGCATTTGCTACCAAACGAGTTTTGAATCTTAGTATTTTTCCGAATTCATCCTTCTTAATCTTAAATACCCTCCGAAATCCTATAAGTTTTTCCTTGAGGTAATTCTTCAAAAGTCTAAGTTTTATTTTTCTCTAATGACGTCAATTCATTTTTAACAGCTTCATACCACTGGTCACTATTTACATTATTCTCAGTTTCATTATAATTATGAGGAACGTCATCATACAACTCACTACTCAATAAAGCTATATACGTTGAATAATAATCACTAAGATATTTGGGTTTATTTCGTATCCTGGTTCCTCTTCGGGGAGTCACGGTTATATCTTCATATTGATTCAAGTGTTGATTTCCATCGTTCCCATTCACTTGCTCGAATGGATTTAATTCTTCAGAATCTTCAAACTGTTCATTTTCTTCTTGTGATGAATTTCCTTCTTCTTCGTCACATTTATTTCCTAAATTATTTGTTACTTCATTCTTTTCAGAGATTCTATTATCTATTGTCTCATCCCTTTCGGAATTAACAGACGAGTCAGAATGTTGATCGTAAGTACTTAATTTGTCAATTTTTTGTAAATTTTCCTCATCAATCTCATCATACTCGTTTATCACAAGTTTTGAATTTTCTTTAAAAATAACATCACGACTATTTACAATCTTTTTATTTACATTATCCCATAATCTATAACCATTGGAGGTATAACCAACCAATTGCAACTTTGTTGATTTCGAGTCTAATTTCTTACGTAATTCTTTGGGTACGTGGGTATATGCAATGCAACCAAAAATTCTCATATTTGAAACATTGGGGTTTCTTGAATACCACGTGATCGTCTTGTAGATATGCACACGGACTACGATTTGTTGCATATGAGTAGTAGAAGAATGACCATCCCCACGAAGTTCCCGCCGCCGCCACCAGGCGTCGCCACGGTCGCGGCGCTGTCGCATCATGCGAGGTGGTAGATTCGTGAGCTAATTCGCAGACTGATTCGTGGACTAATTCGCGGACTGAGTCGCGGACTGTTTCGCGGACCGATTCGCGGATTGATTCACATTTTTGATTTGCTGTTTAGTACGCGGGCTTAATTCAAGACTCTCTCATTGGGAAATCTGACCGTCACTAATGAGGTCATTAAGATGACGCAAGGACTTCGTGGACGGTCCCATTGAGTTTTCGAAGATTAATGCTGTAGCGTTATGCAAATATCTTTCGATCTTTTAAATGTGTCCTGTTGGGAAATCTCTCTTGCAATATGGCACACCGTTACCAACGTATTTCACATGTTACATATGTTTTTTTGATGAATTGAAAGCGTAGATTTTCATTAGTCTAAATACCAGTTTGAAGGTGTCTAGCACAATCTCGTATATCGAGGACCTACTTTTTAAATCTCACACAGATTTTAAAAACCTGTTACTCGTTAGTGATGCAATAAGAGCTTTGACCTCTCCCTTGTCATGTTGTAAGTTCGAATTCACCTTTCAGAGTTTTCTCTCGCCGGGGAAATCTATCCATCAATATGACAGTCGTCTTTACAAGCCGTTAGCGTAACTCAATGATCTCCAATAGTGACGAAACCGCTGAGTCCCTTCACACAAAAGCGCTAAGACCATTTTAAAATTAATTTAGAAAAGCCTCTAAGCAAGTCTCAACACGTTCAAAAGACCTAACACGTCGACCCTCTCATGCGCGGGACCCTCAGGTCTATTTTTCCTACATCTCCCCTTCGAAAGCGCTCGTTCTAGATTCCAATTATTGGGAAAACACATGTAACTTCGACCATCCTGGGGAAAACACATGTAAATTCCAAGCATATTAGATAATATGTCGGGACCTATGTCTCTCAAAGATGGTATACGAGTTGAGACGCGTGTAAAACCCATTAGTGATTACGCCCCCCATGATCTCATTCTAACCGTGCTTTTAAGATATACGACCAGGGCCGTCGCCCGAGACGTGACGATGACCTAATAACGCTCGGGGCCTGACAGCTACGACAGGTGCATAAAAGATGCATGCAAGTCTCAACGCGTTCCTAAGAAGGTTCACTCTTGAACCCATTGTTAAATATGACCATTTTAAATAATAAGCCATTTTCTTTTTCTTTTTGTACAATATCATGCAGGAAGGAAGATGAAGAAAATAGAGAAGATGTATTTAATAAATTTTATTTTTCACATTCATATTCATACATTACATAAATCTTTAATGAACGTTGAAGTGATGCAGGCTGTTCAAGTAGATTTCCCAATACACAATTTTTAATTATTTGTTCATTTTCTTTAGTGCAAGTTCCATTAAGCGAATGATTTTCACACTTCTCCAACAATTCATATTGCTGCTGTTGCTTCAGTTTTTTCAGAGATGGGCAGTCCAAAAAATTTTTTCAAGATGGTCGATATCAAGAGAACTTTTTCATCGTGGGAGGAATCCTTGAAGGGGGTTTACGAAACCCTCGTCGAAGATGCTACTCCGGGTCAATTCCAGGACTTCATAGAGAAGTGTACCGGGAATATTGGAAAAATTAATTCCTACATCATTTCTAATCCTCATATTCCAAATGGGGTGAAGGCATCGGTGGAGGCGATTATGCATCGCATAACTAGTCTAAGTGCTAAAGCTGTCGAGCGATTGGCTCAAAGAGAAGAATTTAATAGGCCTGAAGAAAATTTTATTGTGCAGAAGAACGTCGAATCGGCATTCAAAATTCGGTTAAGAACGGCACTGGTGGTTAATTTAAAACATTTGGACCCCGTAAAAATCATGTTTGAGATAAAACCTAGCGTCGTTGAATATGTTCGTGGTGTAATAAATGAGTACAACTGTGTCAAGGCATGTACTGTGTTTTCGGGTGAGTTTACCGCTGGGCAGCTGCAGGATACAAAATATTTTACCAACAAATATGAGCAATTATGTGTGAGCACGGACTTAAACGAGTGGTTCGACGCAAAAGTTAAAGTGCCTATTCTTACTTCTCTCGAAGAATTTCAGGAGAATGGATCAGGATGGGCTTTATCCTGCATAAATTCGCTGGCTATACAAACAGCGAAGTATAATCCCATGCGTGCCGGCCGATGGATCAACTTACCCGTGTGGATTAAAAACAAAAAAGCTGTAATTAACGTAAAGATTCCGGGTAATGACAAAATCTTGTCATGCACAAGATAGAATGTGGAAAGAAAAATTATTGTGCTGTAAAACTCCCCGAAATAAGAACAAGCATTTTGAAATTTAATAGTTTGGGTCGAGCCATGCCGGTACCCTTCATTGTTTACGCTGATACCGAGAGCCTGCTGGGAAAAGTGGAGACGGAGGCACCTCCAAAATCGGCTTACGAGCAACATAAGATTTACAGTGCAGGCTACTACGTACACTGTCAACACGACCCCTCGCTGTGTCGTTACCGTCCTCACCGGGGGCCAGACTCTGCTACCTGGTTTGCCAACGAGCTGAAGGAGTTGGCCGATGAAGTTAATCAGGTAAAATTAATTAAAATTACAAAATATATTCATATAAAATTTATTATTATTATTTAATTCATTAATTACAATAAAGTCAATAAGTAATATTATCTTCAGATCCTCAGTGATACGAAGCCGATGCATTTGAGTCAGAATGAGTGGAGGACATTTCATACAGCGACAATGTGTCACATCTGCGGGGGATCCTTCTCAAATGAGGACCTCAAAGTCCGTGATCACGATCACTTGACCGGTCAATTTCGGGGTGCAGCTCACAACAGGTGTAATCTTAAATACAAATATCGTTTCAACATACCTGTTATCTTCCATAATTTGAGTGGTTACGATGCTCATTTCATTATTCGCGACATTACCAATTCTTTTGAAGGAGATATTCATATTGTCCCATGTAATATGGAAAAATACATTTCCATGATTAAATATGTTGAAGGAACTAAAATTAGATTAACATTTTTAGATTCAATTAGATTTTTGAATTGCTCCCTCGAGAAATTGGCATCATATTTGAATAATAATGATACAAGAATTTTAAAATCTGATTTTCCAAATGAGAATGAATTTAATTTATTAACATGTAAGGGAATTTTCCCCTACGATTACGTAAAGGAAATGAGCATCTTAGATGATGCATGCCTACCAACCCAAGATAAATTTTTTAATAAATCATATGAATGTGAAGTGAGTGAGTCTGATTATGTGCATGCAAGGAATGTATGGAACGTATTAAAGTGTAATACTATGGGCGAGTACTCGGATCTGTACTTAAAAACCGACATTTTATTGCTCGCGGATATCTTTGAAAATTTTCGCACAACTCTGATAAAATCGCACGGGTTAGATCCTGCACATTATTACACTCTACCTGGATATACATGGGACTGCGCTCTCAAGCATACTCGAGTAGACTTGGAATTACTTACGGATATAGAGATGCTAATCTTTATCGAGAGCGGTATAAGGGGAGGCCTTTCTCAATGTTCAAACCGGTACGAGAAGGCAAATAATAAATATATGCCACAATATGACCCATCAAAAGAATCAAAGTATTTAAGGTACTTTGATATTAATAATTTATATGGATATGCAATGCGTCAATCACTGCCTACCGAAGGTTTCGAATGGGTGGAAAACGTTGACTTGGAAAATGTACCCGACGACTCGGAAATTGGATATATTCTCGAAGTCGACTTGGCGTACCCTGAAAAAAATACATGACACACAGAAAAATCTCCCGCTGTGCCCTGAGCGAGCAGTGCTGCCCGGTTCAAAACAACCGAAATTACTTGCTACACTGAACGATAAACATAGGTAATTCATTCATTACCGCAATTGAAAACAAGCACTCGCCAACGGTATTGTTTTAAATAAAATTCATCGCGTCCTCAAATTCAAACAATCTCCATGGTTAAAATCTTATATAGATTTAAATACTAAATTGCGTACAGCCGCTACGAATGATTTTCAGAAAAACTTATATAAATTGATGAACAATGCGGTATTCGGAAAGACTATGGAAAATGTTCGGAATCGCGTTGATGTTCGTATCAAATCGACATAGGAAGGAAGGTTTGGTGTGGAAGCTTTAATATCGAAACCAAATTTTCATCGAAGGAAGATATTTGATGAAGACTTGAAAAAATTAGAAGTTTCCATAGATAAGCCAATATACGTCGGAATGGCTATATTGGACATTTCTAAAACAAAATTGTACGAGTTCCATTACGATTATGTTTTAGAAAAATTTAAAGAAAAGCCGAAATTGTTATATACCGATACCGATAGTTTAATTTATGAATTTAAGTGTGATGATGTATATGATTGTATGAAAAGGGATATTAATATGTACGATACGAGCGATTATTCCAAAAATAATGAGTACGGTATGCCGCTAGTCAATAAAAAAGTTTTAGGGTTAATGAAGGATGAATGTGGTGGAAAGATAATGACCGAGTTTGTCGGACTCCGGTCAAAAATGTATGCGTTGCATGTGTTAGGCGAAGGTGAGAAGAAGAGAGCGAAATGTGTGAAAGAAGTCGTCGTCCGAAAAACAATCACTTTCGACGACTATTTGGACTGTCTTATGACCGGGTGTGATAAGGTACCAGAGCAGCGGTGTATAGGCTCAAAGCTACACAGTGTATTTACGGTGTGTGAGTGCAAAGTTGCATTAAATCCCCACGATGATAAGCGATACTTAATGGCTGGTAGTACAGAGACTCTACCGTGGGGACATAAGGATATTATGGACATAGATGTATAATGTGTGTATTATATGCAAATATATACAACATCAAATAAATTTAAAAATATGTGAATATATGTGAATGTTATAATTGTGAAATTACTATTTAAATTTATGGAATGTATAAAAATACCATGTACATGCATACAGTTTTTAATAAAGTTATATTATATTATATTTCAAGTTTATTTATTTAGATAAATATTAAGCGTTTCTATAATTGACATACATTTCGAAATGTACCGTGACATTGATGTATTTTGAGAGACCCACGTTTCATATTGACCTGCTTTCACTTTCCCCCAAATTTAAACGATTCAAGTTCAAACGCGTTTGGAGGTAAATTAAGCATTCTCTTTACATTGTGAAACTTTGAAACTATATATACTTTTCTATTCACCTAATATTTTCTTTCCCAATTTCTAATTCGTATAAGGTGGGGTTTCTGCTATAAATGCCGATGCATTCGAGTATTTTTCATCAGTAACGTGGCTCATATATGTCTTCAAGAGATCTAAAAGTTAAAACTCGTGAATTAAAAAAAAGAGTCGAAACTTTTTCAAAAAACATACAAATATTAAAAGGCGATTTAAAACTTCCGTCGGAAATTAAAATACTAGTAAGCCAAACCGAAAATTTATATATAACAAAATGGCATCATCATCATCATCAGCAGCAGCAGCAGCAGCTACAGCGGCAGCGTTAGTAAAAATACTGAATTCAGCAACAACGAAATTTTTACCAACTATGAAACTGGCAGAACTGGACCCAGCAAAAGCATATGTCGTTTCAAAAATTAGGAGAGTATCAACAAAATTTGGAGAACGAATAAGCGTAGAGTTGAACAACGAAATCTCCTGTTTTCTTCCACCGCGGTACACACCACTTTTCCGAGATGCGATGGAGAGTTACCGAAGCATCGTTGAAAATAATCAGCTATACATGAAGTACATCGGAACAAAATTCAACAACATCGAATTTTTAACCGAACCCACTAACAATGACGATGTCGAACGGAATTAAAAAATAGAAGGTATTATATAAGGTAAGGAATATGTTTTGCTAATTACATATTGTTTAATTTATATTTTATTAATATATTATAATTTACATCTATTATGATTATAGCTTTCCGCTGAAGCGAAACCGATGCACTTGAATCCGGATGATTTACCGGATATTTCCAACGGCGGCATTGTCACATCTTCGGGGGAGACCCTTCTCGAATCAGCATGTATAAAGTCCATGACCATAAATAGTGACTGGTCAAATCAGAGGTATATGCTGCAACATCAGTCATATTGATGAAGAATGGAACCTGCAGCAAAAATCAAATATAAATGAATACTAAATATATAAATGTATAAATAAATCGTCTATATATAAATAGTATGACTTCAAAATTTGTATACCTTCATGTTGATGTCCAGTCCTGGTCGTCTGCCTGGTCGGGATCGGATTCGAAATAAGTTGCGTCAGAGTCGATGTCTTCAGGTTCGTCATCGTCGTGGAAGTCCCATTTTACATCATGCTGCTCAAACATTGTTCGAAGGTCCGCTCGTTCCGCCATCCTTTTGCGTTCCTTGTTCTTAATGTCCCGTTTGAACGCATTGAGATGCTGCCTATATTCTGCATCAATTGCAAAATTTCTTTCTTCCGCCTCTTCCTCCAACGCCGTTATCGCTCTTTTCAGCGATTCCTTTTCTTGATGCTTGCGCATCTTACAGTCGCGAACAACACGACGCCACTCGCATGACCCATTAATCATAATATCATGGAATTTGTTCTTCCACCACTGTTGAGTGCTCCAATACTCAATCCGCGAGATTTTATTCTTATAATCGCGCTTCAATTTGCGCACTGCGTCTTGAAGCGCGATGTTTACCTCGTCACACCGTTTCTTAATAATAAATTCGGTGGCATAAATCGATTCCCAATAGGAATCCTCTTTTTTTTTCTCCTTTGCATGCGTGGTCTCCATGGTTTTCCTCAACACTACCAAGTGGTGAAGAATCTCGGAACGAGCCAACTTTGACAACTGCTTGCGCATTTCGCAAGTAAATGTCGTGCTTTTTTTCATATATTCAAGTACTCGAGCCATTTTCTCGTTTCTTACGAGCTTCTTAACACTACTACGAAAGAAATACACTTTGAAATCTATTCGATTCGACACTGTATATATACCAAAAAAATATGCTAAGGAATGCAACAAAAATCTAATTTATCTTAAGTAAATCTTGCTTCCAACTATTCATCCATTATTCGCTCCACCATATTAGTCTTAAAGTATTATGTCTCCCTTGTCGATCCAGGTGTTATGCTTGTCTTCAAAGCCCAACCATCTAACAAACGCTTTAGAACCTTTTTGACGTAAAATTTTTTCAATTAGGTACACATCCGGATTTTTAGTACGTTGCAGTTCAAATTCATAGAATCCACCTGATATTCGGTTTCCATCATTGTCTTCCAGTAAATATGTTACTGGACTCGTTTTCTGAACTTTTGTTATTGAAAATATTTCAGTCGTCCAATTTGGTGTATATCCCTTTTCAAATATATGTTTGAATTTACTAATACGAACATGTTGACCTACTTTAAACTTTGGGTGAATGTTTTCGTTCACAGTTACATTATACACGCGTTCCAATAATTCTTTTTCATTGTCTTTATTAACATCTTGCGGCTTCATTTTAATAGTACGATGTATCCTATTGTTATAATCATTAACCAAGTCTGGTAAGATATGGAGCCATTGATAATTACCATGAAGGCTAAACTGTGGCCACATTTTATTTTTCAAAGTACGATTAAAGCGTTCGCAAATTGATGCTTTTAGATTACTGTACGTAGAATATAAATTAATGTCATGTTCTTTCATTAAATTTGAAAATTTTGAATGAAAAAATTCTTTTCCATGGTCGGTATGTAGATTCTTTGGAATTCGACCCATTTTAAATATCGATTTCATGGCAGCTGTGACGTCATCGCCAGTCTTTCTTTTTACTGGGCGGGCCCATGCATACTTAGAGAATACATCGATGACAGTTAACAAGTATTTGTAACCCTTATTTTCGTCTGCATATGGAAATATTTCTACAAGATCAGCTTGCCAAGTTTCATCTAATCCGCGAATATCTACTCGCCGTCTTGTATAATTTTTTCTTGCTGGTTTATGAAGCTCCTTCACGACTTCTCTCTACTCTTTAGAAGTCATTGTTGTTAAACAGATAAGACAACGTCTTGATTAAAACTGTTGGGTGGATTGTTGCAGATAGTTTATTTCTTCACATTTTTCAGACTAACTAATTAATTCTTCCGTAAATAACATCAGTTATTTTATTAATCTTCTTTAAGGCTTCACTGTTTTTATTGACATTTTGTTCTAGGAGAAAAATTAATTTCTCAGCATCATGAGCTACAATACTACTCTCCCTTATGTCATAGGTATGTTTTTTCAAGTCCCCTTCTATATTAGTAGTTATCAATAGTAAGACTATCAATCAAACCATTATTTTTATTCAAATCATCTTTATTTTTCTTTACTTCCCGCTCTAAGATAGTGATATTATTCGTAAGATTGCTAAGAGTGTAATTATTTTTATTTAAATTATTGGTATGTTTAGTTATTTCCTGATGTAATTCAATAGTATAATTTCCGATATCTGAAGATATAATCCGCCTCTTTTCTATTTCATTGTAATTTTTATTTATATCTTGATGCATTTTATTTATACTTTTTTCAAAATATTCAATCTTCTCATTATTTTTAATTACACCTTTACACAGTTCATCTATTTGCTGTTTAATATCGCGAATAGATGTGTGGAACATTCTCAAAGTAATGGCATCATCCGAATCTGTCGGAATTCCAATATTACATAACTTTCTTTTCTTAAAATCATAAGAACCATCTGTAGCAATTTCGACACTTTGAAATACTTGCTTCCGTAATCGTTGAGACGAACGTCCAAATACATCGATGCTCATTATGATACTGACGTAATTATCACGCAATTAATAGATTATATTAGCTTCACGCAACTCTTCAATAATCGATAAAATTTCATTAGAAAGACTTGAATTACCAGCAGCTTGCGATGCTATTAGAAGGCGCAAACGATCGACAAGTTCATTTGGAGCATCCCAATGCATGTAGTCAATTTTCTGGTTTTGTTCAACAATCATGTATTCAGGCAAATTACCACCCTTTTTCGGAACATCTTTGAACATTTCCTTGATATAGTTTCGATACTTGTGGGAAGCATTATACCGAATAGGTTTTTCCTGATTCCAATCTTTCCTATGTGCATTAGTTAAGGTTAGTATACTGTTGTAATTGTTTAAATCAGACTGTTGGATTATAGCTATATCAGCTTTTTTCTTAAATAATAACTCTAGCAAACCTTCACTAATAGCAAATTTGTGATCCTTAACAATGACATTTTTATTCTTAAATTCTATTGTCGAATCACCGATTCTTGTAGTACCATCTTCTATGCGAACACCATAAATTGTATCAGTAATATAACTTTTCTCATGAATATTTCTCACCAGTAAAGTTAGAAACTTATTTGATAACCTTTCTTCAGTATGATATGTAGGTGTTTTAATATCACTGCTAAATGTCTGCTCTAAAGGGGTATTATATCCATCAAGCATATCATCATCATATTCAAGATCGTTAACATCATTAATTTCTATGCCATCTGTTACTGTATCCTGTACGTTTATATCATCAATCGCATTTTTGTTGATTGAGATTGTTGTAGCGTCTGCTATTTTTTTCAATGGACTTATTAGAGGTTTGAGCGTTTCACTTCTCGCAAGGTCATGCGTTTCTTTACCCATTTTTAATAATCGATGTTTTCGGCGAATAGATTCGCTAGCTTTGACAATTTGACGTAAAACGTCTTGCTGCTGTTTAAGTGGAGAAGACATGTTAATGCATGCAAGTCTCACTCTGCACTAAATTATTACAACATTTTTTGATTGTTCTGAAAATCATTTACGCTTATAAAATAATCAAAACCTTTTCGATACCTTCCCTCCTCTATTTCACTATCTTTATCGATTACAATAAATCCATGCTTTTCTGTCCAACATTGTGTACATATATCTTTAAAACTGTTGTATGGCATATCTGTATTTACATGATCATTATAGACGTGCTTAAGATTCATTTCATCCTGTCTAAAGAGAATCAAAAAGTTTACGTTATCTCGAATAAGATGCTTGGGAACACGAGCGTACGTTTGACTGAGATAAAAGCAATCAACGTAATTATGTCTACCCATACAAAAGAAGGATCTAATGTTATCTTGCTTCTCGCACGCAACATCATCAAATATAATAATAGAGTTTGGCCTGGCCTCGGCGGGTGGTACTACCTGTTCATTATCGTGAGAAGGAAAGTATCCTATACCCTCCACAGAGTCGAGTAAGTTTTGTAAAAATTGATATTTTGGTTGATTTAACGATTTCAAATATACATATATATATATATGGGGCATTCTCTGTCAAGTCGGACACCCGCCTCTTCCAAAATTCTATGTGATCAAAAAAATTGATATTGGGCTTAAAATTTAGCTTAATATGTATACTTTTGTTTGCCGAGCGGCGATCGATGATTTAAAAAATGGCGGACCCAAAAATGACGCCCAGAAAGGCGAGATCTAAATGAAATAATATTAAACCTTTGAGCTACACGTTTTTCTAGTGACTGAAAACACTTGCAATTTGTTGTATAGGGGTCTTGTTGGTCGCTGATTACGAATCTGATGTCAAATTTTCAAAATTCAAAATGGCGGATCCAAGATGGCGGACGAAATTCGTGAAAAGTTACTTGATCGAGAAGAAATTGGGTAATCGGGGGTTTTCGGGATCGTTGATCACAGATACGATGGCAGATTTTTATAATTCAAAATGGCGGATCCAAGATGGCGAATCAAATTCGTTAAAAGCTACTGGATCGAGAACATTTTGGGTACTGGGGGGTTTTGGGTATCGCTGATTACGAATCCGATGACAAATTTTCAAAATTCAATACGGCGGATCCAAGATGGCGAAACAAAATTCGTAAAAAGCTACTGGATCGAGAAAATTTTGGGTACTGGGGGATTTTCGAAATCAGCATTTCCACAAACCTCCGAATACGAATTATTATATCGTATGTTAACTATATTACGAGGTAATGAGTTTTTTCTAAAAAAACGTCCAATTTTTACGTGTTTGTTTCTTTATTTTATATAAATAACGATTAATTTATTAATATACGCTAATTTACCCTGTGCTGGAAAGTATACTATGTCATTAGAAAGCAAACAGACCGACTTCAAGAGGTGAAATACTCGTTAAAATAATTAAAAATGGGGAAGTCATAGGTGGTAAGAATACTTACCATTATGGCGGAAAGTTCTTTTTTTCACCATTTTCTTCATAATAATATGCTGGCAGTGGGATTGGACACTCGTCATTGACAATGTGAAACGCACGACTTGCATTTTATACAATAAATGCATAATTTTCTGAAAATTGTAACGAGACTATCTGAACATTCTTCAACTGTAGGACAGTTTTCGAATTCATGTAAGTAGCAATCGACACTTGGGTTTTATAGGTAAATTGTTGCAAGCAAATAGTATAGTTCCGTAATACTAGTCCTGAATGTTCCGTATTGTTTTTTATATTTATTGTATTTATTTCTAGAATACAATTTTCATGAATCATACATACAATAAGTAATTTTCGAGTAGTAGTTTAAGGAGGCTCTCTCGCGAAATGAAATACGACAGTTTTCGCTAATTTTATAATATGTCATACTTAAAGTAGTAATCTTTGTACTGATAAAATTTCAGGTGGGGTCATCGAACTATTTTCGTTAAAAAATATACTCAGTTATAGAATTATTAATGTCTTTACAAAATCTCGACAGAAGTTTACAAAAAACTAAATATTTATTACTGATATTACTAGAAATCGAAATATTTCTTAATTTTACTACGTTATCGAATTATTTTAAGAAACATTCAAAGCGAAATTATAAAAACGTTATATTTAACCTCAGTAAAACTCATTTGTCGTTTATAAAAGAAACAGAATATGGTTCAAACAAGATATTTTACTGTATTGAAAGAATTATTTTAATGTAAACGTAATTATTGATTTAAATATTAACATTCGAAGTTAAAAAATCTTCAGAATATATACTTTCATTATGCCCCTACAATTAGCGTCCTAAAATTTCGGCACTGGTGCAAATGAGCCTCCTTAACTAATATATGAATATTAACATTGCATTCGTTATAGTTGAGGTACAAAATATCAAAATGTATTAAATGAATAGTATTTATTTCCGAATGTAGCATTTAAATCATATCTGTCCTCAACTTACTACCGAGAATAGTAATTTTTCATAATTGTTTTAGGATAATTTGTTATACAATTTCTTTCACTGTATGGTTATCAAAAAAGTTAAGAAGCCTTTGGCATGTGCGATTTTCTTCCCGTGTTGTAAGAGACACCTCCGTCAGGCGCTCCGCGATTCTTTTCTGTTTTCATAAGTGAAAAGTGTTTTATTTCGTACTTTAGGAAACCTGACTACGCTAATGATATACTTACTGGATATTACGATAATTCTGATCGGTAAATGACGTTGCCATTTATGTTCGAATACAGTTTTAAGGTAATTTTGTCCTGTACGAGTATAAATATACAAAATTAAGATAGATTAATGTTTATGTAGCCATTTTTTCATCAATTTTTTATTTCATTCGCAACGTTTGAAAAATGACAGACAACGTACGTTCCAATAGATGCTGCAATCCATTTCGAAAAACAGGGGAAAAAAGTCATATTGGAAAGAATTTAAGACGAGTTTCTACAAGTTTTCTAGAGCTTTATCCACACATTCCTGCTAATGCAAGAATTTGCAGTACTTGTAGATTAAAGGAAGTTATTGATGATGGAGTATCCACAAATCAAGAAAATGTGGATAATGAAAACTTCGAAATACAATATGCTGATAATCAATGTTCATATACTCAGTCAAGCGGTGAATCTTTAAAATCAGAGAGAGAAATAGAGTTAGAAGAATACCTATATGGATTGAAAGATAAATATAATAGTTTGAATGAAAATGATCCACTAAGAATAAGGATACTTAGTACTGCACCTCTATCTTGAAGTATTAGAAAAATTGCAACTGAATTCGGAACTTCAAAGCATATGGCGATGAAAGGGAAAGAACTGCGGAAATCAGGAGGTGTTCTAGCGGAAACGACAAGAAAGGCTGGTAAAAGCTTACCTCTATCAACAGTTGAGAGTATTAAAGAATTTTATACTAATGACCTTAATAGCAGAATTATGCCAGGAAAGAAGGATGTTGTTTCAGTAAAAAGTAATGGAAAGCGGACCTTACTTCAAAAACGTCTAATGCTTTTAGGTTTGAGTGACTTGTATCTTAACTATAGACAATGCAATGCTAATATTGAAGTAGGATTCAGCACATTCGCTAAACTGAGACCAAAAAATTGCGTCTTAGCTGGAGCATCGGGAACTCATACGGTTTGTGTATGTACAATTCATGAAAATTGTAACCTAATGATAAAGGCAATAAATTTGGAAAACATTACGCAACAATCAGACACAGTATTACGGAACTACACTGATTGTTTACAACAATTTACATGTACAAATGCGAGTGATGATTGCCGCCTAGGCGAATGCGATAACTGTCCAACCATTGTAGAATTTTCAGAAACTCTCCTTACAATTTTAGATAATGCTCATATCCATGATATACAGTTTAGTGTATGGGAATCGACCGACAGATGTACGTTACGGACAGAAGTACTTCCCACATACGATTTTGTTCAAAAACTGTGTGAAAAATTGATTGTCCTCACGCCACATTCATTCATTGCAAAGCAGCAATCTCTATATTTTGAAAACCGGAAGCAAAGTTTAGCGGAAGATGAAGCACTTGTTTTGTGTGATTTTTCAGAAAATTACGCATTTATTATGCAAAATGCAAGTCAAGCGTTTCATTTTGTTAATGACCAGTGCACAGTTCTCCCAGTAGTATACTATTATAAAGAAAATGGCGAAATAAAACACAAAAGTTTTTGTTTCTTATCTGATTGCTTGAAACACGATACCGCAGCTATTTACACTATGCAAACCCTGTTGATTCCTGAAATACAAAATCATATCCGGGTCAAAAAAATCATATACTTCACAGATGGTGCAAAACAGCACTTTAAAAACAGATTTAATATGATTAATTTAGTCAACCATAAAAACGATTTTGGAATTATAGCCGAGTGGCACTTTTATGCAACAGCACACGGAAAAAATGTGTGCGATGGTATAGGAGCGACAATAAAAAAAGAAGCGGCACGTCACAGCCTTTTGGCAAAACCAAACCAAGCAATGATAACCTCACAAGACCTTTTTAAATGGGCTAAAAATAATTTTAAAAACATTAGCGTAATATATTTCAGTAAAACTGAACATGATAAAATTCAGAGAAAACTGAACAAGAGATTTAATTTAGCGCCAACTGTTCCAAAAATTCAAACGTCCCATGCATTCGTCGTCAATTCCGAAAACAAACTCACCATAAAACGTTACTCGAAATGCACTGAAACAACTGACATTTTCTACGGCAAAAATTAGATAAGAAAAAAAATTTTAAAAATTTAAAAAAAAATTAAAAACAAGAAAACAATAAAAAAAAAATTAAAAAAAAAAATAAAAAAAAATTTAAAAAATTTAAAAAATATAAAAAAAAGAAAATAATGCGGGCTTTATCTTTAGATAAAGAGAGTCTCAACCCTCTTAAACGCAGAGAGTTTTCAACCAATACATTGGACATTGGACATTTTTTGGTCATTTTTTTAGGAAAACCTCATTTCCCCGTAATGTAGTTAACATACGATACAATAATTCGTATTCCGGGTTTTGTGGAAATGCTGATTTCGAAAACCCCCAGTACCCAAAATGTTCTCGATCCAGTAGCTTTTTGTGAATTTGTTTCACCATCTTGGATCCGACATATTGAATTTTGAAAATTTTGTCATCGGATTCGTAATCAGCGATCCCGAAAACCCCCAGTACCCAAAATGTTCTTGATCCAGTAGCTTTTCACGAATTTTATTCGCCATCTTGGATCCGCCATTTTGAATTTTTAAAATTTGACATCAAATTCGTAATCAGCGACCAAAAAGACCCCTATACAACAAATTGCAAGTGTTTTCAGTCACTAGAAAAACGTGTAGCTCAAAGGTTTAATATTATTTCATTTAGATCTCGCCTTTCTGGGCGTCATTTTTGGGTCCGCCATTTTTTAAATCATCGTTCGCCGCACGGCAAACAAAAGTAGACATGTTAAGCTAAGTTTAAGCCCAATATCAATTTTTTTGATCATATAGAATTTTGGAAGAGGCGGATGTCCGACTTGACAGAGAATGCCCCATATATATATATATATATATATATATATATTTTCAAACTTTAATCCATTCTGATCGATGATTAGACTGAATAGTGTATTTGTTTTTCCGCAATTAGACGGGCCACAGAAAAGTGTACGTATACTATTTGGCAGCAACTCCCAATGTCGTTTATGATTAGTTGCATTATTTTGTACAGACGATGTTAAATCATCAAAATTGATAATTGGGATTTTTGTTGGTTGTTTATGAAATCGCATTTTGATAATAACTGATCATAAAAGTGTAAGTAGCGCCTTTATATGTAATGTCAGTCATTAACTGTTTGTTACTTGAATGATGCACATCTTAAAATGATTACATATGTGAGCAAAAACAAGAAGCAAAAACGGATAAAGGGTGGGAAAGGATTGGTCAATTCTTTAATTAATAAATTACCGGTAGAACTTCATATACCCGGTTATCAGTACTGTGGGCCTGGTACAAAATTACAGCAATGATTAGCAAGAGGGGACTCAGGGATAAATCCGTTAGATAAGGCTTGCAAGGAACACGACATTGCTTATTCCAAAACTCGTGAAAATGCCACCAGTAGAAGCGAGGCCGATCGAATATTAGCGGAGCAGGCTTGGAAGCGAGTTTTAGCAAAAGACGCAAGCATTGCAGAAAAGGCGGCGGCTTGGGGTGTTGCAAACACAATGAAACTAAAAAGTAAATTAGGCATGGGACTGAAAAAGAAGAAAAGCGCGTCAAAAAAGAAAACAGCATCATTGAACAACATTATTGCGGCTGCTAAAATGTCAATGTCACCAAGTAATAATATTCAAAGTGTTATATCGAGCGCTTTAAAAGGGGCACGTAAAGCCGTAAAAGAAGCAGGTGGTAAGCGATTCATTGAAAAAACTCCACAGCTATCGATACCTGCAAAGGTTGGAGGATTCTTGCCATTCCTAGCACCCATATTTGCTGGTTAAGTGCTGTAGGTGCATTAGCCGGTGGCACAGCGGGTATAACCAAGGCTGTTAATGATGCAAAAGCTGCTCAAAAGCAGTTACATGAAAGTGAAAGGCATAATCGTACTATGGAGACAATAGCTATAGGTAAAGGGTTATATCTTAAACCTTGTAAAAATGGTCTAAGTTTGAAATTAAAACCATATAAAATGAGTTTAGGTGTTAAATGTAGAAAAAATCGAAAAAACTTGGAAAGCTACCGCATCAAGCACTCACCGATGTAGATATATTGAGATATTCGAAAGAAGCTGGAATTCCGAATTTTAGAGGTGTCTTTATGCGTAATAATTTACCAAATAATAGCAATAATGGAGGATTTAATACTCAGCATTCAAAACCCAGTCGTTTTCGACGAATCTGTAGCTCATTACGAACTGCATTCACATCAATCTTACAATACAAGTTCTTTTGGTAAAAATGATGAAATTCGCATTGCTGTGCAAAATCAAGATTTATGTATTTTACCGTGTAAAAGTTTGATACATGTTAGTGGAAGGTTGACGAAAACCGACGGAACTAAAGCAAATAATACTAATCTAACGTCTAACGCAATCTGTCATTTATTTGATGAGGCGCGGTATGAATTGAATGGTGTTGAAATTTATCGAAATAGAGATGTTGTATTACTAGCTTGATGAAGGGGTATACTTCTTACACACAAAATTATGAACCAGTTTTAATCAATGCAGTTTGGATATCTAGTTCAAATCTAAAGATAACAAATGATAATGGTTATTTTGATGTGATCATGCCTCTGAGTATGATTCTCGGATTTTCTGAAGATTATCGTAAGATAATTGTAAACGCGAAGCACGAACTTATTTTAACAAGATCTAAACATGATGATAATGCAATTATACAAAATGCAGAAGAACATTACAAAATTGAGATGAATAAAATAGAATGGTTAGTTCCATATGTTGCGTTGGCTGATAGGAACAGGATACAGCTGTTACGTTTCATTGAAAAAGATCCTTGCATATCTTTAAGTTTCCGTACATGGGAACATTTATGAATATCCTCTATTACCGGTAACATCATCCCACTTGTGGTCCGTGAAAACAGCGACTAGAAAAGCCACGATACCCTATCAGGACGGGCAACCGCAAAATAACCGAAAAAAAATAACCGGTCGAAAACCGCCAAAAATAACCGTCGTACAACCGTAATTACCACGAAAAAACCGGACTACGAGAAAAAGGCGTATGGTTAAAATTTCTAAAATCACCGCAGAATAACCGATAAGAAACCGCTCTTCAGGAGCGTCAACCGGTCATTTCCAGCAAAATTACCGCAAAATAACCGATAAAAACCCGATCTTCAACAGCGTCCACCGGTCGTTTCCAGCCAAATTACCGCAAAATAACCGATGAAAAACGTCTCTTCAAGAGCACCGACCGGTTGTTTCTAGCGAAATTATCGCTAAATAACCGATGAAAAACCACCATTCGAAAGCGGCGACCGGTCGTGTCTTGCACAATTACCTCAGAATAACCGATGAAAAACTATTGTTCCAAAGCGTCGACCGGATGTTTCTAGCGAAATTTATCGTAAATAACCGATTAAAAACCGCTCTTCTAGAGCGTCAACCGGTCGTTTCTCCCAAAATGACAGCAGAATAACCGATGAAAAACCGTTCTTCCAGAGCGTTGATCAGTTGTTTCTCGTAAAATTACCGCAGAATAACCGATAAAAACCGTAGTACCATAGGGTGGATCGGTCGTTTTTCTTAAAATTACCGTAGAATAACCGATAAAAAACCGCTGTTCAAGAGCGGCGGCAGGTTGTTTCTCTCAAAACCACCGAAGAATAACCGATGAAAAACCGGGGTTCAAGAGCGGCGGCCGGTCGTTTCGGACCAAAATTACCGCAGAATAAACGCTGAAAAACTGCTCTTCAAGAGAATATAATAGTTAATAATTATTTGCAAATATATTTATATATGAAGTTTTTATTTACTTATTTTCTGTTTTGTTATGCATATCTATAATCATCTTTTATAGATCTAACAAAACTGCTCAGTCGCTGTAGTAAATGTATACGTAGGTACCACGATGAGAGAATTCACAAACGTGCATGGTGAAAACCCGAACGGTCAGGCTTATTATACGAATTACGGCGCTACTTTGCTAGAGGATTTCGACGCCACCTAGTGCTGGTCGAGAAAACTCTATTTGAATGAAGGGTACTGTTTGTCGGGACGTATCGTGTCGAAATTACCGCTGAATAACTGCTAAAAATCTGTTAATCAAGATCGCCGACCGGTCATTTTGCGAGAAATAGATTTTTAGCGGTCATTCAGCGGTCATTTCGACACGATACGTCTCGACGAACAGTACCCTTCATTCAAATAGAGTTTTCTCGGCCAGCGCTAGGTGGCGTCGAAATCCCCTAGCAAAGTAGCGCCGTAACTCGTACAATAAGCCTGACCATTCGGGTTTTCACTAAGCACGTTTGTGAATTCTCTCATGGTACCTACATACACATTTACTACAGTGACTGAGCAATTTTGTTAGATCTATAAAAGATGATTATAGATATACATAACAAAACAGAAAATGAGTAAATAAAAACTTCATATATATACATGTTATTGCAAATAATTATTAACTATATTCTCTTGAAGAGCGGTTTTTCAGCGGTTATTTTGGTCCGAAACGACCGGCCGCCGCTCTTGAACCGCGGTTTTTCATCGGTTATTCTTCGGCAATTTTGAGAGAAGCGACTGGTCGAGGCTATGGTACAACGGTTTTTCATCGGTTATTCTTCTGTAATTTTGAAAGAAAAGACCCGTCGTCCCTCTGGAACAACGTTATTTCATCGGTTATTCTTCGGTAATTTTGAGAGAAACGACCGATCCACCCTATGGTACTACGGTTTTTTTATCGGTTATTCTGCGGTAATTTTACGAGAAACAACTGATCAACGCTCTGGAAGATCGGTTTTTCATCGGTTATTTTGCGGTAATTTTGGTTCGAAACGACCGACCGCCGCTCTTGAACAGCGGTTTTTTGTCGATTATTGTGCGGTATTTTTACGACAGAATTAACGGTCGACGCTCTTCTACGACACGTTTTATCGGTGATTCTGCGGGAATTTTGTAAAAAACGAACGGTCGTCCCTCTGGAACAATGGTATTTCATCGGTTATTCTTCGGTAATTTTGAAAGAAACGACTGGTGGACGCTATGGTACAGCGGTTTTTTATCGGTTATTCTACGGTAATTTTAAGAAAAACGACCGATCCACCCTATGGTACTACGGTTTTTTATCGGTTATTCTGCGGTAATTTTACGAGAAACAATTGATCAACGCTCTGGAAGAACAGTTTTTCATCGGTTATTCTGCTGTCATTTTGGGAAAAACGACCAGTTGACGCTCTAGAAGAGCGGTTTTTAATCGGTTATTTATGATAAATTTCGCTAGAAACATCCGGTCGACGCTTTGGAACAATAGTTTTTCATCGGTTATTCTGAGGTAATTGTGCAAGAAACGACCGGTCGCTGCTTTGGAATGGTGGTTTTTCATCGGTTATTTAGCGATAATTTCGCTAGAAACAACCGTCGAAGCTCTTGAAGAGAGGTTTTTCATCGGTTATTTTGCGGTAATTTGGCTGGAAACGACTGGTCGACGCTCTTGAAGATCGGGTTTTTATCGGTTATTCTGTAGTTATTTTAAGAATACTAACCATATGCCTTTCCCAGGTTTTTTCGCGGTAATTATGGTTGTACAACGGTCATTTTTTGGCCGTTTTCGACCGGTTCTTTTTTTCGGTTAAATTACCGTTAAAGTGCGGTCGCCCGTCCTGATAGGGTATATTATTATCGGCTTCCAAACAGCACGAAAAAATGACAAGGTGAAAAATGCTAGCATGTTTGATCATTGTAACATTAGTAATGTTAAAGTATTTTTGAATTCAAAATATTATGCGTATGATAATATAAACCTTGATATTGCAAATAATCAATTTTCTTTATTATGCGATATGTATATCAATTTTCAAGCTAGTTACTATAATAAAAATGTTAATGGTAAACCTATATTGAATAAATCAATATTTTTAGAGAAAGCTCCATTAATCATTATTGATTGCTCTAAGCAGAATGAAGTTTTAAAACACGCACCTGTCGATGTGCGGCTTGAATTTGAATCAAAAGAAAATTTTCCTGCAAACACTTCTGCTTATGGTTTAATTTTACATGATCGTATTGTAGAATATAACCCCATAAATGGAAATGTAAAGAAGTTGGTTTGAGAGGAGGTTAGCCATTATTGCGCATGCGCTAATTAATGAATAAAATATCGTCATACTTTAATTGCTAGTGAATCAGTATCATACGAAATATATCATACGAATACATTGTAGACGTGCAGGGATTCCGCGGGCCTGGCAATCGCTTCATACCGAAGGAACTGTCTATAATGAATATTTTCGTCGGTGAAATTGAGACTTATGTGTTTAAAGCGCCATATCAATGGGTGTGGTTACCGTTACACTATAACAGAGTGAATAACTGGTTAATACATAATTACCACGGCTTACCATGGCAATCTGGCGACGTTCCCTTTGATGCTATAAACGAGACTTTGGAGGATATCATTAAATGTGCCAACAAAATTTATGTAAAAGGAGTCGATAAAAAATGTTGGTTGGAGGATATATTAAACGCTGAAAATGTTATTGATCTCGACGTTTTGGACTGCCCATCTCTGAAAAAACTGAAGCAACAGCAGCAATATGAATTGTTGGAGAAGTGTGAAAATCATTCGCTTAATGGAACTTGCACTAAAGAAAATGAACAAATAATTAAAAATTGGGTATTGGGAAATCTACTTGAACAGCCTGCATCACTTCAACGTTCATTAAGGATTTATTACAAAGTGAAACGTCTCGCATTTATGGAAACACAAGTTATAGAATGTCTACCGATCGATTTCATCTGCATGTTTGCTGAACGACAAATTGAAGAAGCATGGACCTGCTTGCCATCTGCTATGCAAATGCATCCTGAAATACGTGAATGTCGACGATGTTATAAACATTTCGAATCAAGCTATGATACGATAGATGGTGAACCGCATATGATTAAAGACTGCATCAGTTGTCAAATTAAAAGCGATGCATTAGTTGACGATATTGAAAATATAAATTTTATGTGATCGCTATTTTATATTCTTATGTATAACAATATTGTAAAAAAAAATTAATGTAATGTATGAATATGAATGTGAAAAATAAAATTTATTAAATACATCTTCTCTATTTTCTTCATCTTCCTTCCTGCATGATATTGTACAAAAAAAAGAAAATGGCTTATTATTTAAAATGGTCATATTTAACAATGGGTTCAAGAGTGAACCTTCTTAGGAACGCGTTGAGACTTGCATGGCATCTTTTATGCACCTGTCGTAGCTGTCAGGCCCCAAGCGTTATTAGGTCATCGTCACGTCTCGGGCGACGGCCCTGGTCGTATATCTTAAAAGCACGGTTAGAATGAGATCATGGGGGGCGTAATCACTAATGGGTTTTACACGCGTCTCAACTCGTATACCATCTTTGAGAGACATAGGTCCCGACATATTATCTAATATGCTTGGAATTTACATGTGTTTTCCCAAGGATGGTCGAAGTTACATGTGTTTTCCCAAGAGAAAACTCTGAAAGGTGAATTCGAACTTACAACATGACAAGGGAGAGGTCATGAGTAAAATCACCGATGAATGACACAAAATATCTTTTTTTTGTTCCACGACATTGGTGTAATGGGTCCACACACATCGCTATGTACAAGCTCTAATGGACGACTTGAACGTTGCTTAAATTGCCACTTACGAAATTGAGTTCGTGTTTGTTTTCCCATTATACGTGGTTCACAAGTATTATCTTTAGAATTTGTATGCAAAATGTCAATTCCAAGTACCATTACATAGTCAATCAGTTTTTGAATATAATTATAACTCAAGTGACATAATCTTTTGTGCCACAAATCAATTTTCTTTGACGTTAATACTGTAGCAGAATTAGCAACTTTAACAAAATCCTTCTCCATTGACATGTCCATTTCGTACAATTTTCCAACTTTTCTTCCAATTGCAATTACTTCGTTCCGTTGACTAATATACACAACACCGTTCAATATTTTAATTTTCATTCCGGCTTCATCTAGTCTTCGTACTGACAACGAATTGCAACTTAATTCAGGTACGTATAACACATTATTAATTGTACAATTTCGTTTTTCACCATTAACATTAGTGACTGCACGAATTTTTCCAATATGTGTAGCTGTTATTTGCTGGCCAAACTTTGCTACAGCAATATTGATCACATTTTTCAATGGACGAAGTTCCTCAAAATAGTTTTTATTTTGTGCCATGTGATCCGATGCACCTGAATCAATATACAATTTCCTGTTGTTTAACTTACCAGCAGCATTGCTTTGGTCACTGACTAAAAAGGCTATGTCTGCAGGTCGATCAGTCTTATCATTCTTGTCGAAATATTTTTTATTAAAATTTTTATAATTTTTACGTGATGGACATTCGTGACGCATATGACCAATTTTTCCACAATTATGGCACTTATAAGGATAAAAGGATTTCTTTTGCCTATAAGTCGAAAAAGCCATTGGTTGACCTGCTGCATTAAAATTTCCACTGCACTCACCTTGACTCCGTTTTAATTCATAATCAAGTAACCCACTTTTGACCATTTCCATTGTGAGCTTATCGTTATTTAATGTTTCCAATGCGACGACCACAGAATCATATGAGGATGGCAATGTTAAAAGGAGATGACACACAATGTCCGAAGGTTCCAACGTAGCACCAGTTGCACGAAGTTCACGTACTGTAGTATCAAATTGTAGAAAATGCTCTTCGAGTGTTTGTCCTTCCTGTAATTTGAGTGTCAGAAATTTTTTTTGTAAAAATAATTGTCTGGAAATCGTTTTTCTCTCAAAAGTAGCTTTAAGAGATTCCCAAACTTTCTTTGGTGTCGATTTGTCTTTTACATATTCCAAATGACTATCCGCAATTCGACGAATAACCATTGACATACACTTTCGTTCGGCTATTTTCTGTTTTTCGATATTTTCCAATTTTTTTACTTATCCCGCTTCCGAATCTAAAGGATTCGTTTGTAATTCCTCAACCTCGTGTATTTCTTTTTCCACGCACTCAATTAGGTTATGTTTAGCTAGGAGAATTTCCATACGGAAGTTCCAATTATTAAATCCGGTTCCGTCGAATAATGCTACTTGATATTTATCTTGATCCATTTTTCTGGGCCCATAACCTTGTAACAATTATGGATTAAATAAATTGAGCGAGATATTTATGGATATGAAATAGAGTTTTAATAATTGTGCTAATCGAGATGTATACAAAGTTAGCGAAAGTAAGTAGACTAACTAAACATGAACATACAAAGAAGAAGATCTATTTGCAGTACTACCAACCTATATCTAGTTACAAATCACATATTATTTAATTGTACATATATAAACATTAATTCCCTACATATTAACACTTATTTAATACTTAGATGTTTTTAACTATTCAATATTTGTAGTAAAAACCTTTCCCTATAAAATTTGAATAAGTAAAAACAATTCTGTATACGTAAAAGCCGATTCAGAAAACACATTCAAAACCATATAGTAATATGTTTTTCAATAGTTTTCTGCAGTTCATTTAACTTTATGTATATTGTTATGAAACAATTGAAACCTAGTCATTTCTTGCAGTACTTAATAAGTTCTAACAGAATTAATGAGGTAACGACAGCTCTACAGTAGTATTTCTTCATACGAAAACGCATAAATTATCTACTTATATCACTATACATACATAAACACTTCATTCGCATACATTCACTTTATAATCTTAGTACATTAATCCTAATTACGCACACGTGTATTTACATCGTTCAGTATATTACATACAATGATATAAAGAAGTGCTTCATATATACTAATCGATACTGAGCTCCGTCATACACAGGTTTGCAACTTAAGATGAAAGGCCACCTATCGGTAAAACTGAAATTACACGCCTGCAGTGACACGTAAAAAACATATTCTAACGTATTGAATTCGTATTGTACAATCCTGAAAGTTACATATCGCTAAAGTCAATAAAGTAATTACTGACTGTTCGGGATATAATCACAAAAAAGGGTTGCTTGGGGTCGGTTAGGAGCCCCCCCCCCCCCGTTACAGGTTAAACACCCATGCATATGGGAAGGGAGTACACATGCCTGGGTCGCCGTTTCTAATTGTGTTTGGTTGGGTTTCCCGAAGTCTTGGCCCGTTCAGGGCATTTCTAATCAGTTTATCGAGAAGATCCTAAGCGATCAGATCTAGAGCGTGTGACAATGCTTGGCCCAAGACTGCGGGAGGTGCGGACGGCTGACTGCGGACCCCGGGACGCTGTTCGGACTTGTCTGTGAGTAAGTAGTCATTTACGTAAGAGGATGTCGGGAGCAATTAGTCTGTTAATTATTGTTGATTAATACTATCAGACATTTTTATATCGTTTATATATTTACATATTTGCATGCGATGTCTGGGGCAGGGCCCGCTTCTCGTAGCCCCACTGACGAGTCCGTGAGCGGGCCCGGGACGAAACATCAGCAATCTCGTAGTAATTAAGCAGGTTTATATTGTGCGTGACATTTCTTGCCCGAGTTAATTGTTCGGTTGACGTCTGCCTTAGAAATAGGAGAACGACGGCTTTCTCAACATTCATACCCCCTTCCCCCGGGGCCAGGGTGCTCTCTATTTATTGATTGCACTTGCGCCATATACAGTCCAACATAAAGCCCCTATTTCCCGAACACTGACTGACACATTCAAATCCAATAATTAGCAATATGGATCATTCGATGAATTTTAAAACTTATAGTCATCTGAATTATCTATATTGCTAATTATTTGATTTTAATATATTGATACGTATAAGTACTTATTGACTTTAGTGATACCTCAGATAGAAGATAAATATCCCGATGACATTTCCAGAATATTGCTTTTGAGACATTAATATTCTGGAGATGTTATCAGGGATATTTTAGAGACATCTGGTTCTGGTGATATCTGGTGATATCTGCAATATTCTAGAGACATTGTAGAGACGTTCTGAGTTTATTCTGTAATATAACATATAGATTCTGGAAATGTTATGCAGATATTCTTTAGACATTCTGAAGACATTTCGGTCACAAAGAAAGCATAAAAAATAGAACGAATTATTATAGATATTTAATTTGATTTTTATTGTTATGCCTGTTTCGTTTGATATGTTATTACGAAATATACAGTTTGGGCATTCCACGTCAGATCGGCAACATTTTTAATTTTAGTTTTATCAGTTGTGTATTGTTAGGACATGCAAAATAAGTATTCTTGACCATATAAAACATTTTAAAATCAACTGTAGTAAAAGTTGTGAGGATAGTTAGGAAAATGTAATTTTCTTTTCTGGCAATGTTTAATTTATTTAAGCGCAAAAGTATCAGGACTGAAAATTAATGCAATTCATGTTTTTCGTAGTTTCTTTTATGCTCTTTCGCGTGAAAATATCCGCTTTAGCGTGTTGTTACAGGATGATGTTGTAAAATCGTTTTAGAGTTTTTGATTTACATTTTTCGAACGAAGGACCCTTTTTAAAATTCTGAAAAAATTCATAAAAAAGTTTTAATATCTACCCTTTATGGCAGCATACTTGAAATTTTGGCTCTGGATCTGTTTACAATAAAAACATCGACCTGAAAGATTGTAAAAAAATAAAACATTTTTTGTTCATTTTAAAGGTAATTCAATGTTCTACAAGATGTATTTTTCAAAATTATAACATTTGAATGTCTAACAACAAATAATGACCGAAAACTGTATACAACGTTTCTACGCAGAGAATCGGCTACCGCCGGCATTTGCATTACCTGAGATGTACCACGTGGAGGTCCCATGGTCGGGTTTGCATCTCTTCGGTGTGATTTGTTCAGATGGTTCCCCTTGCCGTCACCTGTATGTGTGTGTGTGCGTGCGCGCGCGCGCGTGTGTGTGTGTGTGTGTGTGGGTGGGTGGGTCTAAATCTTTTTTTTTCTGCCTCTTTTACTGTCTTTACTATCACAGAATTGATTCTCAGTAGTATCAGTGCTGCAGTATTTTAAACGAAGTTTATCTGTCCCTTCTGGTATAAATGAGTGATACTGCAATGTACCCTGCACTGTTTTAGCTTCATTAAAGCGTTTCTCTAGTTCCAGTCCAACTTGTGATTGTTTTTCGCTGGACAGTATAACTGTACTTTTCAACGTGTCCTTAGTCCACAAAAAAAGTTGGTGAGGGGTTAAAATCCGATTCGAGGAATTTGGTTGAAGGCTAGCTCGCGTTGCAAGTCTTTTTAAATTACCTGCAATGCCATCACATGGGCCCTTTCCGTGAGCTGTTGCAAAAAAAAATGCAACTCAGCTCATATCCCAAAATCTTTCTCGTGATGCAAAAGATTTGAAAAATTAAATTTATTTTTGTAATGTTGAGCAGCGCCACCAGAAATGTAAATTACACTTGTAAGATTAATTTTGTTCTTTAAATGGTTGATGATTAATCGCTGTGAAACATATACAGCGATTGTATTGTGAGTGACATCACCTGAAACAATAGCCATAGTTTCATAACATAACTTATTGTCTATCTTATAGTAACACATCACAGTATGTACTGAAGCCTGGTCATTGTTCCAATGGAACGACTGCGCAGCATCCTGCACAACAAACGCGTAATTTTCCGAAAAATCACATTGAACGAGAGCTTCGCCGTCTAATAAATTTTCTTTTCTCCATGTTAAATATCCGGATTGTTGCTTAGCAATATAATTGTGCGTTTTAAGTGCAATTAATTTCTTGCCTAATTCATCTAAAATTGTATTAACCCGAAGTTCTTTAGTTGTCATTGTTGCTCTGTCAGTACTGTTCCACACTGGAAATTGTATGCGCTCTATTTTCGCTGCACTAAATTGAGTTAGTAAAAACTCTTTAAGATCATCAGTACCGGGACAATGTTTGCATTTATTGTAATGGCAGTCAGGTGAAGGATTACTGCACATGATGCTATTGAGACATTCTTTGTAGCTAGATAAATGTTTTTCACTATTTTTTGTAATTAGAGGAATATAACTGCAGTCAATCATTAATTTTACATTTTGGTGATATACGCACACACGAACTACGTGCGTTTCATTTGAACCCGCAAGAACACAGTTTTTGGGTCGCAGTTGGGCAAATTTCCAGAAACCTACGTTTACACCTGGATGTATTTCTTTAAACAATGCCTACAGTTCTTTCAAATTACATAAAACTAATCGTTTTTTTAATTTGTTGTCGACTATTGTCAGGAAGTTTGATAGACACGTAATCCTTTCTTTTCTGGTAATTGACGACTGTTATCATCGTTTAATTAAATTGATACAACCAATTCATGTATCTCCTGAGACAGACTTCGGCCCTTTTTATTTTCTGGTTTCATCATGATACCACTAACTCCGAACTTTTCCAAATTCAGTTTTGTTTTTTTTAACGAGATCACGTGAACATCCGAAATATTTTGCAATTTTATTAACTGTCCAAGAATCAGGCGCTAATGACAAAATTTCAAATTTTTGGATCGAAGTTGTGTCAGGATGCATGAATTTGGCTTTTAATTCTTTAAGTATTTCACAAGAATCTTTGCCACATGAGGTCTTATCATCATCTTCGAAATCCGACAGATTACTGGAGTCGAATAAATCCTCATCTACTTCAGAATAATCAGAAGCATTTGCGGAGAAAGTATCACAGTTTATGAGAGATTCGTCACAGTAATTATCATCCACTATCGAATTTTCAATTAAGTTTTGTTTTTTGGCAGGGGGAGGCAAAAAAGAATTTTGAGTGCGATTAGTTGAACAATTAGAGACATCAGAGACGACCGATAGATCTTTTTTTTTGCACAAGCTCACGTTTTACAATTGCGTCAACATTTTCACGACAAGAGCTACAAAGCAGTGAACAATTTTGGACATTTTGTAGCACTTTAATTTGTGTCGATGTCACACGGATTTTCTTTTTAAAAAGGATTGCAACACCTATCTTTAAATGGCTCAGACATTATAAAACTAACTATGAATTAGAATCAGAAGTGAGATGCGGGTTAATGAAAATAAAGCTTCTTAAAATCTTATTCTAAAGCCTCAAATACTTTTTCGGTAATAATATCAGATTTACTGAAGAATTCAAAACGCTGGCAAGTTGGCCTGTTTATAGTCTCGCAGTAACTCATTTTACGAGTTAGAAATCGATAAGACGTAGCAGCGCCACAGTACGAGAGCTTTAAAAAACAATGCAATGTCGGCGGTAGACGATTCTCTACATAGAAACGTTGTATACAGTTTTCGGTCATTATTTGTTGTTAGACATTAAAATGTTATAATTTTGAAAAATACATCTCGTAGAGCATTGAATTACCTTTAAAAAAAAAAATGTTTTATTTCGACCAAAATTGAACGAGATAATCGAGGTTGAATTTGAATAAAATAAGTCCCGTGTATTATGCAGTTTATACGTTAATCGGGGGACTATTTACTTACAATCTCTCAGGTCGAAGTTTTTATTGTAAACAGATCCAGAGCCAAAATTTCAACTATACTGCCATAAAGGGTAAATATTAAACCTTTTTTGTGAATTTTTCCAGAATTTTAAAAAGGGTCCTTCGTTCGAAAAATGTAAATTAAAAACTCTAAAACGATTTTACAACATCATCCTGTAACAACACACTAAAGCGGATATTTTCACGAGAAAGAGCATAAAAAAAACTACGAAAAACATGAATTGCATTAATTTTCAGTCCTGATACTTTTGCGCTTAAATAAATTAAACATTGCCAGAACAGAAAATTACATTTTCCTAAATATCCTCACAACTCTTACTGCAGTCGATTTTAAAATGTTTTATATGGTCAAGAATACTTCTTTTGCATATACTAACAATACACAAATGATAAAACTAGAAGTAAAAATTGTGTAAAAAGACGTTGCCGATTTGACGTGGAATGCCCCAATTATACAATTTCGTTCGCAAATAAGTCTATGAACCTGAAAATAATCTACCCCGACTGAGGATCGAACCCGGATCTTCAGTTTACTACGCTGACGCCTTAACCACTACGCTACGCTCGCATATATATTATTACCGCTTGAAAAAGAGTAACTTACACTCAAACGTAGAAGGCATATTGATAAATGTGGATTTAGTTCAAGTAAAAAAGCATTTCCTTGCAGACGTTAATATTTACTTACTCAAACATGTTACAGATTTATTTTTATCGTAAAAAATGTAAATGTTATTCAATTTCAATTATATTTAATTAATTTCGTCATTTCTATATAAGAAATAATGGTATTTTAAATGTTATTTTCATGTTTATTCTTCATTTATGAATAGGTTAAATAAACATTTTTAAGAAATTTATGTAATATTATTTTTAACGAGGTTGATTAAAATATGTTATGTATACGTCACCTCTTTTCCATGTAAGTTACTTAAGGTATGAGCCTCTGCCAAATAGGATTAACCCTTCCTCGACACACCTTTTTTTTCCATGAAGAACGACACTCCGGGTCAATGTGACCGAGACGAACTTTGATCGCTCGCCATTCAGTCATGAATGCACCGATCGATCTATAGAAATTCTGACGTATATTTTGGACATACGTAAACGATAACCGATGATAAAAAAAATATTAAAAATTATTAACATGCTTAAAAAAATTCGCGAAAAAAACGTTTTTTGAAAAAATCTATTTTTTCAATCCCTCGACTGCCACCAGAGGGCCATGAAACCGCCATTATTTGAATTGCTGGAAGGATATAAGCCTTCAAACTGAACCAACGGGTCACATTGACCCGCAGTGTCGAGGAAGGGTTAAAAATGATTAAGAAGTATTTCTCGGTTTTCAATACTTCTTCGTTTACTGAACGGTCGAATAATGCTCTGATGTCTCTAAAAATGTTCTTCTGAGTTTTCGTTTTTTTCAATTTTTCTCAGGTTTTCTGCTTTGTCATATATTTCTATGATTTACCAACATCAATTTGCATTTTTTTAAAATTACTTACAAATTCATATAAAAAAAGCCTGAAAAAACGGAAATTGCATTGATTTCGATAAGTAGGTAACAATATTTCTAGATTGTATCTAGAAATTCTCTGCATTACCATCTTTTACGCACAGTAATAGTCACATTTAATTATACAGAATAATAAAGATATATGTCTGGTAAAAAATGAACATATATGATTTATTATTTTAAGAGTTATTTTTAAGAAATATAGAGAGTATTGAATAAAATTACAGTAGTAATTATGCATTTCAGTGAACTCCCCTATCAGGACGGGCGACCGCACTTTAACGGTAATTTAACCGAAAAAAATAACCGGTCGAAAACGGCCAAAAAATGACCGTTGTACAACCATAATTACCGCGAAAAAACCTGGGAAAGGCATATGGTTAGTATTCTTAAAATAACTACAGAATAACCGATAAAAAACCGATCTTCAAGAGCGTCGACCGGTCGTTTCCAGCCAAATTACCGCAAAATAACCGATGAAAAACCTCTCTTCAAGAGCGTCGACCGGTTGTTTCTAGCGAAATTATCGCTAAATAACCGATGAAAAACCACCATTCCAAAGCAGCGACCGGTCGTTTCTTGCACAATTACCTCAGAATAACCGATGAAAAACTATTGTTCCAAAGCGTCGACCGGATGTTTCTAGCGAAATTGATCATAAATAACCGATTAAAAACCGCTCTTCTAGAGCGTCAACTGGTCGTTTTTCCCAAAATGACAGCAGAATAACCGATGAAAAACTGTTCTTTCAGAGCGTTGATCAATTGTTTCTCGTAAAATTACCGCAGAATAACCGATAAAAAACCGTAGTACCATAGGGTGGATCGGTCGTTTTTCTTAAAATTACCGTAGAATAACCGATAAAAAACCGCTGTACCATAGCGTCCACCAGTCGTTTCTCTCAAAATTACCGAAGAATAACCGATGAAATACCATTGTTCCAGAGGGACGACCGTTCGTTTTTCACAAAATTCCCGCAGAATCGCCGATAAAACGTGTCGTAGAAGAGCATCGACCGGTTAATTCTGTCGTAAAAATACCACACAATAATCGACAAAAACCGCTGTTCAAGAGCGGCGGTCGGTCGTTTTGAACCAAAATTACCGCAAAATAACCGATGAAAAACCGATCTTCCAGAGCGTTGATCAGTTGTTTCTCGTAAAATTACCGCAGAATAACCGATAAAAAAACCGTAGTACCATAGGTTGGATCGGTCGTTTCTCTCAAAATTACCGAAGAATAACCGATGAAATAACGTTGTTCCAGAGAGACGACCGGTCTTTTCTTTCAAAATTACAGAAGAATAACCGATGAAAAACCGTTGTACCATAGCCTCGACCAGTCGTTTCTCTCAAAATTGCCGAAAAATAACCGATGAAAAACCGCGGTTCAAGAGCGGCGGCCGGTCGTTTCGGACCAAAATAACCGCTGAAAACCGCTCTTCAAGAGAATATAGTTAATAATTATTTGCAATAACATGTATATATATGAAGTTTTTATTTACTCATTTTCTGTTTTGTTATGTATATCTATAATCATCTTTTATAGATCTAACAAAATTGCTCAGTCACTGTAGTAAATGTGTATGTAGGTACCACCATGAGAGAATTCACAAACGTGCTTAGTAAAAACCCGAATGGTCAGGCTTATTGCACGAGTTACGGCTTTGCTAGGGGATTTCGACGCCACCTAGCGCTGGCCGAGAAAACTCTATTTGAATGAAGGGTACTGTTCGTCGAGACGTATCGTGTCGAAATGACCGCTGAATGACCGCTAAAAATCTATTTCTCGCAAAATGACCGGTCGGCGATCTTGATTAACAGATTTTTAGCGGTTATTCAGCGGTAATTTCGACACGATACGTCCCGACAAACAGTACCCTTCATTCAAATAGAGTTTTCTCGGCCAGCACTAGGTGGCGTCGAAATCCTCTAGCAAAGTAGCGCCGTAATTCGTATAATAAGCCTGACCGTTCGGGTTTTCACCATGCACGTTTGTGAATTCTCTCATCGTGGTACCTACATACACATTTACTACAGCGACTGAGCAGTTTTGTTAGATCTATAAAAGATGATTATAGATATGCATAACAAAACAGAAAATAAGTAAATAAAAACCTCATATATAAATATATTTGCAAATAATTATTAACTATTATATTAGTAATTTTGGTCCGAAACGACCGGACGCCGCTCTTGAACCCCGGTTTTTCATCGGTTATTCTTCGGTGATTTTGAGAGAAACAACCTGCCGCCGCTCTTGAACAGCGGTTTTTTATCGTTTATTCTACGGTAATTTTAAGAAAAACGACCGATCCACCCTATGGTACTACGGTTTTTACCGGTTATTCTGCGGTAATTTTACGAGAAACAACTGATCAACGCTCTGGAAGAACGGTTTTTCATCGGTTATTCTACTGTCATTTTGGGAGAAACGACCGGTTGAGGCTCTAGAAGAGCGGTTTTTAATCGGTTATTTACGATAAATTTCGCTAGAAACATCCGGTCGACGCTTTGGAACAATAGTTTTTCATCGGTTATTCTGAGGTAATTGTGCAAGAAACGACCGGTCGCCGCTTTGGAATGGTGGTTTTTCATCGGTTATTTAGCGATAATTTCGCTAGAAACAACCAGTCGGTGCTCTTGAAGAGAGGTTTTTCATCGGTTATTTTGCGGTAATTTGGCTGGAAACGACCGGTCGACGCTGTTGAAGATCGGGTTTTTATCGGTTATTTTGCGGTAATTTTGCTGGAAATGACCGGTCGACGCTCCTGAAGAGCGGTTTCTTATCGGTTATTCTGCGGTGATTTTATAAATTTTAACCATACGCCTTTTTCTCGTAGTCCGGTTTTTTCGTGGTAATTACGGTTGTACGACGGTTATTTTTTGGCGGTTTTCGACCGGTTATTTTTTTTCGGTTATTTTGCGGTTGCCCGTCCTGATAGGGTCCTCGTTCCGAGAGAACAAGAGGATACTGATTTCAACTATAATATCTTCAGAATATCTCATCTGCAATGTATTGCAAAGATTCTCACAAAACATTCTAGCGATGTTAAATTTGAGATGCAGTGAGACATTTCAAATGAGACATCTCCAGGATATTCTATGAATAATACATACAGAATGTCTCAAATGAAATATTCTCAGAATGTCTCATCTGCAATGTTCTGCAATATTTTCTGAGCAACGTTCGGTCGAAATCAAGTTTGAAATGTTGTGAGACATTTCGAATACCACATTTCTAGAATATTCTGAGAATTATACATGTAGAATGTTTCAACTGAAATTTTATCAGAATATCTTATTTGCAACATTTTGTTTGAGAAATTTTCAGAATATTCTAGAGATGTTGCAATTGCAATATTTCAATCGTAACGTTTGTGATATTATGGGGTTATTCTGGAGATTTGATTCTGGATCATATAGATTATGTATACCCAGTAAACGAAAACGAATAGAAAGTTAAAAATACGAATTGAAATGAATTCAAGGGAATTAAAATGAATTAAAAAGTGGATTCAATTAATCGTTTTCATGCGTTTCAATTCATTTTAATTCACTTCAATTCATTTCAATCCGTATTTTTAACTTGTAACGATTCGGAGTCATTGTTTAATAAGTCATTAAGAATCGTACAAACATCAAAATTTACAGTCAATTATTAGTCAATTTCATAAATAAAATTACAGATATGAATCGTTGGTGCTGAAATAAATAAAAGTCATTATTATATTTGGTCAATCAATTAAAATTATATTTTCACACTTTGAATTTATAATAATCGAACTCGTCCATAAAACAATACTGACCACACACATACCAAACATACTCGAAGTCAAATAATCGCGGATAAAACAATAAGAGTCAGAATAAACTTCGTCGACGGTATACATTACGCGGATAAAATAAATAAATTAACACGATATGACGCGGTCACAGATTCATTTGCTCACACACACATACATTAATATATATATAAACATTTTATATAACACACACATTTTATGACATTATACAAGGAAACGGATATACAAGGAAGGAGAAACCATATTATCAAAAATTTTTAGCAAAATCAGAGGGGACCGGTTTCACGGCTTGGTCAAATTCTATAAACTGAATTATACCATGAATAAACTGCAAAAAAATTGAACATATACCTAAGAAGTATCTTTAATAATGATTAAGAGTTTAAGAAGTGGTTCAGAGTACTTTATACCTTGTTGTCGACTCCTAATCATTGTTCTTGCACTGTGTTCTCCACTTTACTTATATTAATTTATAGTGTATTTGTTTTCAGAAATGTGTATAAATTTTTATATAAAGAGAGAAACGCAAGCTGTACATGTTAATCATTTTTTTAGACTCTGGGTCAAACCCACGTGGCATTCGGTGACGCTGAAACCATCGGACTATATACCACTATATAATATGTGCTAAACGTGCCCGAACCTCGTTCTGAGCATGTTCAGCACTCATTTGCGAGCTTAACGTTAATACTACGAAGAAAAATGCATATAACCTTTTTTGTAGAGAATTTTGTGCTCTACACACACCGTTCCTACAGTATAACAAAAATGTCAAAGAAAACTGTTGACGGCATCTTATTCTACGTATTTTGTACTTTAAAAGTCAATTTTGATCATTTATGCAATATTTGAGTTTAATATAAAAACACAACAAATCAATTTTGCATCGATACCCTACTGCTTTAATAATTAAATAATGATATTCAAGACACGCACAATAGCCCTTCGTGTAAAATTATTAAATGATATATATATATATATATATATATATATATATATATATATATATATATATATATATATATATATATATATATATATATATATATCATTTAATAATTTTACATATATTATAAATTAATATATGTAAATTAATAAACAATTAATATAATTTACATATATATATATATATAATTATCATTAAATTGCCATTAAATAGCCAGGGAAAAATCCTTAAACTTATGTCTGAAATATTTTCCCCGAAAATGTCCTCTCGATGAGATATTTTGGTGCGCCGGGACTTTTGGATCACCCTGTATATATAAATATGTGAAAGGGTTGTTATAGGGACAGTTATGAAAAAAGTAGCTATTATGAGGACATATGGTCTATTTGGATATAAAAAGTGTATATTTTGGGACCATGTTACTTCGGGGATATTTAAATTTATAGATGAACATATGAGTATAATACAGAATATCGGGAGAGTCAGGAAGGCTGAGGTCCCCGAAAGGCATTGTTAGTTTGAAGACATGTCCTCGAAATATGGCTCAGTAGTTGGTATTCTTGAGTAGTCTGACGACAACCAGAATTTAATTCCTACTTTTTTTCTAATAATAACAGTTATATACATTTATATTAGGATAAAATGTGGTTATATAGAATTGCATTAAACAAGTAATATTTTGTCTGGTATGGATATACTACCATCACACTATAATTCATCGCGTTGTTGAGTTGTCGCGCACCTATCGGCATGCAATGAAAACACAGCTAGGTACACCCTATGGCGCAGCACATCAATGGCCGTCGCAATGTGCGCTCTTAAAAAAATCATAACTTTGGAACGGAAAGAGTCGCCATCAATTTTTTTTTTAAATGAAACGCGAGACATTTTTCTACACGGCACTTGAAATTAAGTTTAAAAAATATTTTATGGAAATTTTTAGGCAAGACAGAATCACAAATAGGAGGTTATTATAAACAATTTCATGTATTGTTATTATAAATTTCGAAAGCTGTGAAGGTCGAAAAACATAGGTAATTTACTGCGTTACATTGTCTAATAAAAAGAGAATGTGAAGGTCAACCAATATTTATTATTTCATTAGATATTATTATTAATAAAATGTCTTGTTTTTACATTATCGTTGAAAATGACGTCTTTCTAATGCTTGACCTTACAAAATTCAATCAGAGAGATTGAAAAGTGTTGGCTGTTACACATTAGTATTGCCATGTGTCGAAAAACAAATTGCAAAAGTCGCCTTCATTAAAGGTCAGATATTGCTTTATTATAGTCGCGTCTCCGTGATTATGTGGAAATACACCGATTTGTTTTCTTGAAACTTTAAAAATTGTATGCAGGTCCAGGCGCTTTTAAAAGGTAATTGCACAATTTCTTCAAAACATTTCCTCTTTCCCAAATTTCGGCAATCCGTGACGTAATAGAAAGGAGGCAGCCCAATGCAATCATTCCAATGTAGTATTGCCATGTGTGGACTGTCGAAAAACAAATTTTAAAAGTTGCCTTCATTAAGGTCAGATATTGCATCATTATATTCGCTTCTCCGTGTTTATGTAGAAATAGGAACCTTATTGAAAGCGAAAGTAAAATGATCATTTCCTCGTGCGTCCTACTATCATCTCTCTCGCTTTTGCATACTCTTTGTTAGATCCATTACCATTAGTAGTATACCGTTTTCATGTTCGTCGATTATCCGTCGATTCACTTATTCACCGTACATTTGTTTTTCCGAAACTTTCGAAAATGTATACAGGTCTCAACATTATCTCTTTACCAAATTTCGGCAATCCGTGACGTAATAGAAAGGAGGCAGTCTAATTCAAATATTCCAATGTCATAATTTCTATGATCTCTCTCGCTCTCGCATACTATTTGTTAGATCCGTAACATTAGCAGCATACCGTTTCCACGATCATCGTCATCGCCGGTTTCCTGCCGATCATTTTCATCATATATTTTTCCATGCATACAGGTGCAGACGCGTTTAAAGTCATTACGCAATTTCATCAAAACATATACTACGTGACACATTTTCTCTTTCCCAAATTTAGGGAACGTCTGCCATAATAGAAAGGAGATAACCTCATTTCCGTATTTTATCTATAGGAATGACCTGACGGGTCACCCGTAGGCCAACTTATCCCTTCGTTAACAATGGTAGCATTAATAAATAAATAAATAATTTACAATAATAATATTTAAATAGTAATAAATATCATATAATCCGAATAGCGTGTATTAAAATGTATAATATACACGAAGAACATTTTTCATCGTCAAAATCAGTGACGTAACAAATTTACCCCAGAATAATCATGCAAGCAGCACCATCTTCTGTGATACGCTTATTCCCTATGCACTTATCTATTCACGGTATTTACGTGTTTTCATGACGTTCGAACCGTAGCTACACGAGTTTGGACACGTGGGTAATGTAATTAATCGTGTTCCTGACCGTTTTTTAATATGTGTACAATTTACCACATCTTAAACATCGCCATGCAGCTTTCGACCTGTTAATTATCCGTAGACTTTACTATACGATAACAATGAATCTGACTTCCCATAAGTGACGAATACATAAGAGTATCGACTTGCTTTTAATGTAATTAATTAACCTTCATTTAATATTTTTCACTTTTAAAATTTCTGAGAATAATAAGATCAAATTGACGATGTAAGCATGTAAAATTCAACAGTTTCTCTGTACGCATATATCTGTACGCATAGTTTTGTGTCTTTTAAGTAAATAGAGTTGCGCTTGAGCCGTCGGACGGAACGGACGTAATTAATACGACATCGCAAATGAACTGCAATATTGTTCATTCGTACGCGATATAAGTGTATATAGCACCAACAACTAAATTCCGAAACGCGAGTGAAAACGATTAAGTTACTTAAATTATTAAATGTGAAAGTGAACAGTGATAAAAAACAAACAAAAAAGAATAATATTCCCAATAAGCATTGCATTCGGTATAGGGAATCTTTGGCCGCGAGGGTCTGCGGAAGAAGAACCGTACACGGAAAAATTTTCGATAACACTGCTGTCTCGACACACTCAGCTGCTTCACCGTGCGGGAAGTTTCTGAACTACCTCCTTTCGAGGCGGCTGCTGTCGAATTTCGAGAGCGCTGATACCTCGAGACGGTGCAGAGGTGCGCCCGGAAACATGTTACGGTAGAGCCCTCTTTATAGAAAGAGAAGGCGGAAACCATTTTGGCGCGCACATGAGCTCGATGTTTTCAGCAATGATTCAATCCCATGTTTCTTATATATTTATTTGTTGCTCAACTAGGGTCTCCGGAAAACCCTTTTTCGACTCAGCGCTTCCCACAATAGGGGGTGCTATATATTTCGCTAATAATCTCCCATTTGAGATATAATAACTCCATTGCGGGAATCTACATCCATCAGCTCAACAACTTACTCGGATTCATCCATAGCCTGCGAACAAAAGTAGAAGCTTCGGACCACCAGGAATTGCCCTGTGGTCGGTGCGACGCACAGTCACTCTTTCAGGTGAAAGATTCCTGATAGGGATCCATACTTGGAAGGGTGACTATGAAAAATAAATAAAAACGAGCGTTGCGCCCGCTACGGCAAAGATAGCAGGCCGATTGCTGAGTGGGAGACACGGCTGCCTTACCATCAGAGGGTAACCCCTGATGATAAAGTAGTTTGTCGACTGTATCTGTCTGGGTTTTCCGTAGTTTTCCCAGACCCCGTGCAAATGCGATACAGAGGGGTCTCAAGACGTTCTACGGGGCGCAGTAATGGGGGGACTGGCTCTGGGTGGGTGTTGCTATGTGCTGTTATGTATTGTCTTGTAAATGTTTTCGATTGTATGTCCGACCTATCCACCCGAGAGCCGACCCGCGAACAGGCAAAAATGTCATTAAAGCGGGGGATACTTCCTATCCTTTATCCTTTATATATTTATTTTATAAGATTATTTATTATACAACTATTTTAGTAACAATTTATCCTGGGCATTATAATAGTATATTATTCACCAAGGGGGCGAAGGAGGGACTTTTGAATTACGAGAGCAACTTTAGGGCCCCAAGTCGAGGACGAGGGGTAATAACATTGCTCGAGTTGTTCTAAGTCCCCGCCCCCGTGGTGCATACGATATTTTATGTAACGATGGCAAAAAAATGGAATTTTTTGATCAAAAAACGCCTTTTTTGTGCATGTGTTACATAAAATATTTTAAACAATTTAATTAAATATAAAATACTACAGAATGTTGTTTTATCTTTTTTAAATGGCTTATTTTTAATATTATATATATAACTTAAGGGAAGTATACTTAATTATAATATTTATAATTTTTTAACACAAGAATAAAAATTATTAAACTTAATGCAAATAAAATAAAAATTATATTTATAAGAAATTTTACATATTTTATAAATACTTACATTTTTCTATAATTGTAGAAATCTCACGTTTTTCCAGGTATACCAAACATTTTTTATAAAATTGGAAGTAGTTATTTTTTTATTTAGAGATGTATAGAAATGGTATGTCATTTATAAACTAAATTTGATGAAGCAAGTCTCATTTCGGCCATATGCTCAAATTAAATTCTGTGAAACTCGTCCATAATTTCGCAAAGGCCTGTTTTACTTGCCGGGATTTCCTACAAGGCAATTGATGTACCCCGTATTTTATATTTTTATTTTATATTGTAAATGTTAGGAAACGAAACCCTTTCTCCAAGGGACAATTTTGTATCCCTATATATGAGAAAATAAATTATCTATCTATCTATCTATCTTATAAACTAAATTGAATTATTAAATATTAATTACTTTTTAATAATACAAATTTTATTCATTTTGTTAAGTAAGGTAAGTATCTGTATTTATAATTATATTTATTATAATTTTTTTTGAATATTATTTTAATAACAATTTCAATTCATTTTATAAACGTTTAAATAAATAGTAGGTTAGATTTTGTAACTTTCATGTTATTTTCTAAATTTGTTAATTATTAAAAATGTAGAAATTTTGTAAAAACATTTAAAATTGAATCAAAGATTGAGACAATTAAAAATTAAAAGTAAAAAAATATTTAATAACAATTGAAAGCCATTGCATACAATATAATATCAGTTGATGCAAAGTAATGGGATTTAATTTTGTTTACATTCACTTATTAACCACCAAAAGGGACATTAGTGCGAACTCCATTATTATTTATTACATTGTTATAGAAATATATATATATTTTCTTAAAAATAAATATATACAGTTTTAACAAAAGAAACCCATTTATACGTTTCCGATTTGTTAATTTTTCGCAAAAATAATGATTTCATGACGAAAAAACCTATTTTTCCAGAAAACTGTTAATAACAATTTTTAATTGTTTTTAAACATTCATATTACATTTCACTAAACCAATCGATTAGTAATATAAAATTCCAATTCCCACTTTTTTTTATAATTATTATTATTTTTACTATTACAGTTGCCATTATGTTATAATCAAATATTAATGACTTGCGTTAATATGTTGTGACAAAGAATACGCAGCACAACCTATAATTTTAATTGCTTATATACATCTAATTATTGACAGGCACAGTGAAAATCGAATTTGTCATTGATGGTTATCCTCTCTTTTTCGAGGCAACAGTCCTCTCAGGTCTTTGGGGTGACAGTTGCCTCGCAGCTTCGATACGGCTGATGTGTCTGATTGGGTGCAGTAGGTATATCTAGAAGAGTTGTGGACAGCGAGATTACCGTTGGCGCTGCTGAGCGCTCGACATTTTTTCCGTGTAGCGATTCAACATTCCGGCGAATCTGATCTGCTGACTCAGTCGTCGGGTCATTCAACGATGTCTTCACCGGCAAACAGAAATGCGACACCTGAAGGTCAATGGACAATTGCAGAAAATAAAAAAAACGTGAAAGATCTAGTCCTGATGATATTAATAAAGGCCGCAATGCAAAACAAACGAACATTGTTGATTATTGGTTAGCCACACTACCAACCACTATAGCAAACAGTTTTGCATCATTGGAAAATGTGGAAACTGAAGATACTGAACACATTGAAAGCACTGCAAAAACGGTTAAAGCCCCGCCTATATTTATCTCGGGTGTTGGAAATATCAGTCCATTATTAGATCTGCTTAATACAATAGCCAAAGATAATTACTGCATTAAAGTACAGAATCAAGAACAGGTTAGAGTTCAAGCTAAATCTATTGAAACCTACGATGTAATAATTCCTTCACTAAAAGAAAAGAATACAGAATATCATACCTATACAAAAAAAAAAACAAGAAAAACCGTTTAAAGTGGTACTCTGTTGTATGCATCATTCTACAGAAATAGAAAGCATTAAAAATGAAATAGAAAGCCATATGCATAAAGTTCGCAATATAATGAACATGCGTCAGAAAACAACAAAAAAACCTCTGTCCCTGTTTGCTGTGGAGCTAGAAGCAGCAGACAATAATAAAACTATTTATACAATTGAATTTTTACTTAATATGAAAATAAAGTTGGAAGCACCGCATTATCGTCGCGAAATACCACAATGCTCTAACTGTCAGAGATACGGACATACTAAGAACTTCTGCTCTCGTGCACCGCGATTTGTCAAGTGTACTGGCAACCAAAAAACATCAGACTGCTTACGTAAAGAAAAGTCTGATCAAGTTAAATGCGTACAATGCGACGGAAATCACCCTGCTAATTACAAAGGATGCATCATCTACAAACAATTGCGAAAAGCCCAATTTCTAACTTTGAGAAATAAACAGACAACAACGAACCAAAATGTTGCGACAAATATCGCACAAACCTTGCTGCCCGTTCCACGGCCTAGGTCGGACGGACCTATTCATCCAGGTTCTACTTATGCCCAGGTAACAGCCAACCAAAAGACTCAACCATCTCTGCTGTGTACTGCCCCCCAAAGCATGCTACAAAACAGGACGAGTTCGAAAAGTACCTAAAAAAGCTGGAAAATCGCTTTATTACAGGAGGTGATTTTAATGCCAAGCATCCACAATGGGGCTCTCGGTTAACACGGTTAGTCTCCTAAGGGTAGAGAACTTTGTAAAGCCATGAAGCATTTGAATCTAGAATCAGTGTCAACGGGGAACCAACGTACTGGCCCACAGACAGAAGAAAAATACCAGATGTCATTGACTTCTATATTACGAAATGCATAAATAAAAAATACTTAAAAGTAAAATCATGCCTTGATCTATCTTCAGATCACTCGCCTATACTACTTACATTAAGTAGTATAATTATCGAAAAAGAAAAACCGTGCGTATTGTGTAGCAAAAAGACCGATTGGGCATATTATAAAACTCAAGTCGAAGAAACGCTAAACATATTTCTACCGTTAAAAACAGAAAATGACATCACTGAGGCGGTAGAGCATTTCAACCAATGTATACAACAAGCAGCAAGGAATGAAACTCCAGCCAACTCAACAATGAGAAACGCTGATGTATCTTTGGCACTAGTAAGACAAAAAATAGCAGAAAAGCGACAAATAAGAAAACAGTGGAAAATAACTAGATCCCCAGAGCTGAAAAGTAAGTTGAACATGGCTATTAAAAATCTGCGTAGATTGCTAAAAACGGAAGCAAACAATAATGTAAAGGACTATCTACGAACTCTTGGACCAACTCAGGGATCTGATTATTCACTTTGGAAAGCAACCAAGGGATTAAAACAACCTCAAACCTCAATACCGCCACTACCTTTACCCGACGGCAAATGGGCAAAAAGCGCGCAGGAAAAAACTGAAATATTTGTACAACACCTGACAGAGGTATACACTCCACACCCCAGTCAAACGCAATCCGAAGAATATGAAATACGCCGAAAACTTAACGAAACCTATCAGCTGGAACCTCCATTAAGAAAGTTTAAAATAAACGAAGTAATTAAAACTATTCAACATGATTGAAGTCCGAAAAAAGCACCAGGATACGACTTGATCAATGGCCAAATACTACAAAATCTTCCAAACACAGGCTGGAAATTTTTAACCCAGCTTTTTAATGCAGTATTGAGAACCAGCTTCTTTCCACGGCAGTGGAAAGTAGCACAGATTATTCTAATCCTGAAACCGGGTAAAAACCCTGAAGATGTCAAGTCGTATCGACCAATTAGCTTATTACCAATTCTTTCAAAAGTTTTTGAAAAATTGTTACTTCTGAGGCTAAAACCAATCATTGAAAGGAAGAAGTTGATCCCCAATCATCAATTCGGCTTCCGTAACAAACACTCTACTATCGAGCAAGCGCATCGAGTTTACAACAAGATATTATCAAGCTTAGAAGAAAAAAGTACTGTTTGGGTGTCTTTCTGGACATAACTCAAGCTTTTGACAAAGTCTAACACACTGTCCTACTGTACAAAATAAAGACAAACTTCCCTCTAGGCCATTATACCCTTCTAAAATCTTATCTCCAGGACAGGCACTTCTTCGTGAAATATCAAGATATATTTACGGAATTACACAAAATACAAGCCGGTGTGCCTCGAGGTAGCGTACTAAGGCCGATCCTCTACCTTCTCTATACCGCCGACCTGCCTACGAAAATCGAAGTAACAACAGTAACATTCGCAGATGACACTGCAGTATTATCTTCACACGAAAATTCACTTCTGGCGACTCAAATGGTGCAAAGCAGTCTTCATGACATTCAAAAGTGGCTAAACATTTGGAGAATAAAAGCTAATGAAACGAAATCAGTCCATGTGACTTTTACTACCCGAAGAGAGACTTGTCCTTAAGTATCACTTAACGGCCAACAGATTCCGCAATCTGAGGTAGCTAAATACTTAGGCATGCACTTCGATTGCCGACTGACGTGGAAAACACATATATTTACTAAAAGGAAACAGCTTGGACTCAAATTAAGAAAACTATTTTGGCTTTTAAATCGACAATCACAACTCACGCTTGAGAATAAGCTCCTGCTATACAAGGCGATTTTAAAACCAGTATGGACGTATGGAATACAGCTGTGGGGAACGGCAGCCAATTCTAATATAGAGATACTTCAACGCTTCCAGTCAAATGTATTGAGAATGATAGTTGATGCACCATGGTTTGTAACTAATGATGCCATACATCGCGACCTACAAGTGCTGAGTGTCAAAGAGGAAATCCAGGAATATAGCAAAAATTACCGAGAGAGACTAAAGAAGCACCCAAACATTCTTACAATCAACATATTGAAACCACGACTAATCAGGAGACTCAAGAAGAAAATTCCATTCGATCTTACGCACCAGAATAACAGATCCTTCTGGTGTATATTAAACTTTTACTCCCAGTGACATAATACTTCTTAACTTTATTTAAATTGATATTATATGTTTCAGTTTAATATAATAATTAAGAATATATGTATAAGGGCGCATCACTGGATGGGTACCTTCCACTATTAATTTGTACAACAAAAATATTGTTGAATGTCAACAAGATAGATTGTAATAAAATTGGGATGTTAAAAAAAAATAAGTAAATAGTTAAAGGAAGTGACAATGCTGCCATATTTTGATATGTTTAAAGAGATTGCAGAATCTGTGTATCGCAGAATTAAATATGCGGGTGCATCTGAAATGTATGAAATCTGAAACTGCGATGATACACTTTCTGATATGAATGGTTATGAAGCGATTACAATTGAATACGATATTCTCGAAAATTGGCTCCAGTTGACAATTAACCTTATTATCGCCCAGCAAACGAATATGAAAGTGAAATTGTTAAATTTTTCCGCGCATCTACTGCAAAGCGATAGCAATCTCGAGGGCCCGAGATTTCTTATTTTTAAAATACTTATATTGCCATTACTATACATCCCTCTGAAATTGACACTTTGCAGTCTTTAATCATCGGCGGTTGTCTGTATGTAGTATCATCACTCGTTTCAAAATGTTTATCGACGACATTCACGTAAATCTGGATGCATTTGCATTGTGAGTGTTAAGCATGACTATACTTCTTCAATTTCACGTTCTGCAAACGTTGAGATGAAATCTATAAGTAGAAACTCGATGTCTTTTGTTTCCATTAATGCAAGACGATTCACTTGATAATAAATTCTCATTGACCTTTGAAGAGATGCAGACCAGTTTTGAAGATTTTCCAGTATCCAATTTTTAAGCATTTTAACATGCTTAATATTTTGTTTAGCACACTTTCTGTTAAATGTATGATTTTCGCAATTTATCGACAATCGACGTTGTTGTTGTCCTATGAGTTTCGGTAGAGATGGACAGGCTAATATGTCTATGTCGACAACATTGTCAGCATCTAAAATTTTCTGCAACCTATGTCTTTTATTTGACTGCGCCTTTTATGTATATCTTGTGAGCACATGTAACGATGTCCTCCAACGTTTCGTTGATTGCATCAAAGGGTATATCGCCCGATTCCCATCGTAGACCACGATAATTGTGCATTAACCAATTGTTTCACGTTCAAAACATACTTTACAACATCACTGTCGGAAATATCCATAATGCACATTTTCTTCGGTATAAACCGATTACCAGGTCCGGGGAATCCTTGCACGTCGGCAATATTCTACATTTCTAGTACCTAATACTGATTTGCTTGTCCCCTTCATTAATTGACGCATCATTCTCTATCTCTCACACACTCTTTGCCACTTCCACATATGGCGTGGTACCTCCAATTCATGGATATACGTCGTCCCTTTCTCCCTAGATCGTAGTATCTCTTCGTCAAATCCTATGAATCGGAAACCAAATCAGAGTGTAACAAAAACAGATAGTTTTCACGGTGACTACATCCCTCTCGGTAACATCCGATATTCCTCTCGAGATTAGGATAGACGGTCCCATATGCGTCCATTGTTGATAGTTTGCGAGTTACGATACTCAGATGATGAAGAAGTTCATCGCTACATAAGCACACGTTCAATAATTATTGAATATTTTCTTATATAAGAGAGTAATTATATTTAACGTACAATTATATGATAAGTATATTCAACGATTTTTTCGTAAATGATGAAACAATTTAATATATAAGATCGTTATACAATTGTACTAAAACAAGCTTAATTGCGTTGTTTTGGAAATGTTGGTGACAAAAGTATGAATATGCAATTAAATGAATAATTTAACACACGTATCTCTATCATTAATTTCAATTATATAATTTTTGCATATTCTATAACATGTACATATTTACAATATTTGGAGACTGTACGTCAGTCTTTTCATTATCACGTTAAGACTAAAATGTGCGCCAAAATTGACTCTTGCCCGTCATTAATTATAGGCATCTAGTACATCGGAGCTTTGAAACACCTTTACCATATGTTGTATATTTTCTTAAATCTGAATGCATTCACGTTACTGATGTCAATAATACTCCTTTAGTTTCATCTTGAAACTTCTGATCCACACCTATCAAGGAGATTTCGTAAATTATAGGCAAAAGCTTTCACAGTTATTAATATGATTCTTTATAAGTCATAAGTTTGCAGTCGACGAGATTCATAATAAACATATTGTTTAATGTAGATCGTTAAGTATCTCATTCCTTACCTTACATTTAATTCCTCACAATATTAAATACGTACCCTTCAAAGCGTCGTGTTTTACCTTTGCTTATTGCATCTTGATGCTTATCCTTGAACGTTATTTATGAATAACTACATTCAAATATTCGCGGGCATTCACTTACACAGATATTCACAGATGGCGCGTTTCTCGCCAGCGCGCGAAACTGATAGATTATGAATAAATACAACTTCTGACTCAGTCTACTAATGGGTAAATATGTTAGCGTTCCGTTAATACCGTTTGCGTGCGTGCGTATATTAATTGTTATCTAGTTTAATATTATTGTGTAGGTCTGCGTTGTAATTCGTTTACTGATGTGTTTCTATGTATGGGCTTTGTGTATAAAATGTTAGAAAAGTTGGTTCTTGAATTAATAAATGGTGGTTAAAAGACATACATACGAAAACCAAATTTTTTCCCTTAAACTAGTCGGATTATTTAATTATATTAGCTTCGAATTTTTCTTGAACTGATTCGGAAATATTCCCGAACTGTTTAGAAATGATCTTAGGTATGGATATTAATATATAAGTCGAGCATATTACTTCACAGTTCGGGAACTCCTCATGAATTAATTTGACTTCTTCATGAAAAGGGGTCTAGAATATTTCTAATAAGACAGTTCCTAATCTTCTTTCAAGCATACTGAAATCCTCAACATCCGAACGAGTTCGGGAATTTTCACTGGATTATTATTTTCCGTGTACTTAAAAAGATAACTTGGCCATGACCTTCTTTTATCGATATCAGATTCCCAATCTGCATCACAATATCCTAATAATTGGTCATTATCGTCTTTCCTAAACGTCAGTTTCAGATGAAGAGTACCTTTTAAATATCGTATGATCCTCTTCAGAGCTTTCCAGTGTTGTGACCAAAATGAGAATTGAATCTGCTTACGTCATTCACTGCGAATACTATATCAGGCTTTATACACTGAGCCACATAAAGCAAACTTCCCACAGCTTCTTGGTAAGGTATTTTCAACAAATTTTCGTGATCCTCTTCTTGCAACATTTTAATCGATAACTTCGAATTCCTATCACTTAGGGTCGAGACTGTTTTGCAATTTTCCATCTTCAACCGCTGGATTATTTTTTGTATATACGTCGATTGATCTAATTCTATTTTCCCAATGCTTTGGCGAATCCTCATCCCAAGACAACACTTTCTTTCATCTATTCATAGCCCGTCAATTCGGTTTTGCTGTTGCCCTTCCCACAAAGATTTTTGTCACCTTTTTTGTTTCTTAACAATAAGAATTTCTTCTAGATCGAGGGAGCCCCCCCAAACCCTCCATGTCCGGCTTGCAAACTTGCAGGCTTGCAAAATGTCGAAACTTCGGGGGACACGCTTTCAACTCTAAAGGCAGACGGAGAATCTAGGCAGGTTCTGTAGTGGTTGGGTTAGGATAACCCCCCCCCCTTTCATTTTAAAATTTTGATTCAAAATTCTTTTCAGATCTTGCAGTCTTGTTCCATCTTTCCAGAAAATTAGAAAATCATCGACGTATATAGCAATTATCAGATCTAAGTTTTTATCAAAATAAACACACGGATCTAACTTTGATTTAACTAGTCCAAACTGTCTCAACACATTATCTAATTTTAAGTCGTCATGAATCATGGCTTCTTCTGCAGTTAATGGATTACTGTCACTTCTACAGTTATAGGCTATATATGTCACATAATCTGAAAAATCACGTGATTTTGGTTTTCGAATAGATCTTCTTAAACTTTGTGGCGTAAGCTCTGGTTCCTGCAAGGATGATTCTTCTGCAAGTTCATAGACCTCTTGATCGTCTGTTGAATCTTCAATGATATTTTCTTCAGAACTTTCTTCATCCTGATCGCTAGGGTTTTCATCAACTATTATGGTCTTTTCCCTCACTGGCTCTAAATTTGTTTCGATACAGATTTCATTCGATGATAAATCACTATCGCTTTCATAAAAGATGACATCTCTGCTGATAATAACACGTTTCGTCTATATATCCGAACATCGACAGCCCTTCGTATTATCATATATCCCAACAAACAACATCTCTTGTGAGTTTTTATCCAACTTACGTCGTTTTTCTTTAGGGACATGTACCATTACTCGAGTGTCAAAAATTCGAAGATGAAACACATCAACCTTTTTATTTGACCACATTTCTTCTGGAGTTTTTTCAATTACTGACGAACAAACTGACCGATTAATTATGTACACAGCCATGTGACAGGCTTCTGCCCAATACGAATAATCCAATTCCGCATCAAAAAGTATACACTTTGCCTTTTCAATTATTGTCTGGTTCATCCTCTCAGCGACTCCATTTTGTTGTGGCGTATACACATTTGTCGATTGGTGATGAATTCCATGGATGATACAAAACTCAGAAAAATTATTGGAGAAATATTGACACCCATTTTCGGTTCTTAAGATTTTTAACTTTTTCTCTAATTGATTTCCACTAAAGCTTTAAAATCCATAAATTTATTTAAAACTTCTGATTTTGACTTTAAAAAATAAATAAAGACTTTCCTCGTGTAATCATCAATAAAGGTAAGTATAAACCGTGCACCTCCAATTGATTTTACTTCCAGTGGACCAACTAATTCAGAATGTATCAATTCCAGAACTTGACTAGATTTTGACACACTATGTCCAAATGGCTTTCTCGAGTGCTTCCCTTCTGCACACACTTTGTAGTTTTTCATTCCAATTTCACAATCGTTAAATTGCACACCACTGACCACACCATCTCGCATTTTCTTGAGCTTCGTACAGCAAATATGTCCGAGTTGACGATGCCAGAGCTGCAGCAAATTTTCTTTGTTCTTGGTCAATAGACACTGATTTTTCTTGATACAAAATTTATACACGCCATTTTCAGCTTGACATTTTGAAATTACTTGATCATTCGAGTCATAAATAGTGCAACTATCATCGTCACACAGTACTTTATTACCTTTCTCCGTAATACGCTTAACCGACAGTAAATTAGTTGATATGTCTGGTACACATAAGACGTCACTAATATGTATAGTCTTCCCGTCTACTAATAACTCTGTGTCTCCTTGACTATTTACTTTTAAACCATCCCTATTTGCGGTAATTATTTCCTTGACTGACGATTCTTTGCACTTCGTTATTAAATCCAATCTCGGAGTCATATGATTCGATGCACCACTGTCTATATACCAATCATCTAACATTGTATTTAACGAACACTTCACAGAAAAAGCATAATTGGCATATCGCTCCTTCTTTTCAGAATTTGAAGATTGCTTCGATTCCATAGATTTCGCCGGGCACTCTAAACTTTTGTGATTTTTACCACCGCATGTATAACATTTAAAAATCCTCGGTTTCTTCTTGAAATTTTTATTCAAAGCCTTTTTACTGAAGAAAGCACCACTCGGCTCTTGAGTTGCCATCTTGACGTCCAATAATTTTAATTTTATTTCGTCTGCAGATGATGTACGCTTTATTCCTTCCAGGCTCAACATTAATGGTTTATACTCACTTGGCAAACCAATTAAATAAATCGCTCCAAGCCAATCATCGTTAATCGAAAACTTAATACTATCCAACTTACTTGCAATGCACGAAATTTTATCAATGTAATCCTGCATGTTATCACATTGATCGAGTCTTATTGTAACTAATTGCTGTAGTAAATTAGTTCTTTGCAATAAGCCTCTATCCTCGTACATCGTTTGTAACTTACTCCATATTTCCAGTGCCGTTGTACATGAACGAATATGTACGAATAGACTGTGTTCTACACTTAACGACAAAGTTCCTTTTGCTTCATCTAATTTGTCTTGACTTTCTTCTCCGGAACTGCTGCATCGTCTTTATTTGGTGTAATGCACTTCTTAAGTTTTCTTATCACTAGGTAATTTTCCATGGAAAACACCAATTGTGATAATTAGAGCTTCTTTTTAATTTTTCAATGGAAAAATCATTTCTTTGTACACTCATTTTGAACGTCAAAAACAATTTTTTTTAGCTCAAAGAAATTGAAATTCAAAATCACTAAAACGTGGGTACTACTTGCATAGCCTCACTTTCTTGCACACAACACGTTTTGAATTTTCTTTTTCCAATATCCAAAAGAATATATAGGTTATTTTGGGCATCTCAATTTCTTTAAAGCACAAAGCAAGATATCTGGGCCCATAACCTGTTGTAATGGACGAGCGAACTACTTTATTCTTTGTTTGTATTACAAACGTATCGTAAGGAGGTTGGAGAGGAACTGACTTTTGATTTGTTATAATAAACAATATTACTGTACATTCATAAATTTTGGATTTACTACGCGAGGCTCAGTGGCATATGTGTACATATATATGTATACTCGAAATGGAGCTGGCCTCGGGAACGGGCGAGAACGGCATCCCGGATCAACCAGGAGTTTTCTCAGAAGAATTATTTGAATTGCACATTACATTAACGAGTGCATTAACGAGTTTGTGAACCTCTGCTGCATAAACAAAAGATTCAGATAAGTATAAATAATCTAATTTATTAAATTATATCAATAAATAATAGAATTATTTCTTTGTAAAAATGTTAATAACTTTCTTTCAGGTTGAAATGGGAGCAGTTTTCAATTTCAAGGCCCTAAAATTGTAATTGTCTTCCTTCCGATGGTAAGTGCGTATTGAAGTAAATGAAATTAAAATTCATGACCGGTATGAACCGAGATATAAAAAATATCAATTGTTTCTTCTGAAAAGCGTCATGATGGGAAAAATTAAATTTATTTCAATTTAATAATCCTTTTTTGTAACATGTAATTTCTTTGTTCAATTAATAATAGGTATCATACAAATTTTCACTAGTCTACGATATAAACTAAAATTGTTTTTATTCAAATTTAGATGCTTAATTTTTATTAAAACTATCTCAAAGTAATTGAATTTATAAATAAACTGAAATTTCATACTTGGAATGCGCTTGTATCTCCAAAAAGGTCTGGAAACTGTCGACGTTGGAAATTTTCAATCATACAAATTTTCACTGGTCTACGATATAAACTAAAACTGTTTTTATTAAAAAGTCGATGCTTTACTATCATTAATAATATCTAAAAGTAATTAAATTTATGAATAAACTAATATTTCAAACTTTGAATATGCTAGCATCTCGAAAAAGGCCTGAAAACTATGGTCGCTAAAAATGTTCAATCTTCAAAATTTTCACCGGTCTATGTTATGCACTAATACAGTTTTTATTCAAAAGTAGATGCTTAATTTTTATTAAAACTATCTCAAAGTAATTGAATTTATAAATAAACTGAAATTTCATACTTTGAATGCGCTTGTATCTCCAAAAAGGTCTGGAAACTGTCGACGTTGGAAATTTTCAATCGTACAAATTTTCACTGGTCTACGATATAAACTAAAATTGTTTTTATTCAAATGTAGATGCTTACTTATCAGTAATAATATCTAAAAGTAATTGAATTTATGTAAGGAGCAAGAAAAATTAAAAAAGGAAATGAAAGAAAAAGAGTTAGAAAAATAATTACGTTAATGTAACTTATTAAAAATGATTCTATTTATTAGTGTATTCTATTTATTGATATTTCCTCCATTCTTTCTCTTCATCTGTATGAAGCGTTAGTAATTTTAAATACTTGCCAGCAGCATTTGGCATTAAAGACATTGAATTAGATAAATTGGACAAATTGTCATCTCAAGTCCGACTACGAACCTTGAAATTGAATTTTAAGTACATTTTTTACATTAATTTACATTTATTCTACGATTTCAGAGTGTAAATATTCTAAAATTAAGAAAATTGAAACATTTTTTATTCGACCCAACTACGAACTTGAAAAAGAAGTTTGAAGTAAATTTTTAAAATGAATATAAGTTTCTTAATTGACAATCGAGTTGAAATAGTTTGAATGAAAAATTTTCATCTCGAGTCCCACTGCAAACCTTGACATTACATTTTATGTATATTTTTTACATTAATTGAGATTTACTCTACGATCTCAGACTGCAAATATTCTAATGTACTTACCTATTCTTCAGCTACTTTCATACGCCATAAGATTTCAAATGATAATATGTATGTTATGATAATAATACAATACATGACTTGTATCTTTTTAATTTGAATATTTTACAAAAAAATAACATTTGTCTATATATATATATATTAGGGTGGAGCGTAGAAATTAAATTTTAGAATTCGGGAACGGCTCTATGCGGAATGTGTTCCAAAAAAATATCAAAGTTTACTGAATTTTTCAATACTAACTTCAGGGTCCCCACGCGGCTTGAAATTTAACATTGTTTTTAAATGGGAAAACATTCGTTTTTCACATTTTTTTGTACAATTTGTAACAAAAAAATTTCAAAAAATATATATCTCAAGGTATCTTTTTTTGGAACATTTACGCGTGCAATGGCCGTTCTGGAATTGAAAAAAAAATTCTGGCCGAGATATTGCGTTTTGAATATTGATAATTTTTCGCCCAAAAAATAGTAAGAGCCTAAAATATCCCAATTGAATTGCAATAACTTTGTTCGAATGCGTTCTAAAATTATGAACCATGTAATTTCGAATTCGTGACTATTTTCCGATTAAAATGAGCTCCGGTTGAGTCAAAAATGATAATTTTTAGACGAGATAGAGCATTTTTTGTAAAAAAATTTTTTTTTGCTAAAATCAGTTAAAGGAAATAAATTTTTAGTTTATTCACTACAACTCGAAAGAAAAAATCTGAGGATATTACACGATGGACGATCGTTTGCTTTACATTTCTCCGGTATGAAATGCGTACTTATTGACCTAGAAAAAAAATTTCTGATGTTGTAGAGGTCACTTGAATTTTGCTTCTCTTGGAATGCAAGAAATCTGGAAACAGTCATTTTATTTTAAATTATTTAAAGCGTGCATTTTTCTTTAACTGACTAAAAAAATTCACAAAATCTGTACGTGAAGTTATCTTTTTTTGGAACTTTTCCGCGAGTAATGGCCGTTCTGGAATTGAAAAAAAAACAATTTCTGGTTGAGATATTACGTTTTGAACGTGAATAATTTTATTATAGAATTAAGTAGTTTCTGCAATTTTTTGTTCATATCATCATCATTTTCAAAATCACTTGCTTTTTCTCAACCGCAAAAACTGCATGCACTCGATACCGCTACATTCGCATGGAGCCGTATTGCGGAATTAGGGGAACTTCTGTTTCCGTGTGAGAGAATAACGGAGGCGCCAAGCGCTTTCCTGTTAATCATCATAGATTAAAAAATAGCAATGCTATCCGATGAAAGACAACATATAAGAGAGCTTGGACTTACTCGGACGCTTAAAATTAAAAACAGTACTTCGTCATCAAATGAAATTCGCCTTTTCCGAGTTCCACAACTCATCTTTGATGCTGAAGACTACACCGAGTTAATAGATTGGCAAAATCCACAACTAACTGCTCCTCCGATTCTTCAAAGTTTCTCATTCAAAGAACTCAGTGGTCTAATAAATAACGACCAAGCGTCTTCGGCTATCTTTAATTTTCCCTGTCATACTCAATCTGTAGAACGCTGTGTGAAATTAGTTACCGAGGCTTCTTCCTCAGTATGTGGTCAGGAATCAAGAGATGGTTTCATCAGAACTCGGATATCAGCCAGAGAACATATGCCGACGTTCGAAACAAAATCAGAATATAGACTAAACAAATAAAACAAAAAAAAAATAAATAAAAGTTAAAAAAAAAATAAAACAAAAAAAGTAATAAAATACAAAAAAATATAAAAAAAAATGGATTTCAAATCATAGTTACCTCCTCGTGGTGAAATCTGGGTAATCAAGTCAACTCTTGATTAGCAAAATTCTATGAAACGATAGAACGGGTATCCGCGAAAAAAATAAAATAATACATATATTGCAGATTTTAGCTGCTGCAGCATTCTCAATAATCAATGACTCCATATCTGTAGAAAATATCGTGCACATCGTTGTTACACTTATTGGCTCCGATATCACATACTATACTTAATTCTATAATAAAATTATTCACGTTCAAATCGTAATATCTCAACCAGAAATTGTTTTTTTTTCAATTCCAGAACGGCCATTACTCGCGTTAAAGTTCCAAAAAAAGATAACTTCACGTACAGATTTTTTGAATTTTTTTAGTCAGTTAAAGAAAAATGCACGCTTTAAATAATTTAAAATAAAATGACTGTTTCCAGATTTCTTGCATTCCAAGAGAAGCAAAATTCAAGTGACCTCTACAACGACAGGAATTATTTTTCTAGGTCAATAAGTACGCATTTCATACCGGAAAAATGTAAAGCAAACGATCGTCCATCGTGTAATATCCTCAGATTTTTTTCTTTCGAGTTGTAGTGAATAAACAAAAAATTTATTTCTTTTAACTGATTTTAGCAAAAAAAAATTTTTTCACAAAAAATGCTCTATCTCGGCTAAAAATTATCGTTTTTGACTCAACCGGAGCTCATTTCAATCGGAAAATAGTCACGAATTCGAAATTATATGGTTCATAATTTTAGAACGCATTCGAACAAAGTTATTGCAATTTAATTGGGATATTTTAGGCTCTTACTATTTTTTGTGCGAAAAATTATCAATATTCAAAACGCAATATCTCGGCCAGAATTTTTCTTTTTCAATTCCAGAACGGCCATTGCACGCGTAAATGTTCCAAAAAAAGATACCTTGAGATATATATTTTTTGAATTTTTTTGTTACAAATTTGTACGAAAAAAAGTGAAAAACGAATGTTTTCCCATTTAAAAACAATGTTAAATTTCAAGCCGCGTGGGGACCCTGAAGTTAGTATTGAAAAATTGAACAAAAAATTCAGTAAACTTTGAAATTTTTTTGGAACACATTCCGCATAGAGCCGTTCCCGAATTCTAAAATTTAATTTCTACGCTCCACCCTAATATATATGTTCATGTACTATTCGATAATGTCACAAAATACTCACATTTAATTAATTAAAGATAGTTTAAGTGGATTTGAATGTCGTATTTGTTAATAAAATTTAATTGACTTCGAAAATTATTGATTATCTATTATTTTTAAAATCTCCATTTTCAGTTTTGGAAATCAGACCTCGCATTAATTATTAGCGACCATAAAAACCCCTTAGTAAAAATTGGTATGAAAATCGAACCTGAAATAAGCTGGTAAACGCCTTTTTCTAAAAAAAAAATGCATTTTTTTGGTGTTTGTTTATTTATAACAATTTTACAACAAATGGAAATGAAATATTAGTGGTGTAATATTGTAGACAAATACCTTAGGTACAGGAAAAACCAAACACTATTTTTAAATACTTCGAAACTAAATATTTTGAAATAAAATTAGCAAATAAAAAAGTGCTTTAAAGACTTAATTACTTATTATTAAAGTTGAATCAATTTTTATTAAATATTTTTTACTGGGTGTGCAACGAAAAAGCGCGAATTCTTTTTTCTTTTAAATTTCTCGTAAACGTTCTTTTCGAGGAAGTTTTCGAACATGCAATTCGCGGAAGAAACAGGTCCATCATATGGTAAGCCCGATCGCGAGTTGCAAAAAAATTGTCAGTGGTTCAAAATTAATATAAGAATTTTTCAAAATGCCAAAGGAAGCGAGGAAAAGTCGTCCTCTGCTTAAATATTCGCCGACGGGTCGAATCTTCGACGGGTACAAGTACCACATCCAGGCGAAAAATGCTGCAGAAAATACGTAAGATGTTTTAATATTTTTTCTCCCGCGGTGAGAAATATACTATTTCTTCTTATTTTCATTCATTTCATTTTAACTTATACACTTCATTTTTATTTGAAGGTATTATACCTGTATATGTAAGGACGTGGGTAATGTAGACATAGTACATGTATACACTGTAAAAAATCTCTAATGAAATGACCCACGTATAACAGTAATTTCACAAGCTCGTTGTAAATTTACTACATTAAACGTAGGGAAATTACAACGAGATTGTACAATTACCCTCATACGTGGGTCATTTTATTACAGATTTTTTACAGTGTACATCCAAATAAACAAAAATTCGTTGTGATTTTATTTCTCAGTTGAAATTTTTTTACGAATCTAAGAAAACCAATTTCGAAATAATAGGCCAATTCCAATGATATATGAGGCCAACGAATTTTTTTTCCTATGATGTGTTTTAATCTATCACATATCAGCGCCGACAGTGAAGCTTTTCGGTATGATTGTTGTTCGTACATTGCGAATAATTGTACAACTTACCTGTCCGGTTTTAGACCACGAACCACATTTCACAACTTCCTACCAACCTCTATATGTAAACTTATATACTTAGCTCTTAAGACATTCAAAAGTATATACAGAGTAAGTATTCAAACTTCGACTCATTCCCATTTGCACAATTGCTGTTAAAAAGTGGTAGGGTTGAAAAATGAATCAATCAGATATTCATAGAATACTCGGGTAATAATAATCAATTTATTACATTTAACTGTACTTAAATCAATTTAAAATTTTGAAATTTTAAAAACTATTATTAACCATTTAATACTTTTTACATAATGTAAATCCATATGTAATTGTATAACAATTTTCTCTTCGCAATATCGATTGAAAATTCATCAATATTCCATGGATGGTTATTTTCATACATAATCTCTTAAATTCAACAGGATCTTAAGATGCCAGGATAAAGCGAGTTGTCATGGCAAAGGTGAACTTGTGGGGGAAAACTTTGTTCTGCATAAAGAACATGTTCCAACTTGTCCCAGGGTGGATGATGCTGAGGCCACGAAAGAAAATTTTAATAAGGCTCTCATAAACGCTGCAAAAGTTGAGGGAAGTATGTACACAGACATATACCGTCGGATGTCACGTAAAGAAGAGTAAGTAAATAGATGTTGACGAAGCGTGTATGTCTAAGTACCTGTAATATTACTCTAATAGTTTTTTCAGTTATGTATACGTAATATTATGTTACATGACAGATCACATGATACTTTTTTTGACAGTAAATAGTAAATGTAAGTTAATAATAATATATATATATTGATAAATAATAAAAAGAATATAATAGATTTCAGGCAGCAGCAGTCGATGTGACAATGAAAAGGGTTCGAGAAAATATGAGGAAGCACCGCAAGATGTCACAAGGTCGACTTCGTACTGGAGTGTCCATCAAGACGTTGGATGAATTGGGCACTTATGTCACATCACCACATTTACCAGTGAACATTCTGCAAAATGCAACAGGATTGAAACTGGAAGCAATGTATGTTCCGGTACCACATGTGGGAACTGCGGTAATGTGGCATAATGCCAGCCATACACAAGCCATGTTGTCATCCTCGGAATGGCTGTTTCTTGATGGTACTTTTGACACCATCCCTCCGTTAAAAGGGCTGCAGCAAATGGTGAATGTGATGGCTGTGAAAGAAGGCAAGGTGAATAGTACTTCACAGTTTTTATTATCAGTTTTATAAGAACTTTTTTGTACCAATTTGTGTAAATATTTTTTAATGTCTTGTTTTATTTTCTTTACATTTTGCAACAATTTGGAATGCAATTAATAAAAACATTTTTCAAAATTTAGGTCATCCCGTTTTTATGGATGTTCCTGAGTACGAAGACGACTGCGATCTATCTTGCGGCGCTTCAACATTTTTTCAAGAACGTCGCTGCAAGTCTTGCACCAGCGCACATAATGTGCGATTTTGAAATTGGGATGAAACGAGCCCTAATAGAAACCATCCCAAACGCTGCAATTCATGGCTGCTTTTTTCATTATACGCAGGTGCGCTAACTCGCAGTTTTTATGTTTTTTACAATTATTTTACTTGTAACGTAGGGTATTTGCAAACAGCAATTACAGAGGCACTGACATTGAAGCCAGCTGTTCTAAACTGTTCTAATACATTACTCCAAAATGTATACAGCTGTATTATGTAAATTTTTTGAAAATCTTTATTTATTTCTTTTCAGGCCCTCAAAAAGCAAGCGAAGACCAAAAAACATGGTCTTCAAAAAATTATTGACGACGTGGAGCATAAGCAAATACTCCACCAATTTATGGGTCTGGCGCTGCTGCCTGCCGACAGAATTGTGGAAGGTTTCAATAGCCTTGTACAGTCACTTATCCACTGAAGTTCGCTGTTTGTGGGGAAGCTTCATTGCTTATTACCACAAACAGTGGATAATAATAGTAAAACCACCACACTTCATGCGGATCACCGCACCAACAACTGTTTGGAGTCGTACCATAAGCAGCTTAGCTTAATTGTACGCTCCAAACCAACAGTGGACCAGTTCTTAGGCAAGTAAATTCAATCTCATGTATCCTTTCTAATATTTTGTACATAAAGTTGGAATTGCATTTCAATAAATAGCCTGCATTATTTGTTTTTTTTTTTGTTTTTCTTTTGTTGTTTTAATTTTGAATTATTGTAAATAATCATACCTTCTTTACAGACAAGCTGAAGAATCACATCTTCTTTGATGCAAACCAACGTCGGTTGCAGCAGGAGAGAAATCCTGAGCGAAGGAACCTGCAGCCTTTGGAGCGTGCCAAACAGGAGGCATTGGCATTGTTTTGGGCGCTCATGAAAAAGCAGGCAATTCCTGACGCGGAAATGCTGAATTTGGCAGCCTTATTCATAAAGGTTCACTGGGAGAAATTGAATAGTAATATATCATTAAATATAAAATTGTAATCACATCCCCACTATCAAGTTTAAATAATTGTCTCCTTGAAAAACGAAAAGTGAAACTTTCCATTACTGTTGTGTTTTGTTATGAAATTTCAGATAAACACAAGTGATTAGTAGAGAAAGTATCGAAGTACGATAATACGCATGAAAACAATACTATTCTATGATATAATATCACTTTTGAAATAAGTTAATTTAATCTCTTACTTAATTACCCACATACTTTCAGGATTTACGGAACAACTGGAAAACGTCAGGCCTTCACCTGCTGCATCGACGTCATCGGCACCGAATACTGCAACAGCATCCACTGTTCCAGATGATAACAGCTGGACAAACGTGTATCAGGAACACTCATATGTGAAAGGTGACGCTCATATGATCTTTTTATCTATAATTATTGTAGTAATGAAATTTAAGTGTTGATCAGCTGATGACATTATTCGGATGGATGCACTGCTACCGGACGGTAAACGTGTGCCAAAACGCAGCACACATGTATGTACAAACACATATTGTGGCGAAAAATGTTGTATGTAGGTTGGTATGTGATTTGGAACGCACCTCCAACAATGCACATATCATTGATGCCAACGTAACAAATTTGCCAATTGAAATTATTTTTGGATTAAACACATTCGAAATGAACGAAATACGCATTAAAAAGGATTAAGAAGGATTCAAATATCATAATTATGCTTAAGTTAATCCTTCTTAATACGTATATTGTCCATTTTTTACGCTTTTGAATCCAAAAATAATTTTTTCACTTCACAAGGATATGGGTAAAAACGCAAATTACCAACCAGTAATCTGGCGCCTACTGTACAATGTCTACAATTTTTTTAAGTTTTAGTACTGGATAAGAAGTATCTTGTCCTCCAATGGGGTTCACCGGTAAAATTTTTTGATTGTTTTTTATTGTTTTAAATAATAATTTAGGTAATAAATAACACAAATAAAATCTAAAAAACAATTAATTCAATAATTTGAGTATTTTATTTGCCAATTAAGAACTCTTCCGTTTGAACGCGCCCCAGTTTCGTGTGACGTCACTATGCAGGTTCGGCTGTCAACCAATCCCGTTCGCAAATTCTGCTGTTTATTTATGTCATGTTGAACCTCAATAGTTTGCTTCGAAGTTTTTATTATGGAAAAAAGCGTTTTCTTAATTGCAAAAATAGTTTAAAAATCTATGTATACATATATAGGTAACCTTTATCAGCTACAAGGATGCACCTTTGGACGAATCGTCGTGACGTTACTGTTTGTCGCCGCGTGTATATGGAACCTATGTATTTGTAAAATAGCAGGACTTAAAACCCTTTTTCCATATAGTACAAGTTTGCTTGTTCCATTTTAAAAATTTCTGAGTAAAACTGTTTAGGTTAAACATGACATCAATGCACAGTAGAATATTCGAACGGGATTGGTTGACAGCCGAACCCGCATAGTGACGTCACAAGAAACTGGCGCGCGTTCAAACGGAAGAGTTTTTAATTGGCAAATAAAATATCCAAATTAATAAATTAATTTTTTCTCGATTTTATTTGTGTTATTTATTACCTAAATTATTATTTAAAACAATAAAAAATAATAAAAAAATTTTACCGGTGAACCCCTTCGAGATATACCTGATGTCATTATTTTAAAAAAAAATTGAAATTAGTTTTGAAATAAATAAAAAAATTTGTAAAAAAATGTACATAACTTATTTTGTCGGAAAAATTCTCAATTAAAACCAAAAAGCAAAAAAAATTAGTCGTAAACAACGTTTCACGGTCAAAAGGCAATTTTCCTATTTAAAAAGTGGAAAAAAATCCCTGTTCTCCAAATTATATTGTAATTTTTTTTTAGCTTTTTTTACTTTGAGTACAAAGATTTTATTAATTATTTTTAAAAAATCTCTCTCCATGGGCTTCATCCTAAAATATAAAAATTAAGGTGGACAAAAAATCTAAAGAAAATGGACATATCAAATTTCGTCAGAAAAATTCTGAATTGTTAAAAAAAAAAATATACACTTCAGTTTTCAGCATTTTTTAATGGGCAAAGCGTTACTTTTCTTTTTCAAAAAAGCTCAGCTTCCCAATTTTTTTATTTTTTTTTATTTACAATTACTCATAACTTCTTACTTTGCGATTTTTGGAGTAGCTGTTTATGAATTTGATATGCATTTCTAAAAGTTCAAAATGGCGGATGCAATATGGTGGTTAACAGTTTCCTGTCTTTAATAACCAATAAAATTTTTTTTAATTACTTTTAATATTTCAGGGTGAAGCGAAATAAACATTACCAAAAAAGTTTTGGGAATAGTGATTTTTTCCATTTTGAAATAGACAAATTGAGCTTTGACCATACAAAATTGGGAATTTTTCAGACGAAATAAATTATGTCGATTGTTTTACAATTTTTGTCTTCTTATTTAAGGACGAATTTCAATTTTTTTACATAAAATAATGAAATCAGGTATACTTCGAAGGGGTGTACAATTAATCCGTCAAATTTTTATTCAAGAGTTTCAATATTACAGGTGCAGCATCTTTAAAATGGTAAAATTTTGATTTCCAGATTCCTCCAAATACACTGAACCATGACTCTTCCATGCATCATTCGTTCCAGGTCACTTCCCTGCTCTAACTCTTGGATTTCCTTTTCTTCCTATTATTTCGTTAACAAATGTATATAATAAAAATAATTTTAATGAAAATGTTAATAAGAATGAACTAAATAAATTATAATGTAAATAAAATATATGACATACAAAATCGTCTCATTTTTCTGTACCCATCCATTCCTTAGAAATATTTAGTCACACGCTGCTCATTAATGAACCACATTCAGTAATGATAATTTATCAGTTTTTATAAGTTTACTACATTTAGAATATTGAAAACAAGTCCACCAAAAGAAACACAACATATGTCATGAAGCGTAGAGTGCATAGAGAAAAAATGATTATCATTGGCTATCTTTAAAATTAAAGACATAAAAAGTGGTCTAAAATGTTGAGACATCAAAATGTTTATGGTTCTAATACTCAAATACATTACATTTACAAGTCTATTCAAGCATATATAAGTACAATTGGAATTAAAAATTTGTTTCAATGTAAGAACCAAGAAATTGGCTGAAAAAAATGTCACTTTAGTTCGAAAGCGATGCTACGGACCATGAAATTAATTTGGAGGACGTATGCATAAATATGACAGCGAGTGAAACAATACATATGTAATTTTACTTATATTTAATTAGTCGAAACATTACAGAATTTGTAATGCTCCATTTCTTTTCGTTCGGTTTCTTTTAATTCCTTTTCTTTTTCTAATCTTTCCTTCTCTTTACGTTCCACTTCTTTTCTGTCGTTTTCTTTTCATTTCTTTTCTTGAATATCTTTTTCTTTTCTTTCCTTTTCTGTTCATTCCGTTTCTTTCCATACTTGTTCTAACAATTCTTTATCTTTCCTTCCGTTATCTATTCGTTCTGTTTCATTTATTTTCTCCAATTCTTTTTCTTTGACTGGTCTTCCTTCTAATCACAATTCCATGGAAAATAAAAAAGAAAATAAATGAGAATTGGCTACTTTCCGTAAAACTTACTAGTAATACTTTGACGATAGCATCTGCATCATTTTGTATAGTTAACGATGAATCAGGTTTCAAGAGCTCGTTCTCCTTTTCATCTTCATCGTCGACGATTTCTGACTGTTCTTGATTCACAACCTCCTGCGACGTTATGCCCTGAACTCGGATTGTTTGACCGTCGTTTAACTGACTTACGAACTGTCCTTCCGATAGCAACTGTCGAGCTTCTTGTATCGACAACGGAATTGGATTACCATCCTCGTCAGTAATCTGAAAATTTTATATTTTTTTTAATATAATAATTACCAATAGAGTTAAACTCAACGATGACGACAACATACTTGAAGTTGCAAGTCTCATTCGGCAAGGTCAACATTAATTCACTCGTCGCTTTCTTCGTTCGGTTGCTCAGGAATCACTGCTCGATCGACGAGTAAAAAATGAAACATAAATATTTCAAGGTGTACTTTTCTTGAATAAAATGTAGTCGAATTTACCAAAACGCAACGTCGTTGACTGGGTCGGATCATCCGGATCCTGGTACGACACGTATATAATCTGTGGGATTTCTTCTCCTGTGGTTTCATCAGTTGCGATGACTTGGGTCACTCTGCTCAGTGTATTCTCGTTGCTATCCTGGGCTCCGGGTAAGATCTGCCAAACTTCGCCTAAAGTCGAACCTTCGGAAACTTCTTCGACTTCCACTACTTTGTGATTCTTATGCACCTTCTTGTGCTTCGTTAAATTCGAGCAATCGGCAAATGCTTTACCATAAATGTCAAAACTGTACGGCTTTTCACCTGCGAACGATTCGATGAACGTTTACAAGAAATTTAAAAGAAAAAAGAATTCGCGCTTTTTCGTTGCACACCCAGTAAAAAATATTTAATAAAAATTGATTCAACTTTAATAATAAGTAATTAAGTCTTTGAAGCACTTTTTATTTGCTAATTTTATTTCAAAATATTTAATTTCGAAGTATTTAAAAATAGTGTTTGGTTTTTCCTGTACCTAAGGTATTTGTCTACAATATTACACCACTAATATTTCATTTCCATTTGTTGTAAAATTGTTATAAATAAACAAACACCAAAAAAATGCATTTTTTTTTAGAAAAAGGCGTTTTCCAGCTTATTTCAGGTTCGATTTTCATACCAATTTTTACTAAGGGGTTTTTATGGTCGCTAATAGTTAATGCGAGGTCTGATTTCCAAAACTGAAAATGGAGGACCGAATATTTTAAAAATAATAGATAATCAATAATTTTCGAAGTCAATTAAATTTTATTAACAAATACGACATTCAAATCCACTTAAACTATCTTTAAGTAATTAAATGTGAGTATTTTGTGACATAAATGTGACATTATCGAATAGTACATGAACATATATATATATATATATATATATATATAGACACATGTTATTTTTTTGTAAAATATTCAAATTAAAAAGATGCAAGTCATGTATTGTATTATTATCATAACATACATATTATCATTTGAAATCTTATGGCGTATGAAAGTAGCTGAAGAATAGGTAAGTACATTAGAATATTTGCAGTCTGAGATCGTAGAGTAAATCTCAATTAATGTAAAAAATATACATAAAATGTAATGTCAAGGTTTGCAGTGGGACTCGAGATGAAAATTTTTCATTCAGACTATTTCAACTCGATTGTCAATTAAGAAACTTATATTCATTTTAAAAATTTACTTCAAACTTCTTTTTCAAGTTCGTAGTTGGGTCGAATAAAAAATGTTTCAATTTTCTTAATTTTAGAATATTTACACTCTGAAATCGTAGAATAAATGTAAATTAATGTAAAAAATGTACTTAAAATTCAATTTCAAGGTTCGTAGTCGGACTTGAGATGACAATTTGTCCAATTTATCTAATTCAATGTCTTTAATGCCAAATGCTGCTGGCAAGTATTTAAAATTACTAACGCTTCATACAGATGAAGAGAAAGAATGGAGGAAATATCAATAAATAGAATACACTAATAAATAGAATCATTTTTAATAAGTTACATTAACGTAATTATTTTTCTAACTCTTTTTCTTTCATTTCCTTTTTTAATTTTTCTTGCTCCTTACATAAATTCAATTACTTTTAGATATTATTACTGATAAGTAAGCATCTACATTTGAATAAAAACAATTTTAGTTTATATCGTAGACCAGTGAAAATTTGTACGATTGAAAATTTCCAACGTCGACAGTTTCCAGATCTTTTTGGAGATACAAGCGCATTCAAAGTATGAAATTTCAGTTTATTTATAAATTCAATTACTTTGAGATAGTTTTAATAAAAATTATGCATCTACTTTTGAATAAAAACTGTATTAGTGCATATCATAGACCGGTGAAAATTTTGAAGATTGAACATTTTTAACGACCATAGTTTTCAGACCTTTTTCGAGATGCTAGCATATTCAAAGTTTGAAATATTAGTTTGTTCATAAATTTAATTACTTTTAGATATTATTAATGATAGTAAAGCATCGACTTTTGAATAAAAACAGTTTTAGTTTATATCGTAGACCAGTGAAAATTTGTATGATTGAAAATTTCCCACGACGACAGTTTCCAGACCTTTTTGGAGATACAAGCGCATTCAAAGTATCAAATTTCAGTTTATTTATAAATTCAATTACTTTGAGATATTATTAATGAAAATTAAGTATGTATTATTGAATAAAAAGAGTTTAAATGTATATCGTTAACAGGTGAAAATTTTTAATAGTTAATATTATCAGCGTCTTCAGCTTTCCGGCCTTTTTGGAACCCGCATACAGTTTGCAGGCCTTTTTGGAGATGCTAGCTTATTGAAGCTAGTTATAGGCTGCTTCCTTCTTTCTATTTTTCGCCTGCTGGTCTCGCTACCCAATGGCTCAAGGCGGACCTCAGCCATTGCATGGTACGCACCAACAAAATTACTCCTCCCTTTGCCTCATTGTCGCTTTCTTTGCCTGCTCCAGACCTCGTATATCTCGTTCAGCTGCCACTTCCATCTGGGCAGACAGTCTGCAACAAGATTCAAGATAGAATCAAAGTCATTTTTAAAGAGTAATTATATTTATTGATAAACTTACCTGACAGGAGCTGGAACTCAGCCATATTGCAGGATACACGTCATCATGAAACGTACTCAGCCCGTTGTCTCATCGTTGCGCCTGCTCGGAATCTCCTATAGCTCGTCAGCCGCCACTTCTATCCGTGCAGACAGGCTGCAAAAAGATTCCAAAAAGAATCAAAATTCATTTTTAAGAGTGTATTAATACTAATATTATATTTTTAAAGCTGACCTGACAGGAGAAATCTTCTTCAGCAGGAGAAACATCGTTCAAACATAGCAGCAGGAACATCACCTTCGTCGGCTGCTGCTCCCGTTCGGGCACCCGATGAGAACGCCAAGAACGTCATCCTCGTCAGCTTGACACTTCTTGACGTTGACACTCTTGTCTCGTCTGGACACCAGCACTGTCAAAATGTAAAATTTGCTTTCTGTGGAACATCCTGGCACTGGTAAATATGTTCAATTTGTTTCAAGTGCCACCGAACGACTGAATCGAGAAAGGGATTTGCATAGGTGTTTATGAAGCTTTGCCGACAAATTACCTATTATTAATTGAACAAAGAAATTACATGTTTCAAAAAAGAATTATTAAATTGAAATAAATTTAATTTTTCCCATCATGACGCTTTTCAGAAGAAACAATTGAAATTTTTTATATCTCGGTTCATACCGGTCATGAATTTTAATATCATTTACTTCAATACGCACTTACCATCGGAAGGAAGACATTTACAATTTTAGGGCCTTGAAATTGAAAACTGCTCCCATTTCAACCTGAAAGAAAGTTATTAACATTTTTACAAAGAAATAATTCTTTTATTTATTGATATAATTTAATAAATTAGATTATTTATACTTATCTGAATCTTTTGTTTATGCAGCAGAGGTTCACAAACTCGTTAATGCACTCGTTAACGTAATGTGCAATTCAAATAATTCTTCTGAGAAAACTCCTGGTTGATCCGCACGGAGAGACTAGAGGCAAGATTTTCGTCCGGCCCTCTACGCGCAATAAAGGTACTAGACCACCGGACGAAAAATCTAGGTAGGCGCGCATAAAGATCGTGCATACTCCGTGGCCAAATCGAACGTGCGGAGTATAAACATTCTCCCCACTCTGCCGCACGAAATTCCTCCAAGAGTCGGACGATTTTCAGACCTGGCTCGGACGATTTTCATGCGGCAGTCGGCAGTCTCAATAAATATGTATTTTATTTTTGTTTGCCTTATGCAAAGTGTCATTTCCGAAGTATTTTTTGATGCTGAAAACAGTGGTGGCCTCAAAATTTCTTTATCATGCACAATTTTTTAAAGAAATGAGGTGAAATATGTCAAATTTTGTTTTTTACCACATGAATCATTTTTTTTGTAGCAAATAAATAATTGCCTTAAATTTATAAGGTATCATTTTGGAAGTACTTTTTCGTGCAGACTTTTCCTATTACATCATGATAGGAAAGTGAAGTTAAGTGTGTATTTTTGCTTTATTTATATGGTGGAATATGGTCAAAAACAAAAATGTTGACATATTTAGTTTAAATTTTCACAAAATTGTGACATGATAAATAATTATGAGAGCACCATCGTTTTCAGCAAAAGTATTTACCATGTCAAAGATATAATCGACATTAGACAATGTTATACAGGGTCATCGAAAAGTATCGGACCCCCCTAATATCTTCAGTTAGAATGCACTTAGGAGAAAATGTCCAATAGCAAAGTTGTATGGTTTCAAGCGGGGAGTAAGATGATGACCTTGACTTAGACCTTGACCATGTCCTTCAAGGTCATTTCAAGGTCAATCTTATTTTTTTAAATAGAACCCCCTACATTTTATTGCATATTCTTATAGCTTATCTCGAGAGCTTTCCAAAACACTATAATAAAATATTTTTTTATTAAGTGCTTTTTGAGTTATAAAGGTTTGAAGTTAACAATTTTTTGACACAAAATGTAGAATATCTTGTAAAATATTATTTAGTTTTCAGTAATCATAACCTTAATACTTTTGTGCGCGGAATAATGAGACCAATTAATTGGTTTAAAGAAAATACATTAATCGGATTTCCCCCTAATATTTTCAGTAAGAATGCATTTTGGAAGGAACAAATTGTTAACTTCAAACCTTTATAACTCAAAAAGTACTTAATAAAAAAATATTTTATTATAGTGTTTTGGAAAGCTCTCGAGATAAGCTATAAGAATATGCAATAAAATGTAGGGGGTTCTATTTAAAAAAATAAGATTGACCTTGAAATGACCTTGAAGGACATGGTCAAGGTCTAAGTCAAGGTCATCATCTTACTCCCCGCTTGAAACCATACAACTTTGCTATTGGACATTTTCTCCTAAGTGCATTCTAACTGAAGATATTAGGGGGGTCCGATACTTTTCGATGACCCTGTATAACATTGTCTAATGTCGATTATATCTTTGACATGGTAAATACTTTTGCTGAAAACGATGGTGCTCTCATAATTATTTATCATGTCACAATTTTGTGAAAATTTAAACTAAATATGTCAACATTTTTGTTTTTGACCATATTCCACCATATAAATAAAGCAAAAATACACACTTAACTTCACTTTCCTATCATGATGTCATAGGAAAAGTCTGCACGAAAAAGTACTTCCAAAATGATACCTTATAAATTTAAGGCAATTATTTATTTGCTACAAAAAAAATGATTCATGTGGTAAAAAACAAAATTTGACATATTTCACCTCATTTCTTTAAAAAATTGTGCATGATAAAGAAATTTTGAGGCCACCACTGTTTTCAGCATCAAAAAATACTTCGGAAATGACACTTTGCATAAGGCAAACAAAAATAAAATACATATTTATTGAGACTGCCGACTGCCGCATGAAAATCGTCCGAGCCAGGTCTGAAAATCGTCCGACTCTTGGAGGAATTTCGTGCGGCAGAGTGGGGAGAATGTTTATACTCCGCACGTTCGATTTGGCCACGGAGTATGCACGATCTTTATGCGCGCCTACCTAGATTTTTCGTCCGGTGGTCTAGTACCTTTATTGCGCGTAGAGGGCCGGACGAAAATCTTGCCTCTAGTCTCTCCGTGCGGGATGCCGTTCTCGCCAGTTCCCGAGGCCAGCTCCATTTCGAGTATATATATGTACACATATGCCACTGAGCCTCGCGTAGTAAATCCAAAATTTATGAATGAAAGGGTTGACCCTAACAGCATCTTCCGAGCAATATATGAACCCCTTCGAAACTGGCATCATCATGAACCATGAAATAGTAGACGGCCATGCGTCTTTTGATTTCGACGCTGGCGAACGTACCCTTACACGGAACAATCATTCCCTGTCGGTACGGCAGTTCATTATTATCACAACAAATTGATGATTGAGAGAGGAAAAGCGAGAAAGGGCGAGGGGGAGAGAGAGAGAAAGGGAACACCCATATGTGTGCATGGGACTACAATCATAAACGATTCCACATTTAATGCTTATACGAAAAGTAGCCCGCGCAAAAACGAATCAAATTGGTAATGTATTGCCAATATATTGGTAATTTCTGTTACCAATATATTGCACAGACGTTGGAGAAGCAATTACCATTATATCGCTAACATAGTGTTGACGCTCATCCTCCAACATATTGCCAATATCTTACTAAAATTAAATTATTTTTAATTTATGAAAAAAAATTATTTTTAATTTTCCTTTAACTTTCGTTATTAATACCGGTGTTTAATCATTTTCTCGCTTGCAAATAAATTAAAAAAATCTACACTACCTCAACGAGATTCGAACCTGGGACCTCCCTCGAAAAGCACGTTCCCTCACCACACGACCATAACCGACGTTGCAAATTCTGCCAAAAATAATGAATAGTTGAAACCGAGATTCGATATTTATTATTCCTCGATGAATGAACTTTAATATAAAGCGTATGAATTACATTATCAAGAAATATATACATACCGGCAATAAAACTAAACATCATTTGATTGTCACTTTTAATGGAGCTTTCGGAAGGTTAGAAGAAGTGCTGTTAGGAATGCAACGATCTTTTAGCATATTTAATAATGCCATATATAATAACAACTCCGTCATGAATATTAAACAATATTATCTATTTCAGTCATTATAAATGTATAAATTCATAATGTACAATTAAATTATGAGAAAATGTAGTAGATTAATCATTGAACTAATTTTAACAATCTGACAAAAATGTAAGGCAACACATTTGCAAAACATAGAAGAAATAAGAAATGTTAGTAAGTAACATAAACGAATCTCAATTGCAGAAGATCTAATTCCAGTACAGGAAAGTCGGTGATTAGGTGGTCAAAGGCCGATTTTTAAATGCGGAGGTCCCAAATGTAAATTGAGAAAATATTTTTTATTGTTATTTATTAATATTATTGTTGTTTTATTAAATTCCAGCAACATTTAACAAATTACTTCACGAAATAAGTCAATACTTTTTGCTATAATCATTACAGTGAATTATTATATCGTGAGTTACCATTCATTAATATTATTCCTTATTATTCAACTTTTCAACGTTGTACACAAATGAAATTGTTGATAATTTGATAGTTCTGGCGATTATAGCAAAATTTACTGACTTATTTCGTGAAACAATTAGTTTTACTGAAATTTATTAAAATAGTAACAATAACAAGTTTTATTGCTAATATGTATATAATTATTGATAATATAATTCATACGCTTTGTATTAAAGTTCATACATCGAGGAATAATAAGTATAATATATATAATAATAAGGTGAAGTAAATTTTACGGAAACAACAAAAATACATCTCGCAATGGTAATAAACGTTCACAATGCATATAAGAACATATGATAGCTTAATATTCGAAAATTATAAATAAAAGTATAATTAGAAGTGTTCTTATTTAAGATGAACTAATGCACAGTAAAATAATAATAATAATAATAATAATTACGTCTTTATTGGCAATTACAAATAAGAAATGTTGCAGAGTAGGGGTTCTATGGGCAAACGGCCTGGTAAATGTGTTAGTGCATGTCCGTGTGTCCCATCGGCCTTACGCGTGCTACACACACGCACATACACACACATGCAGATTGGAAAGTCGTGGAAAGCGAGAGAGCTCGCTGTTGTGAGATAATGGTGGAGTGATCCCACAGAGGTGAAAGGAATCAATTCACGTAGATGAAGTGGAGCTGCATGTGAGAAAATCGCGAAGAGAAAGGGGTAAAGACTCGCTGGGATTGGTAGATTTTAGTGTAATGGGATAAGATGCGAGGGTAATGGGTGGGGGTAGGTGGAAAGAGGTGGGCGATAAGAGAATTTTTGGAAGGAGGAGGAACTTGCTGTGGTTAGATGCTGGTGGGAGGAGCTTGTGGAGGTTAAGTCTTGAGGGTGATGGGTGGGGAAATTCGCGAATAGTGATAAGAAGATCTCCGGGAGGTGTAATGAGACAGGGTAACAGAAGAGTTAATGGTCAAAGGAACAAAGGCTTATGGAGGAGTGGGGGGGGGGGTGTGGGGGTTCCCGATTTGCCGCTTTGGGTTAAGAATAAACAGGCTGTAAAAAATATGAAGTCGTTTAATAACGATTGCTTCGTCTGGGTAATAATTTCCGCATTATTTCCCGTTAGAAAAAATTCCGATCAATTATATTCATACCCGGATTACAAACTACACCTCAACTTTGATGGAATAAATTTTCCGGTGGCGCTAAAGGGCGTAACGAAGGTCGAGAATTTGAATAATATCTCGGTGAATGTGTTTATCATCGCCGACAAGAAGAAAAAAGTGCTATCTGTGCACTTGACTAAAAGTGAAAGAGATCGTCACGTCAACCTGCTTCTCGTAACAGAGAGTCAAAAAGAACCCCTTCGACCCTGTTCGTCTTTTGTGTTGGACGAAGTCGAAGAAGATGATAAAGACTACAACTATCATTACTGGCGTAATTATCATTGCTGCTGGATAAAAAATTTACCACGATTAGTAGGAAAACAGTGCAGTAAACACCATGGACAGAAACATATCTGCAATCGCTGTCTTCACTATTTTCACAATGAAGAAAAACTCGCCACACATAAACTCGAGTGTGGAAAAATAAATAATTGTGCGGTCAAGCTTCCTGAACAAACAGGTAAACTAAAATTTAAAAATTTCCACTGTGCGATTCAAGTGCCTTTCATCGTTTATACCGACACCGAATGCCTCCTCGGAAAAGTGGAATCTGAGACAGCTCCAAAATCAGCCTACGAAGAACACAAGATTGACAGTGCAGGCTACTATTTTCATTGTAGTCACAACCCTTCAATGTCCAGATACCGCTGTCACCGGGGGTCCGACGCTGCTTTCTGGTTTGCGGCGGAGCTACACGGGATTTCATTAGAAGTTAATGAGATACGATTTCCGTTATTTTTTCATATAAAACTCTAATACATATTTTATTCAATATTTTTATTCCGTTTAGAAAATGCAAAAATATTTTAATTTTCATAACACATATTCAAATTCACATCAAATGCTAAATCACTATAATAGATAAATCGTAAAATCTTCATACTGTCGAAAAATTTAAATGATTTCATTTTCAGATCTTGCAAGATGTTAAACCGTTGCATTTGAGCGAGGAAGTTTGGATAGCTTTCCATAAGACAACCACATGCCATATTTATGGCGATACATTCACTGCCAACGTTGCCAAAGTCCGGGACCATGATCACCTGACCGGTCAATTTCGGGGCGCAGCTCACAACAGCTGCAATTTAAAATATAAACGTAGTTTTAACATACCGATAATATTCCATAATTTAATCGGCTACGACGCTCATTTTCTGATACGGGACGTTGCTAACTCGTTCGAAGGATACGTTAAAGTGATTCCATGCAATATGGAAAAATATATTTCTATAATCAAATTTGTCAAGGACACTAAAATTAGATTAACATTTTTGGATTCCCTTAGATTTCTGAACTGCTCCATCGAGAAGTTGGCACCGTATTTATCGAATGATGTCAAACGAATATTAAAAGCACATTTTCAAAATGAAAATGAATTTCGATTATTAACTCGTAAGTGCGTTTTCCCTTACAACTATATACATGAAATGAGCGCCTTGGACGAGCCATACCTTTCATCTCACAGTAATTTTTACAATAAATTGAATGATTGTGAAGTGAGTGTTGATGATTATGTGCATGCAACGAATGTATGGAAAACGTTTAATTGTGAGACGTTGGGCGAGAACTCGAGTCTGTACTTAAAAACCGACATTTTATTGCTAGCAGATGTATTTGAAAATTTTCGAAGAACACTATTAAAATCGCACGGTTTGGATCCAGCACATTTCTTCACTCTACCGAGATATACGTGGAGTTGTGCCTTATTACATATACGGATGGAATTGGAATTGTTAAAGGATATAGATATGGTCATGTTTATCGATCGGGGGATAAGGGGAGGTCTTTCACAGTGCTCAAACAGATACGCTAAGGCAAATAATAAGTATATGCCTAATTATGACCCGTCAAAAGAGTCAAATTATTTAATGTTCTTTGATGTCAATAATTTGTATGGCAATGTGTCAAGCATTACCAACCGGTGGTTTCCAATGGGTTGACAATGTCGATTTCGAAAATGTTGCCGATGACTCAGAAGTCGGCTATATTCTCGAAGTCAGTCTTTCTTATCCGCACGCTATCCATGACGAGCAGAAAGATTTACCACTATGTCCTGAACGAGCTGTTCCACCTTTTTCTAGACAGACTAAATTATTGGCTACGTTAAATGACAAACATAGATATGTCATTCATTATCGGAACTTGAAACAGGCGATCGCCCACGGTATTGTTGTGAATGAAGTACATCGCCTTTCTGCAATTCCAACAATCCCCTTCGTTGAAACCATACATCGATTTAAATACCGAATTGCGTACAGCCGCGTCGAATGATTTTACGAAAAATCTCTATAAATTGATGAATAATGCAGTATTCGGAAAGACGATGGAAAATGTACGGAATCGCGTTGATGTAAACATTAAATCTAAATGGGAAGGAAGATACGGTGTGGAAGCTTTAATATCCAAACCAAATTTTCATGGAATAGTGATATTCGGTACTTGATCGGTATAGAGTTAAAAAAGTTGGAGATTGTAATTGATAAGCCAATATATGTCGGTATAGCTATTTTAGACATATCGAAAACAAAATTATTCGAATTTGACTATGATTACGTAATATCTACGTTTAAGGAAAATGCGAAACTATTGTATACCGATACCGATAGTCTTATTTATGAATTTAAATGCAGCGATATTTATACGTGTATGAAAGGTGACATAAATAGATTTGATACAAGTGATCACGAGAAAAATACTGTGTATGGAATTCCTCTTGTTAATAAAAAAGTATTGGGGCTAATGAAGGATGAGTGTGCAGGTAAGATAATGACAGAGTTTGTCGGACTTAGGTAAAAAATGTATGTGATACGTGTGTTAGGTGAGAGTGAGAAGAAAAGAGCGAACGGGGTGAAAGAGGTAGTTGTCAGGAAAACCATCACTTTTGAGGACTACCTACACTGTCTAGAAAATAAATGTTAACAAGAGCGCAGGCAGCAACTGATTCGAGTGAAACATCACAACGTGTATACTGATAAACATTACTTAACACGCAACTGTACCGACACTTTACCCCGGAGCCATTGCAGTATTATGGAAATCGATGAATATGTGCAAATATGAAAATTAAATGAAATATGTCAATCAAGGAATGTAAATACATAAATAAATAAGTTTAATTTGATAAAATAAATTGCCATCGTATTTTATTAATATCTACTCCTTTCCAGTCTTTCACTGTACCCATTGCTCTTTATTTGAATAGAATGATTCAAACATTTACGGTGGAGTAATTTGGTTACCAGATTTTGCTTGCATACGTCATCTTTCTAACATTCATATCAATCATCAAATAGTAAATATATAATAAACGAAATGGCTCATGAGCACAATCAGGAAACATTTGTTCTCAATCACTCACTCTCATGTGTCATATGAGAATTGTATCTATCTTTCCCCGCTATAATGTCACGTATTTACATGCACATACAGTCATCTTACCATTCATACACTTCAAATGATAAATATATGAAAACTAATTTTGCAGTAAACGCTTCAATTAAATGTTCGTAAAAGTATTGACATTTTGCGAAAGAGTGTTGACATTTTACGAAAAAGCATTGACATTCGACAAAGAGTATTAACATCCCGCAAATCGGCAAGGAGGATTTACATTTTACGAAAAAGTATTAACATTTGGCGAATAGCATGGATTTTTTGACAAAGAGTATTGATATTGGAGCAGTCTTGTAATATTGATATGAGTCGTAATTCAATATACCATCTACTAAATTGCAACGAGAGAGACGTTGCGCTCCACCCTCGCTGCCGATTACGTCACGCTCCGCTGTGGCCGTGGTATCCTGCGCTAGTGCGTAGCGCTGACGCCAGGTGTCTACGAGCCACTGCAACGTGGGGGGAGCATCTACCAGCGTTCGCGCGGTGGAAATGCCCCACCTCGAGTATAAAGGCGGTGCTGAGGCGCAAGGAGAGCAGAGTCGTCGTTGCCGTGGAACCGGCAGGATCGACCGCGTTGTTGGACGCTTCGAGACTTCCGCTCCCGGAAAACGACCTGAACGTCTCGCCGAGGCTTTATTGGCCCAGCGAGCTCGATCAGGATGACTACCCTTCCTGTTCCTGATCCCGTGCCCCACGTCTGTCTTAGCAGTCGTGTCCACGGCCTCCTTCGTACCGAACCGAACGACGAGTCTGCACCTGTGTTGGCAGGGTGGACCGACGTACCGAACCGAACCGAACCGAACGACGAGTCTGCACCTGTGTTGGCAGGGTGGACCGACGTACCGAACCGAACCGAACCGAACGGCATCCCAACCACTTCGAAACGAACCTCACTTCCTCGGTCCAGAAAGTGGCCGATAGCCGTCCTTCAGAGGTACCACCCTCTATCCCGTCCAGGTCCATTAAGTGGCCAAGCCCTTACTGCCCCTGCTCCGCTCGAAGGAGTTCCCCCTCCCTCGATCCGTTGGGCCATTCTCTCGGCCCCGCCGATATTCGCTTTCAGCCCGCGTACACCTCGTAGAGGCACCGCGCCCCGCTACCGGTTTTTTGTCCCGCAAACACGGGACCAAAACCCCGTATATTATATTTAGTTTAATTACTTATCACTTTATTTCTATCTGTTTATTTAGACCTGCTAAGGCAACGAAACTGCCACCCACCACCGCTGCACTACGCTAGGGGCAAATCACCCCCCAACTCACCGCTGGGGCAATCACCCCAACAACCTTCGAGCCGAAGCGGCTAACCGGTCGTCCGTGAAAATACACGGTTGCGCAAACATTCCTAATTAGCGGCATTGTCGGCCGCCCGGTTGCGTCAAGCGCACGCGGCACTCTCTTGTACCGGTTGTATTTGGTGACAGCAGTAAAATAAACACAGCATTATCATCCTACTACTCTAAACCTTTCGTGTAGTCATTTACGTAGTTAGAGAACCTACCCCGTCGTTCGAACCTTGCAGCTGATCTGTATCCGGCACACGGGGATCTACGGTTACCGGTGGCGCCTCCATTGCACTGTTGGGGCCAACCGTCCGCTGAGTTCGAACTTCCGTTTCCGCACCGAGAACCGTATTGTTACAAAATGAGTAGACTTATATTGAAAACAAATGTTGTATATCATTGACATTGTTAGCCCCTCGAAGAATCTATCTTGCGCTGTAGATTTGATGCTGTAAGTAGACTTTGTCAAAAAATCCATGCTGTTCGCCAAATGTTAATACTTTTTCGTAAAATGTCAACACTCTTTCTTTCAAAGCTCCGATGTACTAGATGCCTATAATTAATGACAGGCAAGAGTCAATTTTGACACACATTTTAGTCTGAACGTGATAATGAAAAGACTGACGTACAGTCTCCAAATATTGTAAATATGAACATGTTATAGAATATGTAAAAATTATATAATTGAAATTAATGATAGAGATACGTGTGTTAAATTATTCATTTAACTGCATATTCATACTTTTGTCACCAACATTTCCAAAACACCGCAATTAAGCTTGTTTTAGTAAAATTGTATAATGATTTTATATATTAAATTGTTTCATTATTTACGAAAAAATCGTTGAATATAATTATACGTTGAATATAATTAGATCTCTTATAAAAGAAAATATTCAATAATTATTGAAAGTGTGCTAGTGTAGCGATGTGTTTGGACTGTCGAACAGAAATATGAAGTAAGAGAGAAGCTTTATAGACAGATCATTGAGAATTTTTCACTTTTCCTTTCAAAATGGCTGATGTTTTACGGAATCACATGCGCGCATTTAAATAGAATTAATCTATGCATGTCTTCATGCTGAATTGTTGTTTGGTCTTTTATTTCATATACGGTAGCAGTCTTTTTAAGTGATAATGTATGAAAACATCAGTTCTATAAACGATTCAATATTAATAATAATAATATGAAATTTTAGTGCATAATGTGACAACATAAGAAGTTGTTAAGGTTAATTTTTTTACTATGAAAATTATTTTTATATAATGACTTGTGTCTTTTTCTATTACACTAGGTGTGATGAATAGGACGATATTTTCCTTATGCCAATATATTTAACAAAATACTTACATATAACAATAGTATTCGTACGTGAATAACTTAGTTAACTAATTACGATTACAATGTAAAAGTAACAAAAATCTGTCAAATATAATAACGTTTCGTGCAGTGTGATTATCCAAATCATTATTGTAAAGGGAATTAAATACTCATGTCGGTTGCGCTACGTACAATTTCGAATCAAGAGGTATACCATTAGTTCGTATTAAAATATATTTACGCTTGTACTTGTTGGGTTTTGAGAATGAATTTCATTCCATAGTCGTGTGAAGGTTACATCACAAGAGTGTGCATCCTTGGCACGCTCAATTGTATTATAAATGGATCGAAACTTGTATTCATACGTCTATGCACATTTCAATTAGATCGAATATCGTAGAAAAGATTTATTCAATTGTAAAATAATTACGGAGACGCGACTATAATGTAGCAATATCTGACCTTTAATGAAGGCGACTTTTGAAATTTGTTTTTCCACGCATGGCAATACTAATGTGTAACGGTCAACACTTTACAATCTCTCTGATTGAATTTTGTAAGATAAAGCATTAGAAAGAACTAATTTTCAACGATAATGTAAAAACAGGACATTTTATTAATAACAATATCTAATGAAATAATAAATATTGGTTGACTGACAATATTTTTCCGTAAAATATTGAAATTCCTAATTGCGCGTCCCGATTATAAAATACGTCGAGCACGTGAACAGCGGCATAAGACACGTTCAGTGGTCAGACAATCTTGGCAAAAACTAAATGTACCAAAATGAAAAATAAAAATTATGCCCTTGTAGAGCTCATCGAATCACACATTTTTTGTAAATAAAATTTTCTTCTACGATTTATAGGTTTTAAGATAAAAAATAAAAAGGACAACATTTTACAGTATCGAAATCAATACAGTTATTAACATAACTCGCCAAAATGCGTTTTTTAAATTTTAATTATTGTACGCTTTTGTTTTTTTACTTTTATGTACTTAGTACTTTGTTTTTTTCTTCAAGAACAAAGTCGATAGAAATGATGTTAGTTTTTAATTTGTTTTACGAAGTTACCCTAAACTGAACTAAAAATTATGTTGTTTCATATTTCATCAAAGTACACTTTTGTTATTCTTAAAAATATTGTTGTTTAATACGTCAGTATATGCGTAAAATTCTGATAGATTAACGTAATATTTTACTATTCTTTCACGTTTTAAGCTTTCACGTAAAAAAAATAGAATCGGGATGTAATCTCTTATTGTATCTAATTTATTAATTTTACTAATTGGGAAACTGAAAATTCCTGAGTACATTTCACGATCTGGTGCAAAAATCGCAAAAATAGGAATTTTTTAATGCATTTTTCCAAAATGCGCAAGAAAAAACACGCCCTCACATGTAGAAAAGAAAAACAAACAAATAAAATAATTTTGTAGCGTTACATAAATAACAATATGTTAAAAGTAATTTTTCACTTTTTCTTAGTTCCTTGCTTGTTATTAATGTATAATGTAATTATTTTGACTACAGTTCTATCAAACATTTATAATTTCAGAAATTACAGATGAATACAACGAAATAATGCTTAACTTGTCTTTTACGCTCCGGTATTGGTAAATTGTAAGATTTATTATGATTTATCAATAATACGTTTTAAACGTTACGTTTTAAACACCATTGTTCAACACCGAAAACCCCGTGCACTGCTGCAGAGGTCACGAGTCACTTGACGAAAAAAAACAAAGAACTAAGTGCATAAAAGTAAAAAAACAAAAGCGGAAAATAATTAAAATTAAAAAACGCATTAATAAAGTATTTATAAATTGATTGACATACAAAACAATGCAAATAGAATAGTGAAAAATCCAATGTCTTCCTATAGGTTCTAGGTAAAGCGGTAAGAGAATAACGCAGTCGCCGAGCCCTTTCATTTTACTCAACACCATACAATCGAAATTTGTGGTTCGATTGAATTGAAATTTTCCAGAAAACTTCTTTAATCCTAGATGAACAACTTTGTCACTCAAAGTTTTTTCAAACTTAAACTTTGTAACAGACTTTTTCCCTTCAAAGGTGCGAAATGCAGTTTCTTGCGCGCGGCCATTTGTTGTAGACTTCAAATATTTATAATGAGTACACCATAAAAATTTCAAGTCATTTGGTGGATTTTTCACCGAGATACGGCGAGTTCTGTTAATAACTGTAGTGATTTCGATACTGTAAAATGTTGTCCTTTTTATTTTTTATCTTAAAACCTACAAATTGTAGAAGAAAATTTTATTTACAAAAAAATGTGTGATTCGATGAGCTCTACAAGGGCATAAATTTTATTTTTCATTTTGGCACATTCAGTTTTTGCCAAGATTGTCTGACCACTGAACGTTACTTATGCCGCTGTTCGCGCGCTCGACGTGTTTTAGAATCGGGACGCTCAAGTTAAAACTAGTTTTTCCTAATTTATCGTGTTTATAAATCTTTTAGTAAATATTGTTAATATGTCTCGTTAAAAAATAAAATATTATTCAGTTCTTTCACTACATTATTACTTAGAAACATTTGACAATTATCTACTTCTAGTAGTCATTTACAGAAGATGGAATCCATTTCAAATCATGCAGGCCAACTAACTTCAAGTTGTAGAATTAGATGTCTCTAAAATACGTTATTCTCCGTGAAAAATAAAGAGATACGTATTTTTTTATTTTTCATATAAACTTTGTTTAACGACGTTATCTGGATTTGAACTTTGAAAGGTAAAACTTTAAATAAGCACTAATGTAAAACAATATTATTTCGTCCGTAATTATGTTTTTTAATTAATGTAATACATTTTTTTTCACATGTATATATATATATATAATTGAATACGAACTAATTTGTTGTGTGTACAAAAAGTCAAAACAGTTGGAAATTTTTGCATGCGGCCTATTAAATGAATAATTTATATTTCTAATAATTTCGATTGATAATGTAATTCGTCTCTCGTAGAAGTGATGGAACACGTGTGTGTGTGTGTGTGTGTGTGTGCGCGTTTGGGATTGTAAATACGGGCTGGGATGATTGTGCCACGTAATTATAGCGTCCCAGCAATCGGAAATGCGTTGAAATGTATTAAAAATGTTGAATACGTTACAATGCATTTGAAGTCACTATTTAAACTTAGATAAGTATTGAAAAAGATTGAAATGTATTGAAATTTTGTAATACATGGCAATATATTCAAATACAAAAATATTCCCAGTTGACACATTTAATGAAAAAAATATTGCATCGACCGAGAGTTAAACCCTGGACTCCCGCACAACAATATCGAGTTCTAATTGTAACCCTTTTCCGGATTGGAAAAGGGCAGAACAAAAAATTATAAGAAGTAACTCTAACTCAACTCAAAGTATGGTTCCCACCTGGGATACCGTTTGTAACCTGAATTTCGGATGGGAAATATGGGGTTATATACGAATTCAAACTCCAAAATCTACGCAATCAAAACTGTCAATATATTTCTCAAAACAAAGGGGACGGTACATTAATTTGGGGCGCGACAAACGGACGATAGAAATACGCAAAGGGCGGCGAGTTCGGAAATCACGCGAAGGAAAAATTTCTTTTAATATGACCGGAAATCGCGGAGGGGTAAAAAAAGGATCGGGGCTGCGGTACTTACGGGAAATAAAAAGTCCAAATCGCGCCAACAAATTCCAAAAGTTTTGATGGTCCACAGGACTTCACCATCTGCACCATATGCACACACACTAAACTTGTAAGGGGCCGAACGCAAACCAATGGGGATTCGCAACAATTTTCACGAACAATTTTTGGAGACCGCACTTTTGAAATTCGCTAGACCACATAATATGATCGGAAACGCTTTACAATTACACCTCACGCTTGGTGATGGCCGGACGGAATGTGTCGAGGTTCTTGACGAAATCCTCGAGGTTCGTGCCCACGGGCACGGTGTCGCCAAGTTTCCTTTCCGCGTAGAGCATCATAGGTAAGGAGGATAAGGAAGACAATATGTCACGGGCATGCTGACGGAAAAGGACAGCGATACCGTACGGAATTAGGAAAGGTGTGGCGGCTGTACAAAGAAAAAGGGGGGGGGGGTGACGTAACAAGACTTGTCGTCATAAGGAGGTGAGGAGAGGGTAATTATATTCTCTAATATATAAGATAGAGATATAGAATGTTGAAACGTCTCAGAGCGACGAAGAGGGACGGCGGAGATTTCCGTGTCCTGGATAGAGACGGACGGGATATCGTCTTTTAATGTTAAAACTCCTGGTGGAGTGACGGCAGCCATCGGGTTATGGCATTTCCCGTATGCCGTGGAGATTTGCCGAGGGACGACTGTCGACTCGGATCCGAAAAGGTGGCGGCAACTCAAGTCGCCGAACATGCATGGATGCATGTAAGAGAAGAGGGCGTGAGAGTGAGGCGGACGCAGCGAAGGCTGCATGAGTCCGACGGAGAAGAACGAGTATTGGTGGGGGCTGCGCAACACAGGCGAGCCAACCCAGGGAATCGGCGCGCGGGCGCGCGGCATGTAACGTCCACTTGACGTTCGAAAGATTTAGACGGCTGGTGGATGCGTAGCCGTGGTGGGGAGAGGAAACGAACTTCGGAATCGGAATCTCGCGTGTCGCGTCTGCGACAAAGTCGAGGCGAGGCCGTTACATTGAAAGATCCAGCGGGGAGAGGGGGGAATGGTTCGTGCGTCGAGATGTGATGGACTTGTGCACGCACGCTCGAACGAAACCATAGAAGCGAACGGCTGTCGAATGTGAAGCCCGGGGGGGGGGGGGGGGGGGGGATGGAACGGGCACGCGTCGTGAAAACGACGAACGATGGAGAGCCGAAGGGGCGACAGAGGGGGAAGGGGACTCGCACATCGAGTTTGTACGAAAATATTCGTACACAAGCAGATGCTTTTACGAGCAATCGGTAATTCCGTTCAATTGCTCGAAATGCAATTGACGGATAAGTAAACGGAAGTGGGAGGAAATAACGCAGGTAATATGTAAAGGAAAGCTTAGGAATTGGGATGGCGAAATCGAAGATGATGCCCAAGCCTCCGGGTTTTTTATCCACGTGACCTTGGGTTTAAAAGAGGTCACCGATGTTGCCACTGGGCGGCTTTATTGGGATTTTCCAGTTGTCCGCGTCCTGGTAGGCTGGTATCTCTTCTGGACCTCTTGCCTGGTCCTACTTATACACTAAATCCAAAGTCTTTTATAACTGACATTTATAATTTAAATTGGGTGTGGGCAAGATCAGTAACGTATTTCGTTACATAATCATTCGACCACAATCACTGTTGTAAAACGGTACGAAATTTCGAACTCAAATATTCTATACATTTTTAACGAGGTGCAGGAAAGAATTTCTGGCGGAATCCATTTCAAATCATGTAGGACAACTAACTTCTGGTTGTAGAATTAGCTATCCCTAAAATATGACATTCTCCATAAAAATAAAGGAACACGTATTTTTTTATATTTCATAAAAACTTTGTTTAACGAAGTTATCTCAATTTGAACTTTGAAAGTTAAAACTTTAAAAAATCACTAAAACAACATTGATTCGGGATTCGAAATCTGCACTGGATGGACTACTAAACTTCAACTGTAGTAAGGAACCTATCCAAAATTTAAGGGAAAAGATCGGAAAAGTGAACGAAATACGGAATGTTGTCCTGGTCTGGGTACCTTCTCATCAAGGGATTGTAGATAATGAGAAAGCTGATGCAGCTGCAAAAGTCGCCCAAGATGACATAAATGACACGAGTATAATACCAATCACAAGGCAACAATTAAAACATTCTATATTTCAAAGTGCCTTTACTAAATGAAATGAAGAATGGACAAGCGAGTGAATCTCAAAACTCCACAATATAAGAGCCAACATCTTGCAAAAGCGACCGGACTTAGAAAATAGGAAAGAACAAAGTGTCCTATGAAGATTAAGAATTGGACACAATGCAACGCATTGCTTCCTCTTTGATCACTCTCCAAAACCGTCATGCCCTTCATGTGGAGTATATATATATATATATATATATATATTATAAGGCGTAAGATTTAATTGGAAATAAATACTCGCGGATTCGGTATTGTCTTTATTTCTTTATAAATAATAATCACGTGTCTTTGAATACAAAAAAGAATTTGCTATCCGTCTTATCGGCCGCGTCACAATCGGAACAAGAAGGGCGGATTTCCCCTCGTTCCCTTTTATCAGTCGATCGAAACGCTCTCATCGGCGCCGCCACGAACAACACCGGCACTGCTGCCAACCGCAAATCACTCTCGCGCGCATCAGCCCTGAGCACCTAACCTAACCTAATCTCGCACTCCTTACAATATATATATATATATATATATATATATATATATATATATATATATCCCTTTAAGCACTTCTTTCTTATCGTACTAACTCGTTATATACATCATTTTTTCAGTGCCGGTACATAAAAAGGATAGGGCCTATTTTCGTCGTCAGCGACTCCTCCGCGATCGAGCCGCCAGGGAATCCAAAACGAACCTTAGTTCGTTTCCCAACCCTCATTTCCCTCAGAAACCTCCACCACAAACTCCTCCAGTCGAAACTCTCCCTTCCACAATTGGAGAACCCTTACTCGCCCACTGTCAGTCTCCCATCAAATTTACTCCTCCCCTTCCTCTCGAACCTCTTCGCACCCACCAATCCACCGAATCTAAACTCCGCTTAAATTTGTATAAATAAAAAAATCAACAAAATTTCAGTTTTTACTTTTCTGGAAAAAACGGGTTTCTTTCTTCTCCTTCCACCATTTCTTTCAGAGCAGGCCTCCTCCATTCACCAGCCCAGATTAACACGTGTGGTTGACCGCCCTTTAACGGCTCCGAGAACCGTATACTTCAAGTAAGTATGGTAAATCGGGTCGTAGCGAAATTGGTGACAGGGCTATTTCAATGGAGCCCTGCGCAATGAAAGATTTTTTGGAAGGAAAATTTTCTTTTTCGAATAATATTTATTAAAAATACATTAGTATTAATAAATTTTAGACAGAGCTTTTCGAGAGGAACCCTGCTCAATAAACAAATTTTTTGTTGAAATAATATTATTTTTATATAAATTTTTATTTGTGCTTGTTTATACTAAAATAAATCCCTACATTTCCCTCCCTTACCATCTCTGGCGACCGCACAAACACTCTTACTTTTACATTTCCATAAAAACAAAAAAAAAATACATAAATTATTATTTCTTTTTTATAGTGGAAAACATCCCGTTGGGATCACGGCCGATTTCTTACTTAATAGACAGGAGACATAAAGAGATCAAATATTTAAATAAATTACACCAGGACCTTACTCATAATAAAATCAAGGCTGGCAAATATTTTGAAGCAAAAAAAGTCTGGAAAAATTACGGTTCTAATAAGAAATAGAATAGATAGAGCAAAAAAGATTCGAATAATAATAAAACAAGAAAATAAAATAGAAATTATGCAAATTGATTAATAAAAATATATATATATATATATATATATATATATATATATTTATACAAATTGATTAATAAATATATATATATATATATATATATATATATATATATATATATATATATATATATTTTTATTAATCAATTTGTATAATTTCTATTTTATTTTCTATCTATTCTCTATCTTTCTATTCACGTTGGTTAAAATTTGGGATATTTTGAACTGACCAAATCATATAAATTCTATTTGTATAAATTAAAATAATAATCAGAGTGGTAAAATTTGTGCATCGGAATGTATTAATGGTGCAAATTGGTTAATGTGAATGCAACAGAAATTTTGAAAAGTTAACGATAAAATTTTAGAAGTATAGATTGCTATTTCAAATTAATTGTAGATATAATTTATTTTATTTTTATTTTTATTTCGTTTTATTCTTAGTGAAATTGCCTTTAATTGATTTTATTGGACAAAATTAAACGAAGTTAAAAGTGATAAAATGCAAAAATGATTTTTGAATAAGAAAGTCTATTATATAATATTATATCATTTAAAATTCCGGGAATTGAATGAAACGTTTAAAGGGACTAATCTATTATTTCGGTACTATTATATTTTAGTGAATAAAATTAATTTGCATTTCGAATAATAATTTGTTATAAAATATTAGTTATATTGCATAATTTGCAACAGTTGATAAAAAAAAAAACACACACACACACACACACACAAATAGAATAATAATTTTCATTATAAATTTGAAAAAGGAATTTCATAAAATCAATTTGGAAGCGTAATTTCATGTTATACTCAAAATTCAAAGGCTTATCGAGTTATTGTTTTAATTCTCGGAAAGGCTTTTGAACTGTATGCGATTTCGTGTAATTGAAACAATATAGTTGGTTTTTAAATTTAATAATGACAAAATTGATTTACTAAAATATTTTATTTTATAATTTTTAATGGTAAACTATATTTTATGCAAATTGGAATGTTTGCTTCGACAATTTGCATTAGTTCAATATTAAATTATTTATTTTATTTATTTCTTTTGTTGCAGTTTGTTGAAATTGATGAAAGTTATTTTCGTTTTAAATAGTGACCTGCTGTGTAAATCATATTGTGATTAATTTCTGTGATTATTTATTGTGATTATATTGTGATTATTTTATAAATAAAAAAACAGGGACAAATTAAGCGGATTATTTAAAATAGTAATTAAGAATTAAACCAAAATATTAATAATAAGCTTGAAAAATTATATATTAAGCCGTATCAGAAATACAATTTAAATTTGCGTCAATGAGAGGAAGGGATAGCAGCGACTACGGTAGGGAAAGAGAGAGGTCCGACCGATCAGTGGAACACAGTCCAACGATAAACAAAGCGCCAAAATGTTTACATCGTCGGCCGTCGACTTCTGAATGCGTGAGAGAGAGAGAGAGGTCTATGCATGCAATGTATTAGAAAGAGACACCGCGAAGACAACAAAGCAAGCGAGGTAGTATGCGATAGGACTATTAGAGCAACAAAGATAGTACCATCGCATACTACGAATATGGAAAAAGCACATGAAAATTTGAAATTCGGGGCGGATACTGAGGAAAGTGGGGCCAATTTATCGAGGTTACCTGCTTACCTCAGTTTCGCCAAAAATTTAGTACATGGTCGAATACGATCCTGAGTAGGAGCGATCGTGACGGTACAGTAGTGAGTAGTGGTGTTTTTTGTGTGTGCGTGTAGCGACGACGTGGATTAGTGGAGGTAGCCGAGACCGAGGGATTAACGAGTGGAAGGCGACTCAGAAAGAAGGTAAGGGTGTGAAATTACGACGCAGAGAACGTGAGAGAGAGAGAGGGAGGGAGCGAGAGAGAAAGCGCGCGAAATAAGTGCCGAAAGGGTTGGCGACAGTCTGGCGACAAAGGGGGCGCCGGGTTAACCTTGACCCGACCGCTCCAAATCGTGTGGGGATAAAGCCCCTTAGTGACAGGTGGGCCGTCCTACCTTTCGGTTTGCGACAAGAGTGACGGTGGGGGTGACGGGTTGGCCGGCAACCAGATGTGGGTATTGGGTTTTGGATGGTGCAACCCCCCCCCCCCCCATTGGGGGAGTAGAAGACACGGTAATTGCGACAAAGGAGGCGGTGGGTAGGACGGGTGAACCGTGACCCCAGCCCCTGGACAGAGTGTTGGTGCCTAGTGGTGGTTCAGCAGAATTCGCCTTCGGAGGAAGTCCGGATAAATCATGAGTGCGGGGATAACCGAATGACATAATTGGATGTAATGTGTGATAAAATTACGTTATGTATGAAGTATGAATGAGGAAATATATATATGTGAAAAAAACAATTCTAGTAACGAAATTTCTGAACCGTTGGGAAAATTTCCGTTACAAAATGGCGACCGTAACAGGACTCGTTGTTAGTGACTGCCTTACTAATAGCTTGAGTTCTGACAAAAAAAATAGTGTGGGTTCTGAAAAATAAAATAAATGAAAATTAATAAATAAAATTAATTTTTTTTGAAATAAACAGTTATAAAATAAATTTTGTTTTTTTATAAATAATGTTTCAGAAATAAACAGTGATAAAATTTTGTTTTTTTGGAAATAATTTTTTCGGAAATAAATATTTATGAAATAAATTTTTGTTGGAAATAAATTTCTTTTTCAGAAATAAACATTTATTTTTTTGTGGAGGAAATTCGTTAATAGAAACAATAATACAAACTTGTTTATTTACCGAATGCTAGCGAATTCGGGTTAGAAGTTATTGCGACTGGGAAAGATAATTGAAGTATTAGAATTAAGTCTTAGAATTAAGTAAAAATATTATTATATAATAATTATTGTATAACAATTTATTAATGAATTATGTGCATGTATAATACGAAATTTGAATTTTTTTTGTGTTGGTTAATAAAATAAATTTTTTTTTTGTGGTATTAAAGAGGGGTATATATGATATGTTATTGAGGAAAATAAAATTATGATAGCGACTTGTGCAGAATATAGCGACTTGTGCAGATTATGGTGACGTTTGCCGATTATGGTGACGTGTCCCGATTATGGTGACGTGTGTAGATTATGGTGACGTGTGTTTAGCTGGATGGTGGGAAGAATCGTTGTGATAGAATAGACAACGCAGGATAGGTTAGAATTATACCATTGGTGAATATTTAGTTTTACGAATTATTTTTTTTTAGTTAAAATTGTGTTAGTGACTAGATTAGCTTATTAGAAAAAATAATTAAAAATAAAAATGGCGACGGATGTGAAAGAGCACATGGCAAAGATGCGGGTGATTTTTCAAAATTCTAGAGAGTTGCGACGGGTACGGAAGAGCGTGTGGGAATTAGATCCGATCCAAGTTATCCAACAACTAGATAAACAGGGGTTGAGTTCAACGGGGTCGGACAAAATTCTGAGGGATAGGCTATTAAGAGCGGAGTTAATAGCAGCGGATGGGAGGTTAGAGGTACCGTGGTATCCCGAATGGGATGAGAGGGGGGTTGATATACCGGCAACAACGGCGGCACTACTCCTGGAAGAGTCGGATGGGGAGGAATGGTTAGGTGCTAAACCGAGGGGTAGGGGGCGTTCCAAAAAGAAAATTTTTAGCGACGATGTGCGAGAAGAGGGAGAGGACGATGACGGTCAGAGTGAGGCAGCCGGAACTGATGAAGTAAGTAATTCCGGGAAAAGGGGTGGTCCTTCTACTTCAAGTCAACCCTTTGTTGGCCTTTGGAGAAAACTATTACGACTTCCACCACTACCTCAACAACTGTCACGGTAACGACTCCGGTAAACTCGAAAAAAATGGTCACTGCAACAACCAAAAGTGTAGGACCGCTCATGAGTAGATATATTCAGGATAATCAAACAGGGTATCAAATTAAGGTCCAATATCCTGAAGTGGCTAGGGGACGGGTTCATGAACCCCAACGTAGCCATTTACCATTGCGACATAGTGCGAGCTATAGAGGACGCCGAGATGAAGAAGAATGGTCTAGCAGGAGTGGGGGTAGCGACGTAGATAGGGAAAGACTGGTAGATAATTTAGATCAGCCCAGAAGGATTAGGTATGGCGACAGAGAGGGGCGTAGAAATAGAGACGATGAGGATAGAGACAGGGATATAGATAGACGGACACGTAGAAGCAACGACGGACAGTCTAGGCAGAGTAGGGATGATGAGTTTGAGAGAGATAGTCTGCCAAGTAGTAGAGGGTCAGGTAGAAGTAGCGCGCGAATAAAAAGGTTAATGGACTATGATTACTCCAGTGATGAGGACTCCGGTCATAGCCATAGAGAAGTGTCGGCTCGGCGTCGCCGAAGTAATGCAGAAGTAGATAGGGATAGTCGCTGCATTAAAGTTTTGCGAGAATGGGGGTTGCGATTTACAGGTGACGAAAAAGAGTCGGCCGAGGATTTCTTAGCTCGTTTAGTAGATTGTAGGGAACAGTCGGGGTTTAGCGACAGAGAGCTATTGAGAGCGATTCCCTGCATCTTTCACCGAAGTGCAAGTCGATGGTTCCGTACTTCCCAGTATGATTTCCGGACTTGGCGGGAATTTTCGTAATCATTCCGTCAGTTCTTTATCGGGGAGGTAAACGAAGAGGATCTGGAAGACGAGCTGAAGAGCCGAACACAGAGTAGGAAAGAAACAATTGGATCTTTCATATCCTGCATCCGGCATATCATCAGCTACTTCAAAAGACCGCCCTCACTCGACAAACAACTACGCATAGTATTCCGAAATTTAACTCCGGAATACAGAGCCTATTTGGCTGAAAAAGCGATCGAGGATTTCTCAACATTAGAGAGATGGGGCAGGAGATATGAACGGTTGCGCGATATGGACAAACGATACAGGGAACCGCCACCCAAAGAGAGGACACGACTTCCAGGCAGTGCGTATATGCGAGGAACTGGCCCCGTACGTATTTCTGCGGTAAGGGAGGAATTACCGTCGAGAGAGGAGAAGGTAGCGAGTGTCCACCTATCCGATAGCACTTCCGGATCTGGACCAAATACTTCGCTAAATAAGAAAAAGTCCAGGAAAACGAGGAAAAAGGAAACAGGTAGAGACCAGGCTCCCCCTACACATGTAAATACGGCCGACGAAGTACCCGAGAGACCGGTAAGAGGAGCATGGAATGTGAAAAAACGAGCCAGCACAGCAGAAGTTCCGAGGGCCCCTCTACCCACGAGTGTACCAATGAATAGACCGCCGAGGTCATCAGGATCTTGGCAGCCTCGAAACCATTGGGAGGGAAACTCGACGGAACATCCAGGTTACCATCGAGATAGGGGAGGGGAAGCTCCTAGGGAATCGGGACGGCCGCCGAGAAATAACAGGATACCACCTGGATTGGGGTCACCGGGGATCGGGGCATGCTACCATTGCCAGGCTGTAGGACACCGGACCGCGATGTGATCTAGCCGTCCCTGCTTTACTTGCCACCAAGTAGAGCGCAGGTCGGCTGAGTGTCCTCATCGCGTTTGCTTCACGTGTCAACAGCCAGGACACTCAGCTTATGCCTGCCCGACAAAACCCTGGGGACCCTCTCGCCCACTTGAAAGATGTCAGGTGTGCGGAACGTCGGGTAACCCCTTTTCATCATGTATACCGTGCACTCCCCCACGTGAGAATTGGGAAAACGAGAAGGCCGGAGGGCTATCCAAACCCATGCCATCCACGGCTAATCAACAGGGTTAGAGAAAGAAAAAATAGTGAGCCGAGAGGAAGGAGAGTTGGCGACTAGAGAGAAAGAAGTTGTGATACCCTCGGAGATAGAACGAGAAGCCGAGATAGCGACAATAGAGAGCAGGTGTTTTATTGAGGTAAAGATAGGGGGAAATACAGTGTTGGCGATGCACGATAGTGGAGCACTGGTCTCCATCATCGGCTCTATCCTGGCCGAAAAATTCAAGGCTGGACTACGTCCTTCTCAGACTGTAATGCGAAGCGTTTCTGGCGAGGTGACGCCCTTTCTGGGAATATTGGCGATGCAGGTGGAAATAGATGGGCACGTCAACGAAATTGAATTTAGAGCAACCAGCGCAGTATCATGTGACATGATAATCGGTATGGACTTTGGTGAAATTTTTGACTTGGATGTGCGACAGGGTAGAAGGTAGTGGAGAGTACAAGAAGGTCCGTGGCATGCGTTTAGTGACAAACTGACGGGAAAATCAGACATTCATGTAGAGTGTGCAGGTATATGTGAGCTGAGCAAGACGCAAGAAGAGAGAGTGAGAGAGATAGTAGACAAGATGTTAGGTGGCGACCAGGTAGGATTAGGGAAAACGCCCTTGATAGAGCATCATATTAATGTGGAGGGCGCGACCCCAATCAAGCATAGGCCTCGCCGTATGTCACCTATTATGCTTGAGAAAGCTCAAGAAGAAGTGAGAGAATTAGCTGAGAAATGAGTGATAGAGAGATCGTCCAGTGATTGGAGTAGTACTCCCGTCCTAGTGAAGAAATCAGATGGTAGCATAAGGATGTGTATAGATTATCGAGACTTAAACAGTGTCACCAGGAAAGATGCCTATCCAATACCCAACATGGATTCCATATTGGATAAATTAAGGCGGGCTCAATATTTATCTAAGATAGACCTAAGACAGGCGTACTACCAAGTTGCGATGGATCCCGAAAGCAAAAAGTATACTGCTTTTGAGGTTCCGGGATCGGGTCTATGGCAATTCACAAGGATGCCGTTTGGGTTAACGAATGCCCCAATGACCTTTCAGCTACTAATTGACGCATTGTTTGGGCCAGAATTTGAACCCCATATATTTGGGTACCTGAATGACATAATTATTGCGACGGAAGGGTTTGAGGAACATTTACATTGGCTGGAATTAGTCTTAGGGAAGCTAGTGCAAGCCGGATTAATAGTAAACAGCGACAAGTGTGAGTTCGGGTGCTCGCGCGTAGCGTATCTGGGGTTTGTGTTAGTTAGAGAGGGGCTGCGTCCAGACACCGATAAGGTAAAACCGGTGTTGGAATATCCGGTGCCGCGCACCGTGAAGCAGCTCCGGAGATTCCTCGGTATGATAGCGTGGTACTCCCGCTTCCTGGACAAGGATGCGGAAGTTAAAGTACCCCTAGTGAAATTTTTACGAAAGGGACAACCATGGAAATGGGAGGAGGAGCAGGAAGAAGCCCTTATCAAACTCAAATCCCAGTTAGCCACAGCTCCCGTGTTAGCCAGACCGGATTTCCGGAAGTCATTTACCGTTCAGTGCGACGCCAGCGGATTTGCCTTAGGCGCGGTTTTGACCCAGGAGCATGACGACGAAGAGCATCCAATCGTCTACATTAGTAAAGTACTAAGTACTCCAGAGAGGAACTATACCACGACCGAACGAGAATGTCTTGCCGTGGGCAAATGTCTTGCTATGGGCAATCCGAAAATTAAGGCCTTACTCGCAGGGTTATAAGTTTACCGTGATAACCGATCATAGCGCCCTTAAATGGATTATGACACGGCCGGAACCCACGGGTCGACTAGCACGTTGGGCAATCGAACTCCAACAATGGAATTTTGAAATTGTGCATCGCAAAAGCGCGTGGCATCATATGCCGGACGCCCTCTCTCGAATGTGGGAAAACGAAGAAGGAGTTGCCGCATTTGAAACTATTGAGGACCCCGACTATCTCAAACTAAGTGACGAAGTGGTAGCAAGTCCAGCTAAATATCCAGGGTGGCGACTAGAGGAAGGTATTCTTTATAAGTGGCGACGGGATGAGTTGTTAGACCCGATAGGATGGGAAGAGGAAGGATGGAAATTAGTGGTGCCGAAAGAGTTGCGGAAGAAAGTGATGACAGATGCTCATGTAGAAGCATCCTCGGGTCATCTTGGGATAGAGAAGACTTATGACCGGGTGGCCCGAGAATACTATTGGAAAGGGATGTGGTACGATGTATATAATTTCGTAAAGGAGTGCGACGAGTGTCAGCAATATAAAGTTTCCCAGTTAGGCCCCCAGGGTTTAATGGGTAAACGCTTTGTCGAACGTCCTTGGGCAGTCTTGGCGGCCGATATGATGGAATTTCCGCCCAGCAAAGGCCAAAATAAGTATCTTCTCGTCTTCCAGGATCTATTTACTAGATGGATAGAGGTAAAGTCCTTAAGGACGGCCGATGATAAAGCAGTTGCCCGGGCCTTGGAGGAATTGATTGTTTTTCGTTGGGAAACACAGGATTTCTTACTAACGGATAATGGGAAGGAATTCGACAACAAACAAGTAAAAGGGCTGTTAGTGGAATACGGAATAAAACATGTAACAACCCCTCCGTATCATCCTCAAGCCAATCCGGTGGAGAGAAGTAACCGAATACTGAAGACTATGATAGCGACATATGTGAAGGGAGATCATAGAGATTGGGACAAGCATTTGCATGAATTTAGACACGCAGTCAATACTGCCACCCAATCTTCGACAAAAGCATCCCCGGCCTTCTCAAATTTCGGTCGACATCCCCAACCGGTGAAAAGCTTGCGACGTGAAGTAGAGAGGAGAGGACCCAAGATACAGGTGGACCCTGCAATTTGGGCCGATCGGATTCGGAGGTTAGACGCATTAAGAGAGTTGGTAGCGACATATGTGGATAAGGCGCGAGAAAGGCAAGAGCGAGCATATAATCGGAGGAAAAAGCAGGCGGTCTTTAACATAGGGGATCAGGTGTTACGGAAGACGCATGTATTATCCAATGCGGCTAAAAAGTTTTCGAAAAAGCAGATAAATAGTAAAGTCCACGTATCGGAGATAAAAAGATACGTGCCTCCCCGAAAAGGTTACGGAAATTAAATAGACTAGGAATAGCGACTAGAGTTAGGGTAGCGACAGGAGGAATGCGAGTAAGAGTGAAAGGCAAACCGTTACGTTTACACGTTGTGTCGTCTGTGTTTGCGTACCGTCTCAGTGGTGTCAGTAATTGTCAGTGATGTCAGTAATGTCAGTAATGTCAAAAAAAAAAGAGAAAAAAAAATTGTTTTATTTTTTTTGTATATATTTTTTTACCAGAGGTGGCGCAAAACATTGGCTCGTGGGCCGACGTGGCAGAGGAAGAGCTGGCCTTAGAGTTGGCCGACAGGGCGCTGGCGAGGGAGCAGGCGGACCGGGAGAACCGCCAAACAAGGATAGCGGTCCTCGAGAGCGCTGCTGCCGTCCAGGAGCTGGACGAATTCGTGAGGGCCTCTGAAGGAAGAGGGGGGGGGGGCGCCGTGTATGCTGAGCCTCCCATCCCCCCTGAGTTGGCGGCAGAATTAGATAGAGAATATCCCGTCCAATCCGAGAGCGCGACGGGTAATATCGGAGAGACCCGAGGTATCGGACCGGCAGATATGCCTCGAGAGGAATTATGAAGGGAGGAGGGAGACGAGCCACCGGTGAGTTCCCGCAGGAGACGTCGTCGAAGGGCTCGTTACAACCCTCGGCGACAGTCGACTGCGGATCACTATGAGCCGGGACCTACGCCTCCTACTCCGGCTCCGGAAGACCTCCCGCAGTTAGAGCTGTCGCGTCCGGTCATCCGATCGGTTGTTGTGTTGCCGCCAACTCAGGAGGTGGAGTTGATTTCGGATGCGGCGGTTCCACCTTCTCCTACCCCGGAGCACCAGACCCTTCGCAGGTACCCGGGTACACGGTGCAAGAAAAGGACGGAATGGGCGATGTTCGGCGGGCTCCTATCGATTCCGTTCGATCCAAGGATCGACCAGCCTAGCCGGACGTGTTTCAATTGCTGGCAGGGGGGAGGGGAGGCACGGACGACGGGATTGCCCTCGGCGAGCTGTGGCCAGATATTGTCATAACTGCGGTCGTCGAGGGGAAGACCTTCGATCCTGCTCCCGCTGTTCGCAGCCCCACCGGGAATTCCTGCGACAACAGCGGGCGGAAACCGGAACATCGTCCGGCTTGGCGGAGCGAGAACGGGGTCGGGACCTCGAACATCGCCCACTCCAAACCTCGCGTCGGGAAATGATAACGGGGAATGGTGCCCGGGGAACGGTCGACCCCCTCTCCACCAGAGATAGGTCTCCCCACCCCACCACAAACCTCGACAACCTGGACTGGGCTCACCGATTTCTGGATCGAATCCAGAACCTATCGGCAGAAGCCCAGGAACTACTAATCCGAGCGACGTTCGGGACGGCTACCCACCCCGAGCGTCGACTGGATTACTGGTGATGTCCAAGGGGTAGAGGCGGTGGTAGGTGGGAATTGCGACAAAGAGAGAGAGAGTAGTGGCGACGAGCGATAGGTAAGGAGATAGCGACAGGGAGTAGGGACGGCAGCAGCAGCAGAAATGGCGACAAGGAGGGGGAAAGCGAGGCAGAGTGAGGGAGCACGAGAGGCAAATAAGGTAAGCCACATTCTGTGCATTATATTTTGACGGATTAGTCAGGGAATAATCCGGTTTAGGGGAGGGGATTTGTGACGTAGTCACAAGAGGTAGTATAAATAAAAAAACAGGGACAAATTAAGAATTAAACCAAAATAATAATAATAAGCTTGAAAAATTAAATATTAAGCCGTATCAGAAATACAATTTAAATTTGCGTCAATGAGAGGAAGGGATAGCGAGCGCGTCAGCGACTACGGTAGGGAGAGAGAGAGGTCCGACCGATTAGTGGAACACAGTCCAACGATAAACAAAGCGCCAAAATGTTTACATCGTCGGCCGTCGACTTCTGAATGCGTGAGAGAGAGAGAGAGAGAGAGGTCTATGCATGCAATGTATTAGAAAGAGACACCGCGAAGACAACAAAGCAAGCGAGGTAGTATGTGATAGGACTATTAGAGCAACAAAGATAGTACTATCGCATACTACGAGTATGGAAAAGACACATGAAAATTTGAAATTTGGGGCGGATACTGAGGAAAGTGGGGACAATTTAGCGAGGTTACCTGCTTCTCTCAGTTTCGCCAAAAATTTAGTACATGATCGAATACGATCCTGAGTTGGAGCGATCCCGACGGTACAGTAGTGAGTAGTGGTGTTTTTTGTGTGTGCGTCTAGCGACGAGGTAGATTAGTGGAGGTAGCCGAGGCCGAGGGATTAACGAGTGGAAGGCGACTCAGAAAGAAGGTGAGGGTGTGAAATTGCGACGCAGAGAACGTAAGAGATGGAGAGAAAGCGCGCGAAATAAGTGCCGAAAGGGTTGGCGGGATTGGCGACAGTCTGGCGACAAAGGGGGCGACGGGTTAACCTTGACCCGACCGCTCCAAATCGTGTGGGGATAAAGCCCCTTAGTGACAGGTGGGCCGTCCTACCTTTCGGTTTGCGACAAGAGTGACGGTGGGGGTGACGGGTTGGCCGGCAACCAGATGCGGGTATCGGGTTTTGGGTGGTGCAACCCCCCCCCCCCCATTGGGGGAGTAGAAGACACGGTAATTGCGACAAAGGAGGCGGTGGGTAGGACGGGTGAACCGTGACCCCAGCCCCTGGACAGAGTGTTGGTGCCTAGTGGTGGTTCAGCAGAATTCGTCTCCGGAGGAAGTCCGGACAAATCATGAGTGCGGGATAACCGAATGACATTATTGGATGTAATGTGTGATAAAATTACGTTATGTATGAAGGAAATATATATATGTGAAAAAATTCTAGTAACGAAATTTCTGAACCGTTGGGAAAATTTCCATTGCATAATATTCTAATTAATTCTGAGTTAGGACATCGTAGTATAGAAGACGGAAAAATGGTTACACGACTTAATATCCGCGGCCAAAATATCCGCGACAAAATATCCGCGCGACAAAATATCCGCCGACAAAATATCCGCAGACAAAATATCCGCGCGACAAAAAATCCTCAGACAAATATAAGTATGTGAACCGTGTAGTTTCAGGACATTCTATATATCTTTTCATTAGTCCCGTAACTATCATTTTTTCAGATGGATATATATATATAAAATTGCCGTCCCTCCATTTCGCGGACCTTCTTTAGTCATACAAAATTTAAATATGTATTCGTCATTTTGCGGACTTTACTACTATAGTTTAAATGAGGTTTTGCGTTAAAGAATATGAGACCCCTCTCTCAGACCCCCCCCCCCCCCCCGAAAAACTATCCTAACCTAACTAACCCTACTTTCTGCCTAGAACCCATTACAGGTTCCAGACCCATATATTTTTTGTCGCGGATATTTTGTCCGCGGATATTAAATCGTGTCACCGGAAAAATATTACTGCCATTAATTAAAGGAAATCAATCGTCTTTAGAAACATTAAATAATGAAGATAAACAACTTAATACAGAACAAGAAATACCAAAAAAAAGACCCGGTAGACCGTTAGGATCAAAAACAAATAAAGTACCTATACCAATGGATCTTAGTGCTATTGCTCGCAGAACTCGATCTCATCCGCAAACTTGTACGAATAGTCTATCATCTAAAGAAATAGTAGATCCTGTTGAAACTACAACAGGATTTTAAGAAGGGAGGAGAGGGTGAATCTAAAGATGTAATGCGTCCCAGAAAATTAATACCACCAAATATAACTACTGATTTGGATAAAATCCCAGTACATGAATTTATGGACACTGATTTTAATTTATTAAACGGACAAATGAGTAACGACGATGATATAGTTTATATAAGAGAAAATTTGACGTAGAGTAAAGACAATTATATACATTTTATGTCAGCTGATGGGGAATTTGTAACTCCAATATCGAAACTTTTTATGGATTTAGGCATTTTTAATGCAGATGAATTTAAATCACTGAAACCTAAAATAGGCCGAATTTTAGTTACTCCTTTTAGTCAGTACAAAGTCTTTAGTTTAATAATTAAAGAAAACCATTTTGATTCGGCATTGAAAGAAAATTTAAGAATTGCTCTTTTAAATTTAAAGAAAATACTAATTAATTTAAGAGTAGAATCATTTAGAATTTCAGAAATTGGAGATTTTGTAGAAGTAAATAATTAAGGAGAATTAAAACAATTATTAAATCAATATTTCTTAAAATCTAAAATTAAAATCAATATTTGTCGAGGAAATGTACAAGTACCTCCTGAAAATATGCGTACAAACATAATTACTGAATTTCATGATAGTTTATTTGGGGGACGTAAAGGGGTTACTAAAACCTATAGACGAATTAGGGAAAGATTCTACTAGCCAGGACTTAGAAATGACATACAAAATTATATTCGAATTTGTAAAAGCTGTCAAGAGAGAAAATTAGTCTGATCAAAAACGAGGGAGCCTCTGATCATAACTGATACTCCTATAAACGCTTTCCTTGGATGCTGTTGGTCCTTTGCCAATAACACCCAGTGGAAATAAATACATTCTGACAATGCAAGATAATTTGACAAAATATTGTGTTGCTGTTCCAGTGCCTGATATTACAGCCGAAACCATTTCACATGCTTTGTTAACGCGATTAATACTTGTATATGGAGCTCCAAGAGCCACATTAACAGATAGAGGTCCGAATTTTATTGGTAAATTGATGACAAGTATATCACGAATTTTTAAAATGTCTCAGTTTAGGACCTCGGCATATCGGCCACAAACAAATGGAAGTTTAGAAAGAAGTCATATAGTGTTAATAGAGTATATTAGTCATTATCTTGATAATTACACTGATTGGGACGGGCTGGTACCTTTCGCTATGTTTTCCTACAATACATCCATTCATGAAGTTACCAACTTCACTCCATTCGAACTGGTATTTGGAAGGATTGCGAGATGTCCTAGCTCTTTTCCAGATAATGATGGATTTATAACCTATAATACATATTTATCTGATCTTATTTCAAGACTAACTGAAATACAAGTTTTAGCTGGAAAAAATTTAATTTTTGCAAAAAAATAAATCGAAAATGAGGTATTATCTAAAATGTAATAGTTTTAAAGGAAAAATTGGAGATAATGTTCGAATTTTAATAGAGCCCAAACCAAAGAAATTTCAGCCTAAATATAAAGGAAATTATAAGATTGTTGATATTTTAGAGAAAAATAATTTAATCTTACAAGACGAAAATGGAAAAAGATTTACCAAACATGTCGATAAGGTTAAATTAGCCAGTAATGACTAAATTAATGTGCTGAAGAATAACTTTTTTTTTCTCTTTAATAGATGGATACGGCAAAATTAAATAGATTATTTGTGGCGCGCTTGGCACCATATACCACCAGCAAACATCTTGTCTCTCGTTTTAAGGATTTAGGGGCCGTGAGTGCCTACGTACATAAACAATCAAGCGGAAATATACGTTTTGTAACCTTCGCTACTTCCGAACAGGCTATTTGCGTGTTGAAAGGTGACCTGTGCAAATACATCCTTCATAAGCGCGAATTGGTTATCCGACCTGCAGATTCTTGGAATCATCGTGGTTCTTCGGGAATTGCCCCGGCCCGCATCGAGAGTGAGATGAGGGATAAGCGTACCGTTTTTCTACCTATAGAATGCATAGCGATGATTGCGTCCTTTCTCTCAATCCCGGAACGAGCCTGTATGGGGAGAGTATGTAGGATTTGGCGAGATGGAGTAATCGCGTCTTATAAACTATTAACGCGGTTATCAGACTCTTCGACGCTATGGGGCAGATCTTGGGACGATTCTCCATTGTCAATTGATGCGGTATATTGGGTGGTTCGGAGGACTGGGCGGTGTTTGCGGACTTTCCAACTTCGTAATAACCTTCTTCCTCAAATAGGTTCCATTCTTGCCACACATTGTTTAAATATAGAGCATTTGGATCTTTCAGGAATAGTCCTTAGACCAACTACTTTTCTTATTTTGGGTGATAGAGCGCGAAAATTACGAAGCCTTACTTTGGGAGACGTTGTCGGTCATATTGATGATGATCTGCACCGGATATTCTGCGAGAACAAGCTGCTAAAGAATATTACTTTCTCGGCGACGCAAATAACCGGAAAATGTCTAAAAGGATTAACAACCCAATTAACATGTTTGCAGGTCAATAGATGTGATCGATTGCTTTCCTCGGAGTTGACATATTTTCTCGAGACCCAACAAATCCTAAAAGAACTTAAGATCATTAAAGGAAAAGAAATAGATGTTCTCTGTATCTTAAGCGCCTTATCAATATGCCCCTGAATATAAACTTCAGTAACGATATAAGTCCCGAAGAAATGAAGAAAAACAAGATGCTTTCAAAAATACATTTTGACTTGAAGAAAAAGGGAATACTCACAAAAATAAAAAACGCTCAATTGGTCTGGAACGATAGGATACTTTCAAAAGGTGAAATTAAAAACCTTCTAGACAACTCGGTGATACAAGAGCAAGAAATCTCGAATCTCATTGATACGCCAATAGTAAAACATGCATCTACAAAAAAAGCTCCAGGCCGTCCACGTAACAATGTTAAACAACACGAAGAAAACTCCATAGAACAATTTCTAACTCCGAAATCACGAAGTGCTACGTCAAAACAATTATTTTAAGAGAAAATTTAGCAATTACCAAAAGATAATTGCCATCGTGTCATTTTTTGGAACTGCAGATGCTTCAAGAACTCGCACGAAATCGGCACCGAACTGCTACCAGGCGATATCCTCCGTCTCTCAGAAACATGGCTGCAAGACGACCTCGCGACAACTCCAAAATGGCTCTCGAATTTCCAAGTAGTCTACTCAACAGCCACGAAAGAACATCGACACGGACATGCGAAAGGCGGACTTATATTAGCTTATAGTAAACAATTATTTAAATTAACTGTGATTTTCACTTCGCCAGAGTTTATATGTGTGAAATTGCAAAATACTAACATCGAATTCGTGATTTCGTGTTACTTTCCACCTTTAGAAGAAATTAGCGTAACCATAAAAAAACTAGACAGTGTGTTAGATATAGTCGCTAACGATTTCTCGCAACTGCCTTTAATTATTGGCGGAGATTTGAATTCGAGGATAGGTATCGCACAATGCGAAAATGACTTTTCATCAATGTTAAAAACAGACAGTAATTTTCTAAGAAGTTCCATGGATGCCGAAATCAACCGCCTAGGTAAAACTATTTTACAGTATTTTGAAGGAAAATCTTTAATTTTTCTAAACGGAGCGTTTTTGAGTTATATACCGGGTCATTATACTCGTATAGAAGGAAAAAATAAATCCACAATAGATTACGCACTATGTGATTGGTACCATATTAACCTCGTGAGTCATTTCGGTGTCTCGGATATTATCTCACAATCCGACCATTTTCCAATAATTGTTTCACTGCAATTAATCTCAGACGCGTATATAACAAACCCGGACTTCGTAACAAATGATCGATCTGAACCGACAACCATAATTTGGATAGCTTAGTTAATGCTGTAACGGAAATGCTGTTTTATCTTTGTTTTCATACCCGGTTATAGGAAAAAGCATTCCGTTATTCTCCAGACTCCGGCGCGCGGTGGTTCCGTATTACGTAATAATTATATGGCTAGGGAGATTTCAGAACTAGTTGACCGCCAAGGCGACTAGAGCCGACAACACTATGGAGAGGCACGTGGGTACTCGCTGATAACCGGGAAGTGAGACCTTTACCTGTTGTTGACCCGCGAACATCGTTTGAGACTGTATTTTGTATTTTTTTGTATATATTGTCAGTTCGGAAAATTGCTACCAAGGACAGGTTTTTTTAGTCGTCCATATTTACCGCTTGGTTTTCTTTTGTTTGCTGTGCGACGTGCGATCGGACGACCGACGTCCCTTCAATTGCACCCGGCGATTAAGCGGAACAAGCGACGTCCATTGCGAGTGCCTGTCGAGAGTGAGGGAGAGAGAGAGAGACGTTGTACCTGGGCGACACACCAAAGTTTTGTAAGTACCGGCTCTGTCCCGGCTTTCTCTTGTCTCTCGGGCAATAAATTCATGTTTTATTATTGGAAATAAACTTATTTATATTAAGTCTTATTTTTATCTCCTTCCTTTGAATTTTCTCCTCCTCTTAATGTTGTCTCACATTATCTCACTCTATGAGTTGTGTGAAAACGTCTTGCTAGTTGTCTTGTGTTTTCCGGGTATTCGTAAATTTTGATTTGGGACAACCGCATTCTATCTTTTATAGTGGCACACGTGACTCCTAAATCAAAATTTGCGGGCCGTTTATTGTTTGACTTTGAATGCAGCGTTAAGAAAGGACAGGTGCGACGTCACTGAAGAATATGTAAGAAAACTAAATTTAAACTAGACTCAGAATATACTAAATCAAAAAAGAATATTCAAAACTCTTAAGAGATAAAGAAAGACAATACTTCTCCGCGGTAAATGACGAAATATTAAAAAGTACAAACTCACAAACATTTTGGAAAATAATTGATAAATTTAGACCAAAAAGGAAAAATATTTTAAATAATATCAGTAATGGAGATTGAACTAGTTATTTTAAACAAATGAACCCACCTTGAGCCGATCATGACTCAGCTTTAATGACGAAGAATGAGTGTTCAAATCTCCTTCTCGATCGCCCTATTACCCTTGAACAGCTGAAAGCCAGTTTAATTAAATGCAAAAAAGGAAAGTCCCCAGGTTCGGATGGTCTGTCAAAAGAATTTTATAAATATCTACCGCTAAATTGGCTCTATTATTCGGAAAACTTTTTTAATAAGATCTCTGAACAAGGAACTGTACCAGAAGAATGGACTAAAAATGTGGCTTTCATGATTCATAAAAGCGGGGATACAAAAAACTCAGTTAACTATCGCTGTATAGTTCTGGCTAATTCAATACTCAAAATCATTACGCAAATTTTATTCGAAAGACTCAACTCCTGGTGTGAACTCGAAAATAAACTGCCATAATTCCAATCGGGTTTTCGCAAAAACACAGGCTGTGTAGACAATAGTTTTATACTGTCTTCAGTTGCTCAAATATATCTGAGTCAGTCGAATAGAAAGGTATTCTGTTTTTTTTATAGATTTCGTTAAGGCGCTTGACACGATAAATCATGAATTGCTTTGGAAAAACTGGGAAAGATAGGTATTTCGAATAAATTTCTAAAAATTTGCCAGAACTTATATAGAAAAGCGACCGTTTCAGTTCGAACAAATAACAGATTATCCAAACCTGTGCAGACCTCCAGTGGCGTTCTACAGGGCGAAATCTTAAGCCAACTGCTCTTTGTTTTATTAATCTCGGATTTGGATACATTTTTTAAAGATAAAGGCGCGGGCCTTTCAATTGACTATAGGTATGAAATCCTATGCACAGCTTACGCTGACGATTTAGTGATATTCGCCGATACCTGTCAAGACCTTAGACGAAAAATCAAGATTTTCATTGAATATTGTCAGAAAAACAAATTGACGGTAAATAAACAAAAATCGAAAATCTTGATATTTCATAAAGGTCGAAAATCGGAAAAGTGGAGATTTACGTACGAGGACGAACGTCTTTGTGAACAATTTTAAATATTTGGGTTGCATCTTCTCAAGCTCAGGTTTATTTACCCAAGAATGTATACATGCTAAATGTCAAACGCAAACAGCAATCAACGCAACTCTAAATATCTTCAATTCTTTGCGATCAGAAATATGGAAAACGAAGGATCAGTTATTCAATTCGTTAGTTACAAGCGCATTGTTATACAGCGCGGAAGTATGGGGACTACGAAACCTCGAACTCTTCAACTCTGTTCAGGCTTCATACTACAAAAGATTGTTAGCGCTACCCGTTTACTGCCCTAACTACTCACTAAGACGTGAAACTGATATCAGTCCGCTCGGAATAGAAGTTATAAAGCGGTCATTAAACTGGCTTTCGAAATTATCCGAAATGCAGGACTCGAGATATCCCAAAATATGTTTTAACCGATTAAAAGAGCTTTCGCTCAAGTCCAACAGTGTTTAATCACAACTGGTACTCACAATTGGTAGACGTATGTAAACGATTATTACCTGAAGAGCACTGGAATGTCGCGAACCCGGCAAGGTTATTGTTGTTAAGGTCGGATATAATTAAAGCGTACGACAGATCACTAAGAACTGAAGATAAGAGAAGACTTTCAACTTCTAGCCTTCAGGTTTATCATTATTTAGAACCTGCGGAAGAGCAACATTATCTAAATTATCTAAAAATGAAATTACTTGTATCAATCACACAAATACTCACTCAATGTAGATTAATTGACTCAATTTCTCCTAGAATTAGATAAAAAAATGCTATAGTTAGGTTTAATTTAAATTCAGCTTGCTCAGTTTGCTGGGAACCAAAAAAAAGATACCTTTCCTTATTTTCTAACTGAATGTTCAGCTCTTCCAACAATAAGAAAGCCATGTTTATCATCTGTAAATTCAAACAACGACGAGATAGCCCAAAGAATGGTTGAATTAATGAAAGCCAACTCCGAAAAAGAAATTAACATTTTTTATAACTTTGTCAGAAAGGCGGTCGACATGCGAATAAAGCATTTGTAATATTCTAATATGTAAGAAGAAGAGTATATAAGCACAACTCGTTTGTACAAGAATTGTATTTTCTTTTGCAAATTAATAAACATACATATATAATTTTAAATAAACAAAAAAAAATAATAATAGGTTAAGTGTTTTACAAATAGAATATTTTATTTCATTTTCTATAAGCTTTGCTTTTAAGTTTTATTTATCAACAGTAATGACATAAAATAATAAATGTCAGGAAAAAAGAGTTATACGAACTCAAACACAGGATTTAAGCGAGATAGAAAAGCAAGATTTTTTAGGACCTAGTTTAGTTAGCGATAGGAAACAAAAAAGAAAACAGAAAAACCATTAGATGCCATTACGGAGAAAATATACATACTAAAACACAAACAACAATTACGGAATAAGTAGAGAAAAATATATCTCTACAAGAAGAACAATCACAACAATTTTCTATTAAACATAGCAAGGTAACTGACGAAATAATTAACATTATAACTGAAATAGATGAAACTCACCAGAAGAAATTATAGAGACTACGAAATTCCACAAAACCGATACATTGGAAAACTTACAACCTTTTAATTTAAACAACGAAATTTTACCAGAAACAAATGCACCATTGACAGGAAAAATCAATGAATTAGTAGATGAATTCAAGAACCTAACTGAAGAATATAAAACACAGACAAAAAAAACCAGTTAAAGTTAAATTAGAAGATTTTAAAAACTGGTAAAAAAAGCATATCATCTTTTATCAAAATTCAAGTACTCCCAAAAAGAATAGTTTAGACGACGAAGAGGAATAAGATAGTAAAGACTCCGATAGTGAAGACGACATTTTTAAAACAATATATAATAATAACGAAAGCTTAAACGAAATTAAGGAAATGGCGCAAAATCGCGATCGATTAACCCTAAACCACGAAATAGAAATAGTACCAAGATTCGATGGTGATCCCCGATCATTTTTTACATTTGTTGAAAATTACGAAGAAGCTAAAAACGTGCTCCCAGATGAAGCATAACAAGATATGGTCAAATTAGTAAAAAGCAGACTAATTGGCGAAGCATGACGTGCAGTAAAAAATCAAGAATTTCGAACAATATCTGAATTATTAAAAACTCTCAGAGAAAATATACTCCAGTCAATTCCATAACAGAAATAAGGCAGGAACTAATAGGCATACATCAACTAGATTTTGAAAACATTGTAGCGTATGCAGACCATGCAAGAGAAATAGGCGATAAAATAGTAGAAACTATTTTAATAAAGCATTAAACGAAAATGGTCATAATAAACAAAGAAAAAAAAGGAAAGTCTTCAGACAATTGTTAATAAACATGCCGATATATTTCATTAACCTGGTGAAATACTAACCCATATGGAACTCGTAAAAAACAAAATTATTACAACAGATGAAATACCGATCAACACGAAACAATATCGATTTCCGCCTATACATAAAGAAGAAATAAACAGACAAATAGAAGAACAATTAAATAGTGGAATCATAAAACCGTCGAATTCATCATACAATACACCCTTATGGATAGTACCTAAAAAAGGAGATTCACAAGGCAATAAAAGATGGCGAATGGTTCTAGATTTTCGAAAATTAAATGAGAAATCAATAGGCGACTCGTACCCTATACCAAATATAGTGGATATCCTAGATCAATTAGGAGGCGCTAAATATATCTCGATATTCGATTTAGCCTCTGGGAGTTTACAAATAAAAATGGATGATCAAGACGCACAAAAAACAGCCTTTTCTACGCCCCATGGACATTATAAATTCGATAGAATGCCGTTTGGCCTGAAAAATGCCCCAGCTCCATTCCAACGACTCATGGATATCGTATTGTTACGATTTTTATGTTTTTCGTAATGCAATTTTTATCTGGATCAGGAGTTGTAAGGGATGATTCTCGGTAGCTGAGAATCGTTTTTGGGATCTTCCGCATAAAGGGGATCGACACCCCAAGTGACGAAATACTGGCGAATTTAGTAATGATAACTTTATTTTAACTTATGGAAATTCCAACTTCAGGTCGTACAGATCGTCCAGGTATATAAGTACTAAGTCCGGTATTGATTCGCGGAGAGTCGCGGATTAACGTGTCGTGAAGCTTCTAAGTCCCGAGATCTCTGCACCGAGATCTTGACGGCGTCAATCGCGGGGCGACTCTAACGGAGATCTTCGCTTGATCGTACGCGGGGCGACTCTGCACCGAGATCTTCACGGCGTCAATCGCGGGACGACTCTGCACCGAGACCTTCACTCGATCATTAACGCGGCGACTCTGCACCGAGATCTTCACTCGATCATTAACGGGGCGACTCTGATTTCGGGCAATGCGATTGCCCTTTTTATATGGTAGATGACGATGAGATCATCGTCCTTTTTGATGGACACCTGCACTTGTTGTTTGCCACGTGCCATCTTCCACGAATCGCTCACCCCTTTTGACTTATCGGTAACCTTGGCGATTCGGGGAACGTGTGCTATTGTGTGCGTGTGTGAGTCACAATCTTAAGGATTGTGTTACTTCGAGCTTCGGCGTGGCGCATTCTTTTCTTGACCGTTTGGGCTTGCAGCTAGAGGAACCAGTGGTTCCCAGTGTAAGTTACAGCACGTGTGCAATATATGTGCGACGCCGAATCGGGCTCTTCGGTGTGTGTGTGTCTTGTCGATCTTACAAAGACAAGTATTGTCTATGTTACGATGGCTATGTGCGTAGCCAGCATCCGTAACACGCCCGGGGTTGAAAAAATTGACGATCCACCGTCAATCAATGGTCGTACAAAAAATTAATACGCAACTTAAATTATACGCGTGACCTTCAGTTGGCTATTGTTAGTAAGAAAAATTTTACATTATTGTCTTATTGGGTCATCTTATACATTCCAAAGTATCTTAATCTATGGTTAGTGATACATTTTTCTTATATATATATATATTTATATGCGCTTAGGCGTTCGTATTGAATTTCTTATAAAATGACATGTTATGACGCATCCCGTAGTGTGCATACATAAAAAAAAAAGTCGCTGTAGCCCTATGGCGCCTCCTTGTCTCGTTTGGACGCCGGGCTAACCGTAACGTGGTCTGTGTTCGGAAGTCTATTTATACCTTATACACACTTGACACTACACATCACTAACACTGCTATTATGCTATTGCGCATTATGTTGTCTATGGCGTTGTAAAAATGCATTTCTGAGTTTTGCTACTCCGTGGAGATTTTGCTATTGACACCTCCATGGAACAACTAAACATGACGATTCTTGTGAATACTTCTATGTATCATAATTGAACAGATTTATGTGAATTATAATTGAAACACTTATGTGTATTATAATTGAAATACTTGTTGAAACACTTATGTGTATTATAATTGGAATATTCATTGAAACACCTATGTTTATTATAATTGAAATGCTTATTGAAATACTTATTGATACATTTATGTGTATTATAATTGAAATACTTCTTGAAATACCTATATATATTATGATTGAAAAACTTATATGATTGAAATACTCGTATGTATGAATGAAATTTCCAAAAAAAAAATTTGGTTTGAATATTATCTCTAAAGTTTAAGTTTTTTTTAAAGAACAAAAAATCTTATATACACAAAACTTCTGTATCATCTTGTTTACGTATTCTTAATATAATCATGTCCTAATGACCGTTTGATATAAGAAAAAGAAATAATTTTTATTTTTGTACAACAAATGGCACATACAGACGTTCACTTTGTTAAGGCTGATTTTGGATATCTGCGTTTCGCAGCAAATTTTTATATCCTGGGTTATTTGGTGTATTTTAAAAAAAAATGTCCAAAATTTATATTTAGTACATCAATTGTGTGTCGATGTATTGAGGAGAAAAGTGAAAGGATGAAGATCATAAGAAAACGCGTGCGCGAGTTACTCATATGCTGCACTTGGGCCTCTCCGGCTTATTCTCTTCTTCTCTCTCTTAAGTGTGAGGCCCACTCTACAGGTTTCGCTTTCCTCGCGTATCGCATTTTTCGATAATGTTTTACTGGTAATGTAACTTGAGAGTTTCAAGTATTTGTATGATTCTTTCGTTTTTCTACTCAATCCGTGTGGTCCTAGACAATAGGGATTCTGTTCTGGAAATAGCTTGAAAAAATGTTATCTTTCCACTTGAGTTAAGCAAGTGTGGATTGATTCAGTATCGATAGTTGCACTTTCGTCTTCCTACGTTTCGATCTCGTTTTCAGTTCTTATTGTGCTTTCTAAGATGATGCGTCGACTGGTGTGTTCAGAGTGGATTATAGTGCCTACCGAATCATCGGCGCTCCTCTGCGTGCCGATTTCTTCTGTAAGTGAGAGAGAGTGTTTTCTTTGAAAAAAAAAAATAAAAAATGTTTAGTGAAAATTTAACAAGTGTTTTGTCGTCTACGATTCTCTTTGTGTTTTTTTTTGTTTTTATACTGTTTATCTTAGCTTGCGAGTTTTTTTGTTACCCTTTCACCCGATATCTACCGTGTGTGAAGGTGGTGTGTTCTGGGGCGGGCGTTGGTGCCTTCCTGACGTCGTGGTGTTGTTTCAATGATTGTATTATGCTGATCTGCAATTGACAGCTGATATCTGGTCCATGGATTCTGTGATTACATAATGGAGGAATGATGGTAAGTTCTAAAGATGCGTAAAAAATGTAGTGCATCCTTTCATTTCTCCAATGTTCCGAGTATGTGTCTCTTTACGAGTGGGTTAGTCAGTTATCCACTTTTTTATGTTTAATATATATTTTTCTCTATCTTATATTAATTTTCTATAAACAAATATCCATCAACTTTTTATATATATTTTGTTGTATCATTATCGTATATATCTTTTTTCAACATCTTTTTTTAATTTCCTATAGACAAATATCCATCAACAGGTCATGGTTCTTTTTTACTTTATCAATGTGTACTATTTTGTTTTTTCGCGCATTGATACGTAATTTTATATTTCGTGAGCCACATATTTCAATAATTTCATAGGGCCCAGTGTATTCGTCGTCTACCTTGCCCTTCCGGGGTTCTTTTAATAATAATACCATTTCACCTTCGCGAAAATGGCAAATATTCAATTTTTGATCATAATATTTTTTTGACCGATGTTTCATTTGTGAGAGATTCATCGCGGCTAACGTCCGTGCTTCCGTGATTCTCTCGGTCAATTCTGCCAAATAATCGTCGTATGTAATGAGCTTCTCGCAGGTGGCGTGTGCACTTGGCAATCGTGCGTTTGTCCCGTATACAAGCTCGTGTGGCGAGTAGTTTGTCCCTTCGTGAACACTCGTGTTGTATGAGAACATGGCGTATGGAAGCCAAATGTCCCAATCGCTACGTTTCTCAACCAAATTCTTTAGGTAGTCGACCATCACCTGGTGACTCCTTTCTAGGCTCCCGTTGCTTTGCGGGTGGTAAGCAGATGTCACGAATGTTTTAATTTTAAAAATTTTCGCAAATTCTTTTATGATCTTTGCGATAAAGCAACGACCTTGGTCGGTAAGAATAGATACAGGGGCTCCAAAACTGCAAATAAAATGTTTTGCAAATGCTTTCGCGACTTCTACTGCTGATGCCTCCGCTAGCGGAATTCCAAGGGAGTATTTCGTGAGTAGGTCTTGTATGGTTAATACATACCGATTTCCACTCTCAGTGATATCTGTTGGTCCCCATATATCAAGGGCCACTTTGTCAAATGCGTTTCGTGGTGTGTCTGTAATGACCATTGGTAACCGTGTTTTTACGCGTACGAGTTTTTTCCTTTGACATCCGGCACATCTTTTTACGTATTCCGTGACGTCACTTTTCATGTTTCGCCAAAAAAAATTTTCGCATAAGCGACGATACGTTTTTGTCACTCCTTTGTGACCTCCTATAACTGAATCATGGTGTTCTTTTATTATGGCGAATCGCTCGCTTACTGGAGGTATGGAACGGTTGTCCTTACAAAAGGTGATCGTTAGTTCTCGTCGGCTAAGTAGTGATTGTATTGTATCTTGGATATCTCGCCATTGAATATGTTGGAACATGTCGCGATCCTGCCCGATTATTATGGATGAAATCTCAAATTTTGTTAAAAGGGCGTCCAATACATTGATGGATTTGACAATGTTTGATTTCAAGGCTCGATCATCAAGGTTTTGTTTAACGACAAGTCCGAAGAGTCGGGTCTTACCTTTTTTATGTACAATCACTTCACCGATTTTTAATCGTTTGAACGACAATTCGTCGGAATTAATTAAATGTCGTTCCACGAGGCCTAGGCCGATTTCGCTATCTAAATGTCCATTGGCCGTGGTAAAGTAGACAATATGTCCCTTTTTACTGAATACGTGATCGTTGATAGTATTTATTCTTAGTTTAGAATCGACAGGCTCGTAAAAGTCTTCGTTTCTCCCAGCGTCTATCGGATCGTAGGACTTCTGTTTACATTTCGGGCCATTCCCTCCACGTTGCTGTGTCGAGACGTTGGGATCGTGACCTGCCTCAATCGGCTCCGTTGCGTTCGGGAAATTCCCGACGTACGATGACCTATGTCCTACCGTCGCGTCTGATAGTCCCAACATGCCTATGTACTCGGGCAAGAGTGGGGTATAGTGTAGCCTATCGAGATGTAGATGGTGCTTTTGGTGTGCATTTTCCGGTTTTACGTGATAAAATTGTGTTTTATCTGTCGGACTATGCTCATGTACGCAAATATTTGTATTGAAATGTCGTGCAAATATCATTAAAATGTTATCGTCGCCGAATTCCGATGTAGATTCCAGTATGGAAAATGCACGTACATATTCAGCACAGGATAATAGAAAATCGCTGTCCTTCAGCGTTTCTCTTAAATTTTGAGGGCTCATATTTAACTTTTGCAATTTGATTAAGGAGGTAAAAAGGCAATTTCCGTCTTTCGCTATATCAGTATACTCCTTTAGAGTTTTGTAGGGTTCCATACATGAGTTTGAGAGTGAATAATTTAAATGACGAGACAATTCATCGTTCTCAGACGCACGCATGGTCGTTTCGTCGACCTGCATTTCGTCTTCTCCGATTTCGTTAGGTTCAACGGCGATTTCGTCGAGTTCCATCGACTCGTCGAGGATTTTCGTTTCGTCCCGATCTCCGGGCCGTTCGTCGGTGCTCGGATGAGCGTGTCCCTCTCCGTCGATGGTAGCTTCTCTAGCTCTCTGCGCTTGCGAGTAAGAACTATTTTTAGATGGGCCCTTCTCCTTGGGCGTCGAATGGGGAAGTAAACGTATAGTTTCTTCGGGCGGGTCGAGGGAAAAATCCGACGACCATGAATTTTCTAGGTCCTCGTTGTCCGACGTATGACTTTTTCGATTTTTCATTTTCGTCTTTTTCTTCGAGTTTTCTCTGACGCTTAGGTCTTCCATTTCGGAATACGTGGTTTCTGTATCTGGTTGTGATGTAAGTTCGTCCTCAGTAGGAAATTCTTCTATTTCCCTCCAACGGTCTCGAACATCAGTTAACCGTTTCTTATAGTTTAATTTCGTTTCTGCTTCGGATAGTACTTCATTTTTTATTATTTTTGGTTTTTCTTTTATCTGAGTTCGCTTTACTGTAGGGTCAATTTTCAAATAATCCGGCACTTGTAGTTTTTCTACTTCCGTTATATATTGTTTTCTTTGTTTTTTCTTCACCGGTGTAGGAGGTTTTTTCATTGAAGTTGATCCGTCTTGCTGTCTCGACCGAGTTTTTCCTTTGTGGTTTCCTAATTTCATGTAGGCTGGCAATTCGAGTTTTTCGACCTCGGTTATGTATTTCTTTCGAGGTGTCTTTTCAACTCCCAGCATTTCTACATTGGAACTCTGGCTCTCTTTGTCGTAGTCAGTCACGTTGTCTTCAACATCTCCATACGTATCGGTTTCTTCATCGAAATCCTTACCACGTTTTTTCGGAGCAGGATTTCCTGACCCGTCACCATCTGAGACTCGCAGTCTCTTAGCGTTTGTTGATCGTTTTTTGTTTTCTTTATCATTTTTACCGCCTTTAATTGGCATACACGATTTTTCAGTTTTTCGTGCGTTTTTTAATTTTTTAATAGTTTTATTCTTTTTATTTATTTTATTATCGATCATATCTATTTCATCATCATTTTCATTTTCGAGGTCGGATCTATCGATTGGGTTACGCGATAATGCGTCCGCGTTTACATTACGTTTCCCCTCTTTATATACCACATCGTATTCGTAATCTTCTAATTTTATGCGAAAACGGTGTAATCTCAAATTCATATCCTTCATAGTTTTAAGGAATCTTAGTGGTTGATGATCTGTTACGAGAGTGAATTTTCGACCATACAAATATGGACGGAACTGTTCTACGGCGAACACCGCAGCTAACATTTCTTTTTCCGAAGTAGTGTATCGGGTTTCTGCTCCTTTCAAACTTCGTGATGCGTATGCGACTGGTCGATCCTCACCAATCTTGCCTTGCGATAAAATAGCGCCAAGTGCTACTCCCGAGGCGTCCGTAGTGACAACGAACGGCTCGTCGAAATTAGGTAACTGTAAGATTGGTGTATTACATAACAGATCCTTTAGTTTCTGGAACGCTTCTATCTGCTCGGTACCCCATGTAAACTTGACATCCTGACGTAATAAGATAATTAACGGGTGGGCGATTTTTGAGAATCCCTCAACAAATCGTCTATAATATCCCGCTAGTCCAAGAAATTGTTTAACGTTTTTTCGATTTTTGGGGACCGGATATTTCCTTACTGCTTCGATCTTTTTCGCATCCGGCTGAACTGTATTATTACCAATAGTGTGCCCCAAGTACGCGGCTTCCTTGCATAGGAACTGACATTTATCGGGTTCCAACGTAAGATTTGCGTCTTGAAGTCGTTTCATGAGGCGTTTAAATTTAACCTCATGTTCATACAAATTTTTTGCATAAATAATTATGTCATCGAGATATACTAGTAGCTCTATCCCTTGTAAGCCACTTAATACTAGATCCATAAGTCGCTGAAAATCGCTGGGGCCGTTTTTTATTTCCATCGGCATTCTTACATATTGATAGTGACCGTTTGGAGTCGAAAACGCAGTTTTATGTGCATCTCGCTCATCCATCATTATCTGATGGAACCCAGATTTAAGGTCGAGAGTTGTAAAATACACGGACTGACCTAATTGGTCCAAAACGTCAGTAATATTCGGAATAGGATAAGCATCCCCAATTGTTTTCTCATTGAGATCGCGAAAATCGATAACTAAACGCCATCGCTTTTCGCCGTTAGGACCTGGTTTCTTAGGGACAACCCAAGCTGGAGAGTCATATGGAGAGCAGGACGGTTTAATCAATCCTGCCTCGAGCTGCTCGTCCACTTGTCGCTGCATTTCGGTTTTTATAGCAGGTGGGTGCCGAAAACGTTTAGCGCGTATCGGCACATCATTTGTGGTATGAATGCGGTGTTTGAATACGGAAGTCGCGCCTAATGGTTCCCCTGGTAAGTGAAACATGTGAGCGTAGTCGTGAACGAGATTCTCCACATGTTTTCTTTCCTCGTCCGACAAGCCGTCCACATTTATCCGCTTCAAAACATCGTTATTTCTTTGTTTATCATGTCCCATAGCCACTTGTATTTTTGCGTGATTTTGTTTTTTCAGATTATTTTCGTAATTCTTAAGATCCTGCATGGATTTTATAACATTATTTTCTCTTTGTATATTTTCTGCTACTTCGCATTCTTCCAGTTCAATTTGTGGGACGGTAAATTTTATTTCATAGTCATTCGTATTTATGACATACAGATATGCATATCCATCGCGATTTTTTACTAGGGCATTACCAAAAAATAAACCACTGCAGATGTTGACTTTTGGTACAAATCCGAAGTCTAAGTTGTTTAGAACTTCTACGCGAACTACTCTGCGACTTCTTGGCGAAATCTGTATGAATTCTTCATTAATAAATGGGATTATATCATTTCTTATATGTACGCAATCTTGTTCGTAATCGATTGTTGCTCCGAGAGTTCGGAAAAAAGGATTTCCCATGATTCCATCTTCATCGATAGGGAAGTCATCTCTCACTATTTGTAACTCTATAATTTCATCATTAAATTGTACTTCTGCACAACCTAGCGTACCGATTATTCCTTTGCCGATTCCGCTTAAATCGAATTTGATATCCTGATCGGGGTACAGATCTCGACGTAATTTACTCAGTTTTATAAGATTTATTTCTGCTCCGGAATCGACCAAGAATATTCCGTTTCCGTAATGCAGATCGGGGCTAGAAATGTCTATTCGTGGACATTCTGAAAAACTAACATGCCCGAAATGGACTCTGGCCGTTCCGCTTTTACGGCGCGCATTTTCCGAGTGGAATTTTTGTTTCGGGCGTCGCTCGACATTGCTGGTTGCTGTCGAGCGCCCCTGGAGTTTAAATGATTGTGATTTTGGCTATAGGATGAAATGTTTTCTCGTTTATCGGTGTCTTGATTATTCCCGTATTTATTTCTCTGCCATTTATCATTAGTCTGATGAGACGAATGATAATTTCCCGAGAACGAACGGTTTCCAGAAAAACTTGCGAGGTTTTTCCTATTTCGGTCATTCCGGAATTTCAATTCGTCCCGGCTATCGTTATTAAAAAAAGTTTGGTTATTTTCTGCAAACCTATTTTTCAACCTATCCTGAAATTTTCCTTCCGAAATCTTTTTTTTCACGCCGTTTCTAAAAAAACATGTTTCGCTGACGTGACCCATTCGCTGGCAAAATTCGCATTTTTGTTGATTGAATCTTTGCGCGGGACAATTATCTCTGGTGTGACCTACGCGATCGCACCAAGTGCAATATCTCTGCATGTCCGGGGTATCGAAATTCCTATTTTTTAGAGTTCGGCATTGTTTCCGAGAGTGCCCTATTCTTTTACAATAACTGCACTGAATGTCGTTATAATTTCGCCATTCAGGATCGATTTCATAACGTCCTGGCCGGTCTAAATAGTCATGCTGATATTGCGGACCTTTCGAAACTAAATGAGCAGACGCTTGATAATATCTTTCTCCGCGACCTCCTAGCATAGGATCGGATCCTGCGTCTTTCGCGCTGTATTTTTCAGTTAGTTTTTTAGCGTGTTCTACGGCAGCCTCGAGCGTATCTGGATTCAACTGCGTGAGGCGTACTTCCATAGGGCCTTTCGCGCAGTAAATAAAATGGTCCTTTCCGTCACGATTTGCCAAAGTTAATAATCTCTGACCGGCAACTGCGTCAAAATCTCTCGACGAGTTTATAGCTTTCTCGAGAGCTCGATAATCGCGTAATAAACGGTAACCAAAATCTTCTAGACTTTCGCGTGGTCCGGGGTAAGTATTTTTTAATCCCGCTAGCAACTTGAGCGGATCACTAGAGATGCCGTAGGCAGATTTTAGATCGGCCAGAAAGGCTTCTACTGTCGCGTATGTCGAAATTTTTTCGCAAAAAATTTTTGCTTTCCCGATAAGCTTTTTTCTCATCATATGTAGGTAGATCCGGGTTTCGTCGGCCGATAATAATCCGAATCCATCGCGACACGCACTTTCGAAGTCTGAGAATTTTTCGCGGGTGCCGTCAAATTCTGGCACACTGCTCACTGCTTCCGCAATTGGTGGTGCTCGTGCTACCACATATACCGGACCTGCGGGGGCCACTTGGTGGCTACCGCTTGTCGTTATTTCGCGTTTATAGTCCGCCATTTTTTTGTATATATTTTTTTTTGAAAGTCGCTATTATTAATTTCTGATTTGCGTTTGTTTTGTATTCAAAATTTCCCGTTTTTTTTTTGTTAAAAAAAATGTTCGCACGATGCAACAAATCGTAAATTTGATAATATTTAAAGTTAGTTAAGAGAATATTTCGAAGTTAATTATAACAATATTTCAACATTAATTGAATAAGCACTCCAAAATGAATTACAATAGTGTTTCAAAATGAATTGTAATAGTTTTCCTTTTTAAATCAACAATATTTCAAAGTTCATAAAATTCACAACAATCGTTAAATAGTTTACAAATTTTCTCTCTTTTTGTTCGTGAAATTTAAATATGCTTCTGAGCAAAAGATTGATAAATTATTCCAGAGTTTTTTTTTTTTTTTTTGAGAAAATTTGTACAGAAATGCAAATTTACTTACGTAGCTGCACTCATGAAGTAGACAATCAGCGTCCTCGATGTCTTCTCTGCTCTAGTTGATGCGTTGAGCTTCCTCAAGTTACTGGACAGTCCCTCAGGTTAGTGAAGCGCCCTCGTGAATCTTGAATTGGATAAGGCCTCCTCCGCGTTCTGGAGCAATGAGTCCTGGATAGCTGCGTCTCCAAACAGCTCGTGTTCATTCACAACTTTATTTTACGCGAACCGGACTCCGTTTACCCGTTCTGATTTTCCTTGAAAAGTTATTTTTGAAGTTCACCAGTCACTTGCGGATCCCACCGCTGCCACCATTTTTTATGTTACGATTTTTATGTTTTTCGTAATGCAATTTTTATCTGGATCAGGAGTTGTAAGGGATGATTCTCGGTAGCTGAGAATCGTTTTTGGGATCTTATGCATAAAGGGGATCGACACCCCAAGTGACGAAATACTAGCGAATTTAGTAATGATAACTTTATTTTAACTTATGGAAATTCCAACTTCAGGTCGTACAGATCGTCCAGGTATATAAGTACTAAGTCCGGTATTGATTCGCGGAGAGTCGCGGATTAACGTGTCATGAAGCTTCTAAGTCCCGAGATCTCTGCACCGAGATCTTGACGGCGTCAATCGCGGGGCGACTCTAACGGAGATCTTCACTTGATCGTACGCGGGGCGACTCTGCACCGAGATCTTCACGGCGTCAATCGCGGGACGACTCTGCACCGAGACCTTCACTCGATCATTAACGCGGCGACTCTGCACCGAGATCTTCACTGGATCATTAACGGGGCGACTCTGATTTCGGGCAATGCGATTGCCCTTTTTATATGGTAGATGACGATGAGATCATCGTCCTTTTTGATGGACACCTGCACTTGTTGTTTGCCACGTGCCATCTTCCACGAATCGCTCACCCCTTTTGACTTATCGGTAACCTTGGCGATTCGGGGAACGTGTGCTATTGTGTGCGTGTGTGAGTCACAATCTTAAGGATTGTGTTACTTCGAGCTTCGGCGTGGCGCATTCTTTTCTTGACCGTTTGGGCTTGCAGCTAGAGGAACCAGTGGTTCCCAGTGTAAGTTACAGCACGTGTGCAATATATGTGCGACGCCGAATCGGGCTCTTCGGTGTGTGTGTGTCTTGTCGATCTTACAAAGACAAGTATTGTCTATGTTACGATGGCTATGTGCGTAGCCAGCATCCGTAACAGTATTATCTGGATTACAAGGAAATGAACTTTTCGTATATTTGCACGATATTGTAATATATGCATCCTCGTTACAAGAACATCAGATAAAATCTGAAAAATTAATGAACCAGATTCAAACAAAATTAACTGTGTACAAAACTTCCCAATACCCAAAAATCAGAAAAACATCAGACAATTCCTAGGACTTGCTGGATATTATAGAAGATTTATTGAAAATTTCTCAAGCATAGCAAAACCATTGTCTAACTTATTAAAAGATAACACACCTTTCATCTGGGGAACAGAAGAAAACAATGCATTTAATACGCTACGCGAAAAACTATGTAATGTCCCGGCCTTACAATATCCACATTTTAACGAACCTTTCATAATCACAACCGATGCATCCGGATATGCAATAGGTGCTATACTTTCACAAGGAGAAATAGGAAAAGATAGACCAATATCATACACATCTCGAGTACTAAACGAACATGAAAAAAAATACGAGACCTACGATAAGGAAGCACTAGCAATTTATTATGCAATATTACATTTCAGACCATACATTTACGGAAGACACTTCAGAGTAGTTACAGACCATAAACCTCTCACATCCTTCAGAACAAGAAAAGATGTACAATTTATTGGAATTTGAATTTAATATAATATACAAAGCTGGCAAATCAAACGTAAACGCGGACGCATTATCCAGAAATCCAGTGGGAGTATTAAAAATTTCGGAAATAAAAGAAAATGAAATGCCTAATAAAATAATAACTCGAATGATGCACAAAATGCGATGGAAAGATTCTGGAATAGGAAAATTTAATCAAGGAATAAGAGAGCCAATTAAAGTAAAATCACAAACAGATAGGAAAGGCTTAGGATATACAGGGTGCGTGCGTACGATCCGAACATAGGGCATACCATGTTAAAGGTAGAGCGATCCTGATTGGCCAGTTCCAGCCCATACGGTTCTCCCCATTGGCCGCGAGAGAGCATGGAATGGCTGAAGCTGGAGATTCGAGTACTGCCTACGCTGTTCAGTCCTTCAGTCAGCCACATTCAGTAATTCAGCCCGAAGTAAACATTGAGTGCACGATAGAAGATCGCAGATGTAATTTTTTTTCGCTTAATGTTGTAAATTCACACTTACGCCGGTAAGAAAGTTACAACGGGGTGTAGTGAATTTGTAGTAAATTTAAACATTAAGCGAACGAAAATTACAACGGGTTATAAAATTACAACAATCAATAGGTTATTTACATTTACGATTTTCTACAGTGTAGGAAAATTACATGTACGATCTTTTATCGTGCACTCATTGTTTACTACAGGCTGAATTACTGAATGCGGCTGACTAAAGTACTGAACAATGAAGGCAGTACTCGCATCTCCAGTTTCAGCCATTCCATGCTCTCTCGCGGCCAATGGGGAGAACCGTACGGGCTGGAACTGGCCAATCAGGAACTGGCCTTTAACATGACATGCCCTACGTTCGGATCGTATGCACGCACCCTGTATAGGAAATAGCAATAAATGGGATATTTGGCACGAAAAACAAGATGCACAAATTTTAAAACCTATAGAATTCGTAAAAAGTAAACAAATATTTAACAAACGAAACCAATCGAGTCAAAAGATATTACACAATCCAATATAGAATATAAAAATACCCAGAAACACAGTTGATAAAATAAATTACACGGCATCACGATATAATCTACAACCCAGAATTTCATTTTGCACCAAATGCAACCATTTGAACCATAGTCTGGATGAATATTTTGTACAAAAAACTGAAATAAAAATCATAAACAACAATACATCGAAAGAAGATACTCGTATTGATAATCTACCCGAAATAACAAATAAGGAAGATAATAGATAAACCGTCAAAAACACAACTGCTGCGACAGTTTCGCGAGATGCGCGGCGAAAATGTAGAAAGGCAATTTCCACAGAAATCGCGAATTTGCAAGGCAACATCCAATCTTCTCACTATTTGTGACCCGATCACTTTGCTAAAATGAGACGACTTATTTGGTTGGAAAACAACCAATTTTCGCGACGTTAATTACAAAAATGGCGATTTTTCTGCTAGGCGATAAAGGGCGCGAGCCGCACGTGGTTTCTCGTTACGGAGATCTGACCGGAAAAATCTGTGCCCATCTTTCCAGGAACTAAAGGATTAACGCCGCCGGTGGGGTTGATTAGAAAGTAATTTCCTGGAAAAGTCTGCGAGATTCGAAATATCGTATCGCTGAAGGTCGAGGTCGATAAGTTCGCATATGATCATGCACTGGGAGGTGCTAGCGCTCGCGCCTAGATGACGCGACAATGTCCGACAACCTGGCGATAAAGGATCATCAACCTTGAAAAGTAGAAACGAACTACCTAAATTCGACAACGTAAAACTAAATGAAATTGCAATCATAACTAAAAATAATAAATATCATATTGCACTTCCAATAGTTACAAGTATCGGAGAAAGTCAAATAACGGTATTAAAAAACATAAAAACAGTAATCAAATCTTTAAAAAAAGAAACAAATAACCGACAAATAAAAACATTAAGTATATCAAAATCTAAAGAAATAGCCGGCGTAGATTGGTCTAGCGTAATAAAAATTATAGAACAGGGAATTCAAGAAATCAAACACAAAAATAATCATATGCAACGGTAAAATAAAGTACGTAAATAATACAGGTAGAGAAGATAAAAGAACTTCACTCAACACCAATAGGAGGACATAAAGGAATAAATAAAACGAGAATTAAACAAACCTCTTACTGGGAGAACATGAAAGTAGACATCGAAAAATTCATACAAACTTGCAAATCCTGTCACCTAAAGAAACTAACTAGATTTAAGACTAAACAACCAATGATTATTTCTGATACACCTAAACAAGCCTTAGAAAAAATATTGATGGATATTGTGATCCCAAATAATAAAACGCAAGAACGTTATGAGAATATATTAAGAATCCAAGATAATCTTACAAAATACCTAACAGCAATACCCCTAAAAAGAACACCGGCCTCAGACATTGCCGAAGCTCTAGTAAAAAGATTAATATGTACATTCGGGATACCTAAAACAATACTAACAGATCAAGGTAAAAACTTTTTAAGCAAAATTATTTAACATAAAGCAGATAAAAATGACAGCATTTCACCCACAATCGAACAGTTCATTAGAAAGATCACAGCACGTAATAAAGGAATACATTAAACACTTTTCGGTTAAACATACAGACAGATAAGTGGTTAGAATTAGCAACGTTTTCATAAACAGTAGCATTCACGAAGGAACAAAATATACGCCCTTCGAATTAATGTTTGGTAGAATTGCAAAATTACCTTCCAGTAAACCCATAAATGATGATACTGAAATCACTTATACCGACTACGTACAAAACTTAGCCTCAAAACTATATGATGTACAGAAGTTTGCACAAAAAAATTTGAAATCTGCCAAAATAAAATCAAAACAATACTATGATAGAAATATAAATCCTAATACTAAAAGCGGGCGACGCGGTCTTTTTACAAAAAAATCACAAAACTAGTAAATTCGATGATGAATATCAAGGTCCCTTTAAAGTATTACAAGTTCCCCACAATGGAAATGTAAAAATAAAAGTAAAAAAACGAAGAAAAAGTAGTACACGCAAATAGATTAAAATACTCCCGAATACCAATCTAAATGGTGATCTTATTTTCCCTATCCTATTATAGTTAATAAGGCATGTACCAATATTTAAGTTATATAATTAAATGCATACACATGTACATACACACATGACACATACAAATACACGTACTGCGCCATAAATAAACAGCACAAATTAATCAAACAAAACAAAGAGGGTACTTATTTCAGTAAAAAAAAGCACCTGGAAAGAGAAGAAGAAAATCGAAAATGAAAATTATTGCAATAATCTTGATCATGACATCAATAACACTGAAGTCATCAGCATTTATAGCCTTTGATTGCGGCTCAAAAACATCGAATCTATCAACAGTATCACTATTAAATATACATGACTGCGATATACAGAAAAAACACCTAAAAATCATAAAGTCAGAGCACAGCTTTTACAAATCAAAGAATACGACGAAATAGAGATAATACAATGCAAAATAGATATAAATAGAGAAATAAACTATTGCGGTATGCACTAGCACACATCAGCAGTTTCAAATGGATTATCAACATATGTCCAAGAAGTCTCTAGAGAAGATTGTGAACACATGCACCGCACAGAAAGTACAGTAATAAACCTTAATACTATAACTGGGATAAAACTGAATTTTATCGAAACGTTTAGTTTAACAATAGCAGGGACTATCCAGGTAGACGGCACGTGTCGAGGAGTAGAATACGCAGACACATACTCATGGAGCATGGAGCGACGTAATATCCAAGGAACAGCCAGAATTTTAATACAAAATATAATTCCAGAGTAAATTTAAACGAAAATAGAATATATTTAAGATCAGGATTTTCATACCCTATCACAGACTACAGCGGTTTAGACTTAGAAGGAGGTAGTACATACTGGAGTTCAACACTAGAGGATTTCTGCGGATTCAATAAATACGATGTCTTATATATCGGCTCAGTAGACAAAGCATACCATGAAGATAAAACAATAATTTACTCCCTGACAACCGAAGAAATAACATTTGCACTAAGAAAAGTCTAGAGAAAAGAAAAATATTTGCGGATATGAATTGTCACTCACAGAGCATCCCAAACTACTAATATTAGAAAATAAAAATGGTGGAAATTTAAAAAAACGACCAATCAATACAATAAATCTAGACATGTTTACTTATGTAAATTCGAAAAAACAATTGTATTATGACGTACCCACACAAAGATGTAAACTAGAGAAACAAGTTCTGCCAAACTCCTTATCTTTAGCAAGCCAATCGCCAGACGAATTCGCGTATAACATAATGAAGGGTCCAGGTTATATGGCAGTTGCGGCAGGTGAAGTTGCGTACATAATGAAATGTATATCGGTAGAGGTAAAAATAAGGCAAACCGACGAATGTCACTCACATTTACCAATAAAATATCAAGAAAAAGATATGTCCATGACACCAAGAACCAGAATATTAATAAACAAAGGCAACCAGATCACATGCAATAGTTTAGTTCCCCCAATGTATTCAGTAAATAACGTCTGGTATAAACTTCTTTCGAATCCAGTAGAAGCAAAAAAAAAACAGATGAACTAAAACCTCAAACGAAACAAACTTGGCAATATATAAATTTAGAACATTTAGCAACAAATGGAATATACAGTCAAGACGATCTCAGAAAACTAAAAGAATATATAATCCCAGACAACCACCTAGCTGCATAATGCCGCATATAAGGGAAAAGTCAGGCGGCGAATATGTCGGCAGAAATACGGAATATGCGTCATCACACAGACAGCAAATTTGTTGGAAATTCTCCCCTGCCGACTAGTCTGCGGCGATTCTGACGCATTTCTTCCGAAGAGATTAAAAGGGTGGGCGAAGGGATTGAAGACGCAAGAACACGGATTTAATCTCTTCGGCAGAAATGCGTCAGAATCGCCGCAGACTAGTCGGCAGGGGAGAATTTCCAGCAAATTTGCTGTCTGCGTGATGACGCATATTCCGTATTTCTGCCGACATATTCGCCGCCTGACTTTTCCCTTATATGCGGCAATATGCAGCACATCTGGCTGTCTGAGATGTTCCCAGCCGAAAAACCAGCAGTACTGAACACAATCGCCAGAGGTATGACCGGACAAACAACAAATTATGAAGGAACTTCCATAGCAAATATGATAAACGAAAACACTATAACAAAAATGTTCAAATCAGCTACTGAGAAACTGTGGAACAACTTTATAATATTCGGCCTACAACAGCCCGAATCATGGGCATAATTTTAATAATAAAGTTAATTAAAGGTGTTGTTGACATAATAATTCATGGATACGCACTACACACCGCGTACGGTTGGTTCCTCTTTCTTATAGGACCAATTTGGGATTCGCTAACAAATCTGCTACCCCACCTTGCGAAAGGAACTCCAAAAACTAACACAAAAAATTATAACATTAACAATGACATAAACTATCAATCACTTCCTCAAGTAGAACTTCAAGAAATACAAGTTATTAAAGATAATGAAAACAACAAGCCAACAGCAACCACAAAACAAAATATTGATCTATCACCAAGTACATAAGTATTACATCCTAGACTAGAAGTCAGTCACATAGATCCATATGTAGAAACAATGCCAAATAACATCAATAAAGAAAATTAAGCGTTTACATTAAAAAAATAACAAACACTATAAGACCTATTTGTAACAAAAATAAATCAACGCAATATACAAACAATACAAAGTTTATCTTTCTTTCAACAGGCATAATGAGTAAAAAGAAGAAATCAAGTTGAAACAACAAAATTTTATGATGAACAACGCACTTACACAACATTTACTACTCATATACCTAAGTTCAATAACTGTTGGTAAAAACATCGAACAAATGCAAGTAGAGGGGCTAAGCGGGTTCTGCCACCCCCCACCCTTCCTACCATCGATGATAGTGTGATGGAAAAATTGCGCAAGTGGGCCGTCAGAAGGTCAGGAGTGAAAGGAGGTTATTATAAACAATTTCATGTATTGTTATTACAAATTTCGAAAGCTGTGAAGGTCGAAAAACATACGTAATTTAATGCGTTACATTGTCGAATGAAAAGAGAAGGTAAAGGTCAACCAATATTTATTATTTCATTAGATATTGTTATTAATAAAATGTTTTTACATTATCGTTGAAAATGGCGTCTTTCTAATGCTTGATCTTACAAAATTCAATCAGAGAGATTGAAAAGTTGTAACGAATTTTATGCGATCCGGGATTTGACCGGTATTCAACCACCGGGCGGTTTAACTTGTTCCAACCGTCGGTTGACGGAAACCCACGGTGCCCAATACAGTCCACCGGCTAACTCGCTGTCGGAGCAAATGGGACGGGTCGTTATAAGAAAGGTAGCCGGAATTGTAACGAATAACAAAAAAAATATAATAGGTTTATTCACGCCAATGAAGATACACAAATTCTCTGCCGGACTTTTGCTGGTACAAACTTAATATCGTGGCTTCAGCGAGTGAGAGGGAAAGATAGAAGACAATGGGACACTTGCCCAAATTACGGCCGAGCCGGTACTTACACTTTTCCGGATCTAGGCCGGTCCTCCTCAGAGTCGCTTCCGGAATTTCCACCCAATTTCTGGACACCAAAATACCGGTGTATTAAATTTTGTATTAAAAAAAAGGTCGCACGCGCGTTACAAAATCATCAAATTTTGGTGATCGATGCAAACGTATATCGATCAAAGACCAAGAGAATCTGATCTAGTCGGGATTAGCACCCGTACTTCGCGGCCCTTCGCGCCCGTTCAACACGCCCACGAACGCGATATCCCTCTCTTTCTCTCTGTCTCTCCTGAAATAAACATTCGACATTTAAATCTGTATTTAAATTAAACTTATTCGGTTTTAACCGATGAAGGCGGTTCGCCGTAACAAGAGTGTCCGGCACCCGGTGCTCTTCTTACACTTCTCGCCCCCAGACGCTGAGTACTCCGGAGGGGTACCAGCTCGACTGAGGCGTAACCGGGCAAGTAGTTACTTAAAAAAAAAAGGAAAAAAAATATACATATAAATGAAAAATACCAAATACATAATTAAGACTACGATTGGATGTGGAGAAAATCTATCCTCTCTTTTTCCTTCACTTCTACTGCGGAGTTAGAGAATCTTTTCCGAATCAGTGAGTTGCCGAACTCTTAAAAGAAATTTCCCGATTATTTCTTATTTATTTTATCGTGCTGCGTTTAATCGAGTAGCCCGTGTCACCCGTCGCGGTGGGCTATCGCTGTTTTCTATCTGGACTTGCGGTTCTGTTCGTGAGGAACGTACATGCGCGATTACGGACTGAGTTGTCGCGATTTTCCGTGGCCGTGCGGGTCCACGTTTTACCGGCGCTCGCATTTCAATCATTTGATTTTGTTGACCACGTTCGCACGCAATATCCGGTTCGCCCGGTCGATCTTCGGAGATACTCCCCTCTTCCGGTTGATCTTCAGGGGTGCTCCTCTCTTCCGGTTCAGCCTCGTGAAACGGCTTTAGATCCACAACGTGGCTGATACTTTTTCACTTTTTCCGAAGTCATCCACTAACTCGTAGGAAGTATTCCCGAGTTTGCTACGGATAGTAAACGGTCCGAGATATGTCGGCGCCAATTTTGCCGCGATCCCCTTGGCCGCTGACTACAGAACTCTATTTCGCCGTAAAACCTTGTCCCCCACTTGATAGTGGATATCTCGGTGTTTGGCGTCATAGTACCGAGTTTGTCCGTGTTGCGCCTCTTCGGACTTGGTCAGCGCTTCCTGATGCAAAGCCCGGAGTTTATTCATCCGAGCCTCCCATTACTTGCTGCTTGCCGAGTTTCTTCTTCTTCTTCGGCTTGGTCCCTTTGTCGGCGCACCGTATTCGGCGGTTCCGGCCGACGTCCATATGTCAATAATGCCGGACTGAATCCGGTCGACTCCTGTATAGCAGTATTATACGCGAACGTAAATTCATGTATGTACCGGTCTCATTCACGATGATCCTCTCCAATCTGGGGTCGGATTATACTCTTGAATGTCCGGTTCACTCTCTCTACCGGATTGGCTTGAGGGTGATACTTCGGAGTATATTCATGAATCACCCCTCTATCCTTCAGAAACGTCTCGAGTTCTTTATTCTTTAACTCGAGGCCATTATCTGATAGGAATACCTCTGGGGCCCCGAATCGCAAAAAGATTCGTTCTTCTAAGGCCCGAGTGATATTAAGAGCCGTCAATTTCCGGAGAGGTACGCACTCGATCCACCGGGTAAACAAATCTTCGAAGATCACCAGGAACTCGGATCCACTCTTACTACGCGGAAACGGTCCCATGGCGTCTCCGGCTGCAATTTGTCCTGGTCGAGTAATTCTCCTGTGACCTAATCAACCCGCTGGTGCCATTTGCTGAACTTTGCACTGCTGATACACAATGCAGTTCCTCACATGATTGGCCACATCCTTGTGAATTGTTGGCCATCAATAATATGCGGCAACCCGATCATAGGTCTTCTTTTGACCTAGATGACCGGCCGTGACCTCTTCGTGGCATTCTTTAAGAACTTCTTCTTTATTCTTTGCCGGTACCACGATCGCCGGTGAGATTTTCCATCACTAATCCGGTCGATACGTATATATCCGATTGCCGATTACGTGCCAGTACGGGTTTTCTTTCGGGTTCTCTCGAATTGCCTCTCTTCTCCGGCGATACCATTCTTCGACATCTTCATAGCCGACCGATGTATCCATCGCTGCTACTTCCGGTACTTCCTCTTCATACATTCGGGAGAGGGCGTCCGGAACGTAATGTAGTGAGCCTTTTCGGTGCTTCACCTCGAAATCGTAGACTTGCATTTTAAGTGCCCACCGGGCAAGTCTTCCGGTTGGGTTCCTGAGGTTGTATAACCAAACCAAACTGCTGTGGTCGGTTATTACCTTGAAATGATAACCCTCTACATAGGGTCGGAACTTCTCAATTGCCCATAATACGGCCAAACATTCTCGTTCGGTTACCGAGTAGTTCCTTTCGGCCGAATTCATCGTCCGGCTTGCGAATGCGAGTACTCGTTCTTCGTCGTTGATATTTTGCGTGAGTACTGCACCCATCCACTATTACTGGCGTCGGTTTGGATTGTAAACTCCGCGGTGAAGTCCGGTCTCTCCAATACTGGAGCGGTCGCAATCATTGCTTTAATTTTCTCAAACGCAATGTTGCAATTTTCGGACCATAGGTACCGAACATCTTTCTTGGTCAGATGGGTTAATGGCTCGGCTACCGTTGCAAAATCTTGAAGGAATTTCCGGTACCATGATGCCATGCCCATAAATCTCCGAAGCTGCTTAAGATTTTTCGGGGCCGGATAATCCAATATTGGAGCTATCTTGTCCGGATCCGGTTTGAAGCCATCTTCATTGACTATGACTCCGAGGTATTTTACTTCTTCCCGACAGAAATGACTTTTCTCCCGGTTAATAGTAAGTCCAGCTCCTAATATTTTTTTCAGGACGTACTTTAGCCAGTACAGATGGCTATCAAACGTCTCGGTGACGATAATAATATCATCGAGATAGGCAAAAGCGTGTGGCTCTAACTCCGGACCAATCAATGAATCCAGGAGAGCTTGAAACGTGGCTGGTGCCCCGGTCAATCCATACGGCATCCTCTTGAACTGGAAAAGCCCTTTTCCAGGTACCGTGAAAGCCGTTAAGGAGCGAGATTCCTTCTTCAGCCGAATTTTATGATACGCACTACTGAAATCCAGCGTGAAAATGTAGCGCGCTCGTTGCAGTTTTCGGTGAATTGTATCCATGTACGGAAGTGGATATGCATTTGCTTCCGTCACTGCATTCAACTTCCGATAGTCCACACAGAACCGGTACGTTCCGTTCGACTTCCGGACTTGACCATCCACTTGTAGATGGCTCAATGATACCTTCCTCCAGCATCTTATCGACTTGCTGGTGCATCTCCTCTTCAATCTTCTTCGATACCGGATAGTATCGCTGCTTCACCGGTTTCGTCGACGTTAGCACAATATCGTGCTCTACCAGATTTGTACAGCCGATAGTAGTACTGTCTACCGGAAGACACTTTTTCAGCATATCTTGCAGCTTCCAGTTTTCGCCTTCCGATAACCTCATTGTGCCAGTTGTCTTCTGCTTTGTCGGTCTTTCTGTAGTTAAACTACCTCTAAGCGAGGCATAATCATAGCCTCGATCTGTCGAGTGACTCCTTGTACACAAAAATTCAACCGGGCTAACCCAACAATCGGTGAGAGCGTGCCATCTGCAACTCTCGCGTCCGGTCCTTCGTACGGCATCATTTGGCTGTAGCTGGCTGACACAATTTGTAAACCGATATTTCCTAACGCGGTTTTCGAGGCACCCGGATCAAACAATGCTCTTACTGCGAATCCCTCTATCTTGACTTGCAGCCACCATCTTGCATTATCCGGATTACTTCCATTTCCGGTTGTAACATCTCCTTCCGGTAGCGTGGTCAACTTTCGAGAAGTTGAGGCCTTATTCAATGGCCTGGGAACCGTAGTGGCCAGGCCTACTGGTTCCTCGGTCGGTTTCCCGAACATCTTGGACACGTGTTTTTCGTGTAGCCCGGTAATTGGCTCGACCAACATATTAAATTTCTCCCGGTTGATGACCCCGCTGGCGAGGTTTCTCTCCGGGGTGACTCTCGTCGCTGAAGTGACTTTCTGCCACTCGTGTTCGGTTGTTCATACCGAGGGTATTCCGGGCTTCTTTGACCCAATTCTCTCACTTCCGGTCTAGTAGGTTGCTTCCTTTTGACCCAGCTTTTCTTGTAAGCCGGGTTCTTGTGGTCCGGTTTCCATTTCCGAGTCTTCTGCTGTGACTCTTCTCGAGCCTGTCGCTCCTTCATTTCGCGTATTCGCTCGCGCATTTTAGCTAGTTCCTTTAAAATTTGACCGAGTTCGTTTTTCGGCTGCTCGGTCACAGCGGCCACTTGTTGTTGTGCCTTGGCAAACTTCTTCGGTTTGCCATAGGCCACTTCTGGCACCAAAGTTCCTTCTGGTTGGGGTGGCTCCCGGTATGTTTTCCGGACTTCCTCAGCACTTTCCGCTTCGGCTGCTGAGACCATGAAGTCCTCTAGCGTCCGGATTCTGTCCATCCTGACTCGCCATTGTAAATCCGGTTTCATATTCCTGTACAGGAAGTCTAGCTGTTGGTTTACCGATAACGGTTCCGGATATAATTCCAACAGCGTCATTAGACGCCTGATATAATCTAGGACAGGTTCCTCGAGGCCTTGCGTGCGAGCATTGGCTTCAGCCCATAGCCGTTGTGCATCTCGTTGGCTGAAGCCATAGCACCGTCTCGCTGATTGGCGAATATCTTGCCATGTCCGCCATGAATTTTTGAACATGCTGTACCATCTTTTGGCGGCGCCTGTGAGCAATTCTGGCAACGCACATAGCATTTCCTCATCCGAAAGATTCACCGGTACTCGACATTCCTCCAATCTTATCAGGAATGCCTCTATCCGGCTGTCTTTGGACCCGGAGAACGACATTCTCTATTGTCGGACTATTTTCCCGACATCTCTTGGGCCTTGTTGACCTTGCCGACGTGAACCGACTTACAGACGGCCAACCCGTTGGGGCGTCACCCCTCCCCCCAGAGTCATCCAATTCTCTGTGAATTGTTCCGGTTCACGATTTTCTTGGTTCGGTTGTTTTTGATTTTCTATCTCAGCTGTTAATTCCGGACATCGTCTCAATAATTTAGACCGAAAGTGTCTTGAAAATTCACTCTGGGATTACGTCCAGTCTGATCGACTATTTGCGTACTTGAAGCCGGAGCGCGATTCATGTTACTCATCTGAGTGGTTAAAGTCGTTACCATCTCTGTGAGCCGGTTTATTTTATTGGTCAGTTCATTAACTTCCTGACTTTGCCGTTCCTCGTTCGCCTTCATTGTTTCAAAGTAGGCTGCTGCTGTTCGGGATACCATGGTTTCTGCACCGTCCGGTAATACATACGGAATTAAGTCCGTCGCAGACACTCTCTCAATGGACGATATTCTAACATTTGTCGTTGACCCAGTTACCTCGGTTCTGGGTACGCCACATCCGGAAAAGCCAGGAACTGTTTGTGTTGCCGATGATATAGTCGGCTGGGATGAAGTCACTGTTGTAACGGTAGTGACTGTCGTAATTACCGAGATTTGGTTACTTAGACATCCGGATATATAAATTCTTTCTTCCAAACCGGATCTTTCTTCATATTGATGAGAAACCCCTTCTTCGAACATTTCGTCCTCTTGACCGGAGTTTTCTCTTTCCAAAATCCGGATTGTTTTCTCCAGGAATACTGCTTGTTTTTCATTCCTGGTTTGTAGAGCTGTTGCTCTTCTCCATGAGAATCCGACAAGAAATCATTTGCCGAATAATTTCCTACCAATCGTTGATATAATCGGTCGATTAATAGTATTTTTCGTCCTTCCGATTTCAAGTCGAGCTCATGAAGCGCTCCGTACAGCTCATTTTCCTTGAGCTGGAATAGCCACTTCTCGACGTCTAGGCTCTGCAGATATTCTTCTATATCTAAACACGTTTGGTTACACGTTGCCATCTTCCGGATGAATTTCTTACCGAATTTTTCGATTATACACCCGAACTAAACAATTTGAAACGGTACCGAAATTATTCGGACTGCTTTTACTGCAAATTATTATAGCAAAGAAAAGAAAAGAAAAGGATTTTTATAAATTAAGGATGGCTGCTAAAAAAAATATCTACATATATCGGAAATTTTCTTATTTTCTCTACTTTTTCTTGATTTTCCCGAAATATTCGGATTATTATCCTTGTTCTGGTGTATCACTACGCTGATAATTTTATTATTAAAAATTTCCTAATTACCGACAAATTTATTAGTATTTTTGTAAACTGATGTTTACTCGTGTTGTCTACCGGTTCCCTTACCGGTTGGACCTGACAACACTTTTCTGGGGTATTTTGTAAACTGATGTTTACCTGTATTGTCTACCGGTTCCCCTACCGGTTTGACCTGACAATACTTTTGCTGCTCAATTATACAAAAAAACTCTAACAACTCTAACAGCGTAGGTATACTTTTTGAGTTGGTTGCATTAAACCAGCCCGACTCAATTGACCGAAATTATCCAGAACGAGATACTAGTGAAAATTATATGAAAAGAAAAGCAAGAGAAACAAAAAAATTTTTAAAAAACTAAAAAGAAACAAATTTTTAATTATAATTTCGCATCATTATTTTCTTTTCTATACTTATTGTATGTATGTATGTAATTTATTCTCATAAATAGGGAAGAGAAAATATCCCATTGAGAAGGAGTTCCGAATATTTCGGATACATGATTTGGTGTCGAAGACTAGATTACAGAGTGTACAGTAACGAAATAAACGCAGCCTAATTATAAACACAGCAGTATACGGCTACTAGAAGAGAAAATCGTTAAAAATAAAATAAACATAATAAATCTTATACAATTTAGTCGCCAAGAAGGAACGCTCTACGCCGAAAAGTAGTTTTTACAAATTTGTATAACAGTTTCGCAGACTGAGCATCATTATCACAGATTAGAATGCACAATAAACCGGCAGAGTGTAGAGGACGCACAGTGAGAGCTGCAGCGTACTCCACTCTGGCAGATCTTAGCAACGGGCACTCTGTCAGAATATGTATCAGCGTTTCATTCACATTCCAGTTACAGAGGGTACATGGTGTTGTCGGATTATAAATATACCGGCTACCGGCAATTAAGATCGACCGCGAGTAAATGGTCGCTAGTCTTAATTGTAATTTAACTTTGAGACAATCCAGAGGCAGGCGGGGAGGGTGCAGAGTATACGCTGTATCCGTAAGTGGACGATAGATAGGCAGTTGCACAGAGACGGAGTTGTAATAAGTTCTGAGGTCTTTTTTCTTACAAGCCTCGGAAAATTTGGCAATGAACTCGGGCTCAGTTTGTTCCCAAAAATCCGCGTTAAACTCGTTCCATAACTCGCCTGCCTCTGCTTTGTCAAGCACTGTCTTTAACTGGACGGACCAGTTGAGCGATTCATAGGGCAGTTCGCCGTCTGCCAGCTCCTTCAAACGCAATAGTAATATTTTGGGCAGCCTGGAGTCCGGCAGCCTAAGGGTTTTTATAACCCACTTAACGGTGTGCGATAAAATTTCTACCGCAAGTGGGGGGATGCCGAGTTCTAAGCGCACATGGTAAGCCGGGGTATTTCTAGGGTAACTAAATAATCTCTTAAAAAACCCAATCTGCACGGACTCCAGCCTGTCCAAGTAACGAAGAGCCCAGAAAGGAGCAACATAAAGCAAGACCGAAATAATCATTGCATTATACAGCTTCCAGAACGCATCCCATGCGTCTATATTTGCCGAGTATATCAAAGACAGAACTGCGGCCGACGCGGCATTAGTTCTAACTATGGCATCCTCCGTGGGTTGGAGCCCACGGGTGGAAGAGGAGAATAAAATCCCTAAGTAACAATAACCACTCACGACCTCGACCCGACCATCTCTGTATAAAAATGACCTGGAGTTTGAGTCCAGTTTACCTGCTTTTCTAAAACAAATGATCTTGGTTTTGTTTATATTGACTGTAAGCTCGTTTTGCAAGCAATATTCCGAGAGCAAATTTAATTTCTTTCGGAAATCCTGCGTGGGCGAAACGCTCACTCCCCGTGCACCTCTCGCACGGAAGAATGCCACAATATCAGAAATATACAAAACAAACAGGAGCGGACTAAGAATCTCGCCCTGGAGAACCCCTCTCGTTACATTAAAATCCGGTACTGTAGAATTTCCCGCTTGCAGACGCGTCGTAGCCGATTGATAAAGAGCCGCTAGGAGCCTAACAAACTTTGCGCTAACGCCTAGTCCGAGGAGTTTTCGCCAGAGAAGTGTATGGGGGACAAAATCAAAAGCTCTCTTAAAGTCGACAAATAAGCCATATACTTTAGATTTCTGAAGTTTAAGAGTAATCTGAGTTGTGGCCAGGAGCGAGAAGATATTATCTTCTGTGCTTCTCCCACCGCGGAACCCGGCTTGTTCCTCAGGAAGCACCCCACTTAAGATGGCCCATTCGGACAGGCGCTTGCACAAAATCTGTGAGAAGATTTTAGCAATTGCATTCGTTATCGCAATCAATCTGTAGTTGGACGGGTCATCGCGCGAGCCTTTTTTAAATAAAAGAAATAACGTAGATTTAGCCCAGTCTGTGGGGAAGGTCTCCGTGAGAAAAATTTTATTGAACAACTGTAGAAGATGGGAGAGCCATATATCGTCTAGCAACTTAAAAATTTCAGCCGGTAACTTATCCGGACCGATGGCCTTTCCCACCTTCAACCAACGGATGCTGTTTTTTAATTCGGCGAAGGTAATGGGCGAATCCAGCGGCTAGTAATACAGAAATTCAAAAACTATTCATGGTTCCGGAATATTAAAAGAAAAGAATCATTTCAGGCATGGCAAGGAATATTCAAAATTCAATTCGAAATCAATAATGAATTATAAATTTAAAAAGACTTTAATTCATAATTTATTTCGGGTAGTAGAAGTATGACCGTCCGAAATTCATTTCCACCGCCGCCACCAGGCGTAGCCACAGTCGCGGCGCTGTCGCAGCATGCGAGGTGGTAGATTCGTGAACTAATTCGCAGACTGATTCGTGGACTAATTCGCGGTCTGAGTCGCGGAATGACTCGCGGGCCGATTCGGGGATTGATTCGCATTTTTGATTTGTTGTTTAGTACGCGGGCTTATAATTTAAGACTCTCTCATTGGGAAATCTGACCGTCACTAATGAGGTCATTAAGATGACGCAAGGACTTCGTGGACGGTCCCCTTGAGTTTTCGAAGATAAATGCTGTAGCGTTATGCATATATGCATACATCTTTAAATCTTTTAAATGTACCGTATTGGGAAAGCTTTCTTTCAATATGGCACACCGTTAACGACCTTATTCGGATGTTACATATCTTTTTTTGATGAATTGAAAGCGTAGATTTCCATTAGTCTAAATACCAGTTTGAAGGTGTCTAGCGCAATCTCGTATATCGACGACCTACTTTTTAAATCTCACACAAATTTTAAAAACCTACAATCAGGGCGTTGACCTCTCTCTTGCCATGTTGTAAGTTCGAATTCACCTTTCAGAATTTTCTCTCGTCGGGGAAATCTATCCATCAATATGACAGCGTAATATGATCTCCAATAGTGACGAAACCGCTGAGTCCCTTCACACAAAACCGCTAAGACCATTTTAAAATTAATTTAGGAAAGCCTCTAAGCAAGTCTCAACGCGTTCAAAAGACCTGACGTCGACCCCCTGATGCGCGGACCCGGCAGGTCCGTCTATCCTACCTATCAATTACAAAATTTGTTCCATCTAACATCAATATTTCCATTTTCTAGTTTCGTGACATCCCGTTCCGAAATCCTTCTTGACCTACATATTTTAAACACAGATTTTCATTCATAAGGTGGAAAGTCTTGTTTTAGTCTCCTATTGAAAACCGTTCCCATTACCACCATCGCAACGCCTCGACTGTAAAACCCATTACGTCCATCATCGACTCGAAGAGGTATTTAATAAATTTTATTTTTCACATTCATATTCATACATTACATTAATTTGTTTGTTTACAATATTGTTATACATAAGAATATAAAATAGCTATTACATAAAATTTATATTTTCAATATCGTCAACTAATGCATCGCTTTTAATTTGACAACTGATGCAGTCTTTAATCATAGGCGGTTCACCATCTATCGTATCATAGCTTGATTCGAAATGTTTATAACATCGTCGACATTCACGTATTTCAGGATGCATTTGCATAGCAGGTGGCAAGCAGGTCCATGCTTCTTCAATTTGTCGTTCAGCAAACACGCAGATGAAATCGATCGGTAGACATTCTATATCTTTTGTTTCCATCAATGCGAGACGTTTCACTTCGTAATAAATTCTTAATGAACGTTGAAGTGATGCAGCCTGTTCAAGGAGATTTACCAATACCCAATTTTTAAGTATTTGAACATTTTCTTTAGTGCAAGTTCCATTAATCGAATGATTTTCACACTTCTCCAACAATTCATATTGCTGCTGTTGCTTCACTTTTTTCAGAGATGGGCAGTCCAAAAAGTCGAGATCAGTAACATTTTCAACGTTTAATATATCCTCCAACCAACATTTTTTATCGACTCCTTTTACATAAATTTTGTTGGCACATTTAATGATATCCTCCAAAGTCTCGTTTATAGCATCAAAGGGAACGTCACCAGATTGCCATGGTAAGCCGTGGTAATTATGCATTAACCAATTATTCACACTTTTATAGTGTAACGGTAACCACACCCATTGATATGGCGCTTTAAACACACAAGTCTCAATTTCACCGACGAAAATATTCATTATAGACATTTCCTTCGGTATGAAGCGATTACCAGGCCCGCGGAATCCCTGCACGTCTACAATGTATTCCATTTCGTATGATACTGATTCACTAGCAATTAAAGTATGACTATATTTTATTCATTAATTAGCGCATGCGCAATAATGGCTAACCCCCTCTCAAACCAACTTCTTTACATTTCCACTTATGTGATTATATTCTATAATACGATCATATAAAATTAAACAGTAAGCAGAAGTGTTTGCAGGAAAATTTTCTTTTGATTCACATTCGAGCCGCACATCGACAGGTGCGTGTTTTAAAGCTTCATTCTGCTTAGAGCAATCAATAATGATTAATGGAGCTTTCTCTAAAAATATTGATTTATTCAATATAGGTTTACCATTAACATTTTTATTATAGTAACTAGCTTGAAAATTGATATACAAATCGTATAATAAAGAAAATTGATTATTTGCAATATCAAGGTTTAAATTACCATACGGATAATATTTTGAATTCAAAAATACTTTAACATTACTAATGTTACAGTGATCAAACAGGCTAGCATTTCCGCATTTCAGCTTCGCCTTGTCATTTTTCCGTGCTGTTTGGAAGCCGATAATAATATATCGTGGCTTTTCTAGTTGTGTCGCTGTTTTCACGGACCACACGTGGTATGATGTTACCGGTAATAGCGGATATTCATAAACCCTGCTTAAAAAGTGGATAGAAAAGGGTAGGAATTTTATTATTACTTTTGTATCCTCTTTTTGTCACGATTTTATTCAATACATTTCTATCCCAATCAGAGTGGATCGAAACGGATAAGATACAACGAATATTTTTGTATCCTAACCCTATCAAATTAGAAATATCATCCACTATAAAATTTTTTGTTCTCTTTTTATAAAAGAAATTAAATATAATAAAAGAATTTTTTTTCTTTTTTTTAATTTTATTATACTTTTATTTAATTTTATTACTTTTTTAAATTGTTAAGATGATTTAATTATCTTAAAACAAGCTGTTCTCATGCGGCCACCTATCCAGTCGTTGTCCACTGCGTACGGCGCTTAACAATAAATAGCGAACACGCGCGACACCGACCATCAGTCTACCACTGTTGAACACCATTTATAACATAAACTGATATTTGTGTTACCCGCAGTGCACAATATTAAAACCGTACTCGCTTTTATACATTTTTCAGGGATTTTCGAGATTATCAGCAGAAGGTAGAGTTCGATAAAGACCTACATGAATTTTGAAAATTTCAAAAATTAAAAATTAATAAATTTTTGGAATAATCACTCGTATCGTACATATTAATATCGCGTTTCATACAATCATATACATCATCACACTTAAATTCATAAATTAAACTATCGGTATCGGTATATAATAATTTCGCCTTTTCTTTAAATTTTTCTAAAACATAATCGTAATGGAACTCGTACAATTTAGTCTTAGAAATATCTAAAATAGCCATTCCAACGTATATTGGCTTATCTATGGTAACTTCTAATTTTTTTTAATTCTATCGCGACCAAGTCTTCATCAAATATCTTCCTTCGATGAAAATTTGGTTTCGATATTAAAGCTTCCACACCAAACGTTCCTTCCCATTTCGATTTGATACGAACATTTTCCATAGTCTTTCTGAATACCGCATTGTTCATCAATTTATATAAGTTTTTCTGAAAATCATTCGTAGCGGCTGTACGCAATTTAGTATTTAAATCTATATAAGATTTTAACCATGGAGATTGTTTGAATTTGAGGACCCGATGAATTTTATTTAAAACAATACCGTTGGCGAGTGCTTGTTTTAAATGGCGGTAATGAATGACATGTCTATGTTTGTCATTTAATGTAGCGAGTAATTTCGGTTATTTTGAACCGGGCGGAACTGCTCGCTCGGGGCACAGCGGGAGATCTTTCTGTGTGTCATGTATTTTTTCAGGGTACGCCAAGTTGACTTCGAGAATATACCCAATTTCCGAGTCATCGGCAACATTTTCGATATTGACATTGTTGACCCATTCAATTCCTCCAGTAGGTAGAGCTTGACTCATGGCCCATCCATGTAAATTATTAATATCAAAGTACATTAAATACTTTGACTCTTTTGATGGGTCATATTGTGGCATATATTTATTATTCGCTATCGGTTTGAACATTGAGAAAGACCTCCCCTTATACCACGTTCAATAAACATTACCATATCGATATCGGTGAGTAACTGTAACTCTACTCAAGTATGCTTGAGAGCACAATCCCAAGTATATCCGGGTAGAGTATAATAATGCGCGGGATCTAAACCATGAGATTTTCGTAACGTTTCACGAACATTTTCAAAGATATCCGCGAGCAATAAAATATCGGTTTTTAAGTACAGATCCGAGTACTCGCCCAACGTCTCACAATTAAACGTTTTCCACACATTCATGGCATGTACATGATCATTCTCACTCACTTCACATTCACACAATTTATTACAAAATGTATCTAGTGATGGTAGGCATGCATCATCTAAGATGCTCATTTCATTTATTTAATAGTAACCGAAGATTCTCATTTGGAAAATGAGATTTTAAAATTCTTTTATCATTATTATTCAAATATGATGCCAATTTCTCGAGGGAGCAATTCAAAAATCTAATTGAATCTAAAAATGTTAATCTAATTTTAGTTCCTTCAACATATTTAATCATGGAAATGTACTTTTCCATATTACATGGAATAATATGAATATCTCCTTCAAAAGAATTGGCAAAGTCGCGAATAATGAAATGAGCATCGCATTGACCGGAAATTGACCGGTCAAGTGATCGTGGTCACGGACTTTGAGGTCCTCATTTGAGAAGGATCCCCCGCAGATGTGACACATTGTCGCTGTATGGAATGTCCTTCACTCGTTCGGACTCAAATGCATCGGCTTCGAATCACTGAGGATCTGAAAGCAGACATATAATATTACTTATTGACCTTATTGTAATTAATTAATTAAATAATAATAAATTTTATATAAATATATTTTGTAATTTTAATTAACATTTTACCTGATTAACTTCATCGGCCAACTCCTTCAGCTCGTTGACAAACCAGGTAGCAGAGTCGGATCCCCGGTGAGAACGGTAACGACACAGCGAGGGGTCGTGTTGACAGTGTATATAATAGCACTATAGATTTTATGTTGCTAGTAACCCGATTTTGGAGGTGCCTTCGTCTCCACTTTTCCCAGCAGGCACTCGGTATCAGCGTAAACAATGAAGGGTACCGGCATGGCCCGACCCAAACTATTAAATTTCAAAATGCTTGTTTTTGTTTCGGGGAGTTTTACCGCACAATTATTTTTCTTTCCACATTCTATCTTGTGCATGACAAGATTTTGTTCACTATAGAAATAGTGCAGACACCTGTTGCAAATATGCTTTTTTCCGTCATGTTTACTGCATTGTTTATGCACTAGTCGTGATAAATTTTTAATCCAGCAGTAATGATGATTGATCCTGTCATCTTCTTCGACTTCGACATCGTCCAAAACAAAAGATGAGGAGGGGCGTGGGGGTTTCCTCTGTTCTTCAGACACTAGGAGAAGGTTGATATGTCGATCCTTCTCATTTGCAGTCAAATGTACAGGTAGCACTTCTTCTTTTTTCTCGGCTACTACAAATACATTGACTGAAATGTCGTTAAAATTTTCGAACCTCGGAATATCCTTTAATGCGACGGGGAAAGCAATGCCTTCGAAATTAAGATGCCTTTGGTAATGTGGGTATGATGATTGTTGCGATGAATTGAAATTTGCGGGGAATAATGCTGCCATAATTGCCCATGCAAAACAGTCATCACCAGGAATTTTTACGTTAATTACGGCTGTTTTGTTTTTTATCCACTTGGGCAAGTCGATCCATCGTCCAGCACGCATTGGATTATACTTCGCTGTTTGTATAGCCAGCGAATTTATGCAGGATAAAGCCCAGCCCGAGCCATTCTCCTGAAATTCTTCGAGAGAAGTAAGAATAGGCACTTTAACTTTTTCGTCGAACCACTCGTTTAAGTCCGTGCTCACACATAATTGCTCATATTTGTTGGTAAAATATTTTGTATCCTGCAGCTGCCCAGCGGTAAACTCACCCGAAAACACAGTACATGCCTTGACACAGTTGTACTCATTTATTACACCACGAACATATTCAACGACGCTAGGTTTTATCTCAAACATGATTTTTACGGGGTTCAAATGTTTTAAATTAACCACCAGTGCCGTTCTTAACCGAATTTTGAATGCCGATTCGACGTTCTTCTGCACAATAAAATTTTCTTCAGGCCTATTAAATTCTTCTCTTTGAGCCAATCGCTCGACAGCTTTAGCCCTTAGACTCGTTATGCGATGCATAATCGCCTCCACCGATGCCTTCACCCCATTTGGAATATGGGGATTTGATAAAATATATGAATTAATTTTTCGAATATTCCCGGTACACTTCTCGATGAAGTCCTGCAATTGACCCGGAGTAGCATCTTCGCCGAGGGTTTCGTAAACCCCCTTCAAGGATTCCTCCCACGATGAAAAAGTTCTCTTGATATCGACCATCTTGAAAAAATTTTACAAGTAGAAGAACGTGTGGAGTGTACGAGATTGTTCCCCGGTAGTCCGAGTATGCTTAATTTATACCTCGAATCATTAAAGTCTGACAACACTGTAATTTTCATAGCATAGAAAAATCGATGCGATAAATGTTCTGGGAATTAGACACATTTACTTTATACTAGTATTTAGAACATCAGGAAAAATGTCTATTCACTCAATCCAGAAAATCACTAATGGGTTTTACACGCGTCTCAACTAGTATAATATCGTTGAGAGATATAGGTCTCAACATATTATCTAATATGCTTGGAATTTACATGTGTTTTCCCAGGGATAGTCGAAGTTACATGTGTTTTCCCAATGATTGGAATATAGAATGAACGCTTTCGAAGGGGAGATGTAGGAAAAATAGACCTGCCGGGTCCCGCGCATCAGGGGGTCGACGCCAGGTCTTTTGAACGCGTTGAGACTTGCTTAGAGGCTTTTCTAAATCAATTTTAAAATGGTCTTAGCGGTTTTTTGTGAAGGGACTCAGCGGTTTCGTCACTATTGGAGATCATTGAGTTACGCTAACGGCTTGTCAAGACGACTGTCATATTGATGGATAGATTTCCCCGACGAGAGAAAATTCTGAAAGGTGAATTCGAACTTACAACATGGCAAGGGAGAGGTCAACGCCCTGATTGTAGGTTTTTAAAATTTGTGTGAGATTTAAAAAGTAGGTCGTCGATATACGAGATTGCGCTAGACACCTTCAAACTGGTATTTAGACTAATGGAATTCTACGCTTTCAATTCATCAAAAAAAGATATGTAACATCCGAATTAGGTCGGTAACGGTGTGCCATATTGAAAGAAAGATTTCCCAATAGGGTACATTTAAAAGATCGAAAGATATATGCATAACGCTACAGCATTAATCTTCGAAAACTCAACGGGACCGTCCACGAAGTCCTTGCGTCATCTTAATCACCTCATTAGTGACGGTCAGATTTCCCAATGAGAGAGTCTTGAATTATAAGCCCGCGTACTAAACAACAAATCAAAAATGCGAATCAATCCGCGAATCGGCCAGCGAGTCATTCCGCGACTCAGACCGCGAATTAGTCCACGAATCAGTCTGCGTATTAGTTCACGAATCTACCACCTCGCATGCTGCGACAGCGCCGCGACTGTGGCGACGTCTAGTGGCGGCGGTGGAAACGAATTTCGGACGGTCATACTTCTACTACTTATTTCTCACGACGATTTTTTATTAAGACTATCTCTTACTTGAATTCATAATTGATTTTTCATTTTGACTATTTTTACATGAATTGATGATTTATGTGTATTGTGATTTATCTTTTTAAAATTCATAAGGCATTACTCATTAGGAATTGTATTTTGAGCATTCCTTATCATGTGAGATTTATGCCTACTATTTATTTAAATTTTCAATTCATTCATAATTTTGAACATCTGATTTGAGTGTTTACAAAAATATTATTGAATACATATCCTTTTACTTTGTTTAAAGAGAAACATTCAATGGCCTATGACATTATAGTTTGAAGAAGAATGCTCCAATGTACATGTTTTTGTTATTGCACAAACATTGACAATTAATATTTTCATTTCAGTTTAAGAATATGATGGACAACTAAAATAACAGAAAATTGACAATTAATATTTTCAATATTTCATTATTTCTATGAAATATATTTAGTAATGTAGGTGAACTCGGAAATCAAGGTTTTAAGAATTTTAAGACGAATGAAGTCTCGTAATTTGAAATGTTGCAATAAAATAATAATATTGGAAAACGTAAAAAAGTAAAAAATTGCTTTGAAATGTGGATATTTGAATAGAAACAGAGTATAATATTTTTCTTGTTTTTAATAACCGACCTCTTGTCTTCATTCAATTTTTCATGTATAAATTATCTACTTTGATATTTTTCGATATTACGCCCTTAGAGTTTCAGTATTTTAATTTTTAAGTTTGCATTTCTTTTAGCAGAAGAGGGTATAATCTCGCGTGTTCGAAACCGCTTCAAGTATTCAGTAGATTTTTCACATAAAAGATTTTGAACATGCAAGATTATAAATTTTATCTGCTAGGAGAAATGTAAACTTAAAAATACACGTACTGAGCCTCTAGGGACGTGAAATCGAAAAATATCACAGTAGATCATTTATTTAAAAAATCTAACGATTATTTGAAGCCTTTTTGAATACGCGAGATTAAACCCCCTTTTGCTGGAAGAAATGCATAATTCAAAATCCACATACTAAGACTCTAAGGGCGTGAAATCTAAGAATACCCATTTGTGGATAAAAATATGTTAGATAAGATCATGAAACATTACGGAGTGTGTCATCTAGACCCCATGATTGGCCACTGCAGGACCAACGTCGTGTGTGCTGTTATACAGATAAGTTCGTGAATATTCATTTTAAACTCGTAGTCATTTCGTTACTTTCGATTTTTTAAATTTCATTTAATAATTCATTTTCAATTACGATTATTTTTACTTGAATTCATAATTCATTTATAATTAAGACGGTTTTTTACTAGAATTCATATTTAATAATTATTCGCTTTGGTTTAAATTAATATGCAATCTTTACCGTGGTGAAGGAACAATTTTGCAATTGCGTAAAATTCGTATTCACTTTAATATTAACTCGTCAATGTGTTTTGTATACAGCGCTAAACGGACGGAAATAATAGACATTTATTAACCAATAATACTAATACCGCATTTTGTGCTCGAACCCTTATTGGAAAAAACCACCCTCAACGAAAAACTGCATCATTTAAGAAGGGAAAGAAGCACAAAATTATTTTATAGTTGGAAACGTACCCTTGAGTCATTTATTAACCAATAGGACTAAAACCGAATTTTGTGCTCGAAACCTTATCGGAAAAAACCACCCTCTGCGGAAAATTGCATTATTTACGAAGGGAAAGTAGCACAAATTTACTTTACAGTTGTAAACGTACCCTTGAGTTATTTATTAACCAATAATACTAATACCGAATTTTGTGCTCGAACCCTTATTGGAAAAACCACCCTCAACGAAAAACTGCATTATTTAAGAAGGGAAAGTAGCACAAAATAATTTTATAGTCGAAAACGTACCCTTGAGTCATTTATTAACCAATAAGACTAATACCGAATTTTGTGTTCGAACCCTTATTGGAAAAAAGCACCCTTAAGGGAAAATAATGATTAAATACGAAGGTAAATAATTGGTTATTAACTGGTTGGTTATTAACTGAAAATCATAATTTTAATGGTTTTCGTGGTTGTTCATTATGAATCCGGAGTCTGATTCGCGAAATCAAAAATGGCAGCCCCAATATGGCGAACGTCTTAGGGAAATATTCGTATTTTTTAAATATAAAAAATACTATCGTATTCTACGCATAATTCTGAATAAAAATGCCTACATCATTTTCTTCCGTGACGTGTTGATTTCCATGGCTCCAATTCCTTTAGGGCCTGTTGCGCCGCTACCACCGTCCGCTCCTGCTCCTCTTTGGCTCGTTTCAGTTCCGCCTCGGCGGTAAGCTCGATTTCGGCCTTCGGGGCCAAGAAGGTATCGCTGTCGGCCTGGTTGCGGCGGTGCCTATCGACCATGCTGGCTCGGTAGGCGATGGACGGCTCTCGGGACCCATATTTGGCCCGATATCGGTCCAGCTTGGCGAAGGCGTCCACCTCCACCCGTACGGCCTTCCGCTTCAGGCCCTGGCGTGGTCGAGGAACTCCTCTAGGTCGAGGCGTTCCCGCAATTGCGACGGCTCCCCGCTTCCGGTCTGGGCCCCTCCCACAATTCGAGGCCTCGCTCCTCCGGCTCCTCTTCTCCCAGGACCGTTCCCCCTGGACTGGTGACTCGGGGTAGTGGCTGGACCATCTCGATTGCGCTCTGTAATCAAAAAGAGAAGAATACGTTAATTTGGGAGCCAGGCGGTTGGGCCTTCGGCCCCGCCTAGGGATTAAAAGTTACGAGAATGTTCGGATTAACGCAACCCGTCTCGAGGACGCTCGGGTGCGTTGGGGGGACGGTTGCTCCGGTTCCGCGGGTATTGGTGCGATTCCCAGGTCTTTCTGGGGTTGTGCGCTCAGGGCAGTTTTCCGAGGTCGCCCGCGACTACGTTTCGGTGAATTCACTGAGGGGTTCATATGGCCCTCCATCTTCTTTTGCTGATCCCTCGGTGCCCCCTCTTCCACGGGAGTATCTTCCGTAGTCGTGTCTTCCGTGACGATATCTTCCGATGCTGACGTCTCTTCTGGTTCAGGTTTATTATAGGGTTTGAGGTCCACGACATGGGTCGGACCGTCCTTCTTCACGGCCTGGTCTATTAGCTCGTAAGTGTTTAAGCCTAGTTGGGCCGTTATTCGGAAGGGCCCATTATACTTTGGGGTTAGTTTGGCCGAGATACCCTGCGCTGCCGAAGACAATACTCGGTTACGCTTTAGGACGGTATCTCCTAACTTCAAGGTTATGTCGCGTCGTTTGGCGTTGTAATACTTGGCCTGTCGCTGTTGTGCCGCCTGGGCATTGTCGTGGGCCTCTCGATGAAGTTCACGCAACTTGTCCATTCGTTGCTCCCATTTCTCCAGCGCCATCCGGGTCTGTTCCTCTTGCGCTGTTCTTTCTTCTTTCCGGCGCAGTGAACCTGGAACTTCCAGTTGTCGTCCTTACGTCAACATGGCGGGACTGAATCCGGTGAAATCGTGAACGGCCGTGTTATGGGCGAAAACGAATTCGTCGATGTGCTCATCCCACGTCCGGTGATCCGCCTCCACAAATGCCCGGATCATGCCTTTTAGTGTACGGTTGACCCTTTCCACGGGGTTCGCTTGCGGGAGGTAGGTCGGCGTTAATTCCCTCCCCACCTCCTTTTCAGATAGGAACCCATCTAATATCTGGTTTTTGAACTCTAGGCCCTGACCACTGAGTAAGAACTCAGGTGTCCCGTGGTGTAGAAAGATCCTTCCCAGATTCTTCACTACTGTGGGGGTATTTCCCTTTCGAATTGGAACACATTCGACCCACCGGGTAAATAGGTCTTCCAGAACTAGTAAGAATTCGAAACCTTTCTTGCTTCGTGGAAACGGACCCATCAGGTCTCCTGCGACCACTTCCCACGGGTGAGTAATTACTCGTTGACCCATCAGTCCGGCAGGAGCCACTTGCTGTACCTCACAGACCTGGCACACGTGATAGCGTTTTACAAACTGGGCCACGTCCTTGTAAATTCCGGGCCACCAATATTGCATCGCCACGCGGTCGTACGTTTTCTTGTACCCCAGGTGACCTGCCGTCGCCGCATTGTGACACTCTTCCAGGGCTGCCTTCCGTTTACTCTCCGGCATCACCATCTTCCAGGCGTTATCATCTCCGACGAGGTCTTCAGTAGTAGGATCCGGTCGATAGATTCGGTTACCTACTACTTTCCAAAACGGGCTCTCTTTGGGTGCAGCGAGAATCTCTTGCCTTCGTCGCCGTCTACCTCACCTTCCGCCTCCGACTCTTCTACGGAGCACAGTTGGGGTACATCATCTTCATACATGCGTGATAACGCATCAGGCACATGATTGAGGGCGCCTTGTCGATGTTGAACCGTGTAACCGTACCCTTGCAACTGTAGGGCCCACCGGGCTAACCGTCCGGATGGGTTCCGAAGATTACAGAGCCAAAGTAGGCTGTCGTGGTCCGTCACTACAGTGAAGCGATAACCCTCGATGTATGGGCGAAACTTCTGGATGGCCCATAACACTGCGAGGCACTCCCGTTCCGTGACGGAGTAGTTTCTTTCCGCGGGAGTCATCGTCCGACTCGCGAACATCAGCACCCTCTCCGTATTGCCGATCTCTTGCGTCAGGACCGCTCCTAGCCCTGTGTCGCTACGTCGGTCTGGACTGTGAACAGCGCGTTCCAATCCGGGCGTTGCAATACGGGTGCGGTAGTCATCATCGCCTTCACTTCCTCGAAAGCTTTTTGGCAAGCGAACGTCCACTCGTACTTCACGCTCTTCTTCGTCAGGCCCGTCAGGGGCTCTATGATCGTCGCGAAATCCTCTAGGAATTTTTGGTACCATGAGGCCATCCCCAGGAACCTGCGAAGCTGCTTCAAGATCTTGGGTGGCGGGTACTCCAAAATCGGGGCCACATTCTCCGGGTCGGGCCGGAAGTCATGCTCGTTCACCATCACCCCGAGGGTACTTGACCTCATCTCGACAGAAGTGACTCTTCTCCTTATTGATGGTGAGTCCTGCACCTTGAATTCGGGTGAGCACGTGAGCTAACCATCGTAAGTGCTCCTCGAATGTCTCTGTTACCACGATAATATCGTCGAGGTAAGCGAAGGCGTGGGGTTCCAGTTCCGGGCCAATCAACTCGTCCAATAGGGCCTGAAAGGTAGGGGGCCGGCGCGCCGCGCCGGTGAGTCCGTAGGGAATTCGATTAAAATGGAAGAGGCCCTTTCCGGGGACTGTAAACGCCGTCAACGGCCTCGCCACGTCCCGCATCTTAATTTGATGGTAGGCACTACTAAGGTCCAAGTTCGAAATGTAGCGAGTCGCTTGGCATCGGTTAGGCATTTGCTTCCGTTACCGCGTTGAGTTTGCGGTAATCAACACAACAGCGGTAGGTACCATTTGATTTTCGGACCATCACTACTGGGCTGGACCACCCGCTGGTCGAGGGTTCAGTGATACCCTCCTCGAGCATCCGATCCACCTGCGAGTGCATCTCTTCCTTAATTTTCTTCGACACGAGGTAGTATCATTGTTTTATCGGTACCACGTTTGATCTTAGCACAATGTCGTGCTCGATGAGATGCGTGCCCTCTATAGTCGGGCCTTCTTCCGGGATCCAGTTTTTGAGCAAGCTCTCCAGACGTTTCTTCTCGTTTCCACTTCGACTCCGAGGCCATCCACCGCGCCTTCCACGTACAACAGATTTTGCCGGGGTTGAAGAATGGCATCGACGGCCCGTAGGAAGTCGGCGCCGAGCAAACACTCCGTGTCTAAGTTTGGCATTCTCATCGCTTGAATTCGTCTTGCGGTGCCGTTGACAAGAAAGGGGAGCGTTACGAGTCCCAAGATTGGTGAGTAGAACCCATCCGCCACTTTATCTCCGGGCCCTCGGTACGGGAGTATGGGCGCATTACAGGCCGTTGCGATCTGCAGTCCGATCGTGCCTATGGCTGTTCGACCCGCACCAGGATCAAATAACGCCTTCAGGTCAAACTCTTGGATCCTAACCGTTAGCCACCATCGAGAGTGTTCTTCCGAGGTGGTATTCGCTGCAATGGGAGTATCTTCCAGGGCCACTTGTTGGCGATCTCTTGGATCATCGCCTGAGGAGGTCCTTACACGGGCTCGGGGGGCGTAGCGACCTCTTCTACGCACTCCCTTGCCGGTTTCCCGTGCATCTTGGGCACGTCTTCTTTGTGTACCCTGGGAGTTGGCAGTTCCAGCATACCAGCGTCGGGCCGACCGGTCCTGACGAGGCTGCTCTGCCGCTTGGCGGTGACGTTCTTCTCGGGGAAAAAGGTGGCTTCGCGTTCTCGGGACCCTTGCGAGTCCACCCCTCCTTAGTTTTCTTTTTGTCCCAATCGGGCTTGGAAGTTTCCTTTTTCGGGTTTTCTGGCCCCTCTATTTTCGACCGAGCCAGTAATTCCTTCATCCTCCGGATTTCTGCCCTCAGGGCCGCTAGCTCTTTTAGTACTACCCCTACGAAGTCGTCTTTCCGCTCCTCGATGGCCGCGATCTTTGGAGGACTTTTCGCCCGGAGTTTCCGTGGCATTTTATATGTCACTTCCGGCATGAGTGTGCCCTCTGGTGGTGGAGGCTCCTGGTACGAGCGCATGGCTTCATCCGGCACCATGAAGTCTTCCAGCGTGTTGACATGTGTAATTGACACCCTCCACTGTAATCCGGGTTTCAGGTTCTTATGCAAAAACATTAGGCGCTGATCCACTGGTATATTATCTGGATACATATCCAGTATGGTCATCAGGCACCCAATATAGTCCCTCGATGGCTCATCTAGGCCCTGCGTCCTTGAGTTGGCCTCCGTCCATAGTTTCCGTTTATCTGCCTGGCTGAATCCGTAGTATCTACGGGCCGATCGGCAAAAGTCATCCCACGTATGCCAACTTTTCCTCGACATCCGGAACCACCTTTGTGCTGAGTCGGTCAGTAATTCCGGTATGGCACTGAACATCTCCTCGTCCGAGAGTTTTGCCGGGCCCCGACATTCCTCTATCCTTGCCAGGAATTCTTCAATCCGGCATCCTTTGGCACCTGGGAATGTCGTCCTCCACTGTCGGACAATTCTGCCGACGTCTCGTGGTCCATGGTCCCATCCTGAGTATGTGCCGAACCTCGTTCCTGACGTTTCTTCTGGGTTCAGGGACGCTCCACCTCCCCCAGAGCCATCCACTCTGGGAAGATTGTGTTGGCTCGAATTACTAGCGGCACTTCTCACCGGTCTGTCCCTCTGGTTCTGTGTTCCTCTAGGTGTTTCTATGATTTGGGATTTAGGATCGAAGTAGTTGAGTAGTAACGTAGTTGGGCATCTTCTTCCTGCCCGTGACTCTTGAGGAATGGGATCGTTTTCTCAATGAAGGTCGCCAGTAACGAGTTTCTGTACGTCTTGTTTTCTTCCTCGTCTTCTTCATTTGCTACTTCTATGAAGTCGGACTGCGTGTAGTCGCCCATCATCCTGCGGTACAATTTATCGATTTTTGTGAACCTTCTACCTTTGGTTTGAAGTTCCAAATTTTCCAGGGCCTCATCTAATTCTCGATCTGTTAAATGTAGGGCCCATTCATCTACTGGCAGGTCTGCCAGTTCCTCTTCTGGGGTTCTTTGATCCTCACTATTTTGTGCCATTTTGTTTTGATTCACTATGAATTATTTGACACTTCACTTTTCGTGCCGAATTTATTTTGCTCGGGCACGAGCACTAGTTTCGAGATTTTGACACTTTGGTGTCCGCTCACTAACAAAATCTTCCGAGTTGTCACGGTTCTCTTCCCCTGACTTATTTACATGCTATTTCTATATGTATTGTATATATTTATATTTTACAATATGTTACACATGTATATATTTTAAATATTAATTTACACATAAATATGTTTATTTATATTTTCTTAATTCTAAATGTTTTCGGAAAAAGAAATTTTCGATTGAATTATTTGGAATAGGGTTCTTTTCCCTTAGTGACTTATATTTTAAAAAACAAATATATTCTAGTTATTTTCTCTTTTTGTTGGGAGACAGATGGTAGCGACTGCGGAGTGCTAGGGGTGACACCAACAAAAATATATATAGACCCTGTAGAAAATATGTACACGTTTCTACTGGCTCAAGTATTTTTAATTATAATTTTATGCCGAAATTGTTATTTTCAATTTAATTAGGTTCCGAAGGAACTGTTCTATGTATACTATAGTGTGTATGCACTACTATTAATCAATTTATAGTGTTGATTGTTTGCTTCGATCCGAATTGGAGATGCAATTTTAGGATGTGCCTTTTATAGTAAGCACTGCTATTTTTGAATTATCTGACTGATAATGTGCCGGATATTCAAAATTTATTGATGTGGCACAATATTTTATTTTTAAATTTTGTCTATTTATTTTAAGATTGGTGCCCATTTATTTCTGTGGACTTCTTTATTATTGCCACTCGACAAAACAAAAAAAAGGGAGGAATAATAATTTCGTAATTTAAATCTAGGAACAGCTTGAAGAGAAAATAAAATTCTCGTTTAATTAATTTTCTTAATTATATTATTTGGAACTCCTATATTTTATCAATTAGTCGTCACCAAAATTTCTTTTTCCTTTTCGAAAAATTAATTTCTAAATTGTTTCCTTAAATCTATATAATATTTGCTGCATTATTTTTCTATTTACTGACTATAGGTCATACGATACTTGGTTTACGCGCGACGTAAACAACTTCGGATACGATGAATTAAACTTTGTGTTTCCTCTTTTGAAACTTCGACCGCTTTTCTTAACGAAATTTTGATATTGACACTATTTGTGTCCGAAATGCAGGAAAATTAAAACTTTTTATTGGCACTTTTTATGCCTAATTTGTGAAATTTAAATTTTAATTTGCTGTGTAATTAAATTTATTTTGAGTCACTAGAATATTTATCGAAAGAAACATGAAAACCTATTTAATATTATTCGAATATTATTTTTCGACTCTTGTTTACTTGCAATGTAAACTTGTCGTTTCGAATCCCCGGAAAATAAATTATAATTTATTTTATTTTCCGATTTTCGAAAATTTTAATTTTCCAACCGGCACTTTCGTGTGCGTGACTTTATGGAAGATTCGAAATATGTTTTCGAATATTTAGATTTTGGAAACTTTTTATATTTTCATATATATCGTATCGAATACTTAAATAATTAACTTTTATTTGGCACAATTGAAATGCCTATTATTTTTGACGCAATCGCACTAGCGCCGTAAAAAAATATATAAGCGAGAAAATGGAAATTTTGTGCTTTGTTTTTGGCACTTTACAATTGTATTTAATTTTCCTTTAAAATTTTTCAATTTTCCTATAAATTTTTGGGATTTTCCTTTAAATTTTTAGAATTTTCCATTTACTTTATTCCGATTGTATTTAATTTATTTTATTGTCAACTTTTTCCCGTTAACCGCTTTGTCTTTCGATTTCTCACTTTCCACCATTCCCGGATCGTTGGGCCATGTTATAATATATTACCTTGAACCCTTTTCAATACTCAACGGTTGACTCGATGCAACGCCACAACAAAATCACGGGTATCTTACCGACTAAGGATACCACGTAGGGCGCCATGTAACGGGGTTGATTATTTTCGCCGACACTTTTGCGCTCTCGAGCGTCTTCAGGCGCGCCCAAAAGCTCCGGAACGGAATCCCTACTTTTATCCGGCCCGAATACTCTCGACGTCCTGGGATGGACGCAACCTTCGGCGAAGTCTCCGTCCACCGGCTAGCTCCCGCGCGGTGGCGAGAAAGAGACGGGCCGTTGCAGTATCCCCGGGAAAGGTTGTCCCCGAAAGAAATTAAACGCGAAGTTATTCACATCCGACACAATCACGTTTATTTTAACGGAACGAAAAGTAACAAATAAAAAACACAGAGAAAATAACAAACGGTTCACAGCTACTTGACTCGCGGTCACGACGCCCGACGCCTCGGCAGGTGCCACCACCGGCACCCGGGTTCGCTATCGGAGATTCCCGGTCTCTATCGCCCTTGCGCTCACGAGGTGGAGGTCGAGAGAGAGAGAGAGGGAGAGGGAAAGAGAGAGAGAGAGAGAGAGAGAGAGAGAGAGAGAGAGAGAGATAGAGAGAGAGAGAGGTTGGCACCCCGGTCCGCACAGCACTCGAGTGGTACTTACATATAAAAAATGGCCGCTCGCAGGTCCTCCTCGTTCGGGCCGCTTCCAACGCCGTTTCTCGTCCCGGGCCTCGATTTAATCCCCACAACCGGGACAATTCGTCCGACCTGGACCTCTGTTTCCGGACGCTCGTGCTAACTTGCCGAGCCCTGCCTTCAACTCGCGTTTTCCGTGGGACTTTCGTCAAACGTTGTACCTGGGAGCGACCACGCGACCGGCGCGGCGTGCTCCTACTTACTCTCTCTCTCTCTCTCTCTCTCTCTCTCTCTCTCTCTCTCTCTCTCTCTCTCTCTTTCCCTCTCCCTCTCTCTCTCTCTTTCCCTCTCCCTCTCTCTCTCTCTCTTCCTGCAGCGTCGCTCGCTGGCGCCTTGCCTCTCTGTCCCTGTAACTACAAAGACTATGAAATTACATTAGTAGTTCGCGCCCGGGAAGTCGGTACAACGGTGATCTACTCTTCCCACGGGGGACTCGAGATCACCGTTACATTATTGGTTAATAAATGACTCAAGGGTACGTTTTCAACTATAAAATAATTTTGTGCTATTTTCCGTTCTTAAATAATGTATTTTTTCCATTTAGGTTGGGTTTTTTACAATAAGGGATGAAACACAAAATTCGGGAATTATCTTATTGGTTAATAAATGACTCAAGGGTACTTTTTTAACTGTAAAATAATTTTGTGCTACTTTCTCTTCTTAAATAATGCATTTTTTCCCTTAAGGGTGGGTTTTTTCAATGGGGGTTGAAGCATAAAATTCGGTAATAGTCTTATCGTTTAGTAAACCACTCAACGGTACGTTCTCATCTGTAAAATAATTTTATGCTGCTTTCCCTTCTTAAATAATGCATTTTTTTCCTTAAGGGTGGGCTTTTCAAATGAGGGTTGGATCGCGAAATTGGATATTTGTTGCATCCGTTAGCATAAAGATCGGAATCTCTCTCTGATATAGAAAATATTATGTATCTTCTTTGTTAGCACATTTACTTAATTTTTTAAGCATTTTTGTGGGTTTGATTCTTTGTTAAGGGTCGTTTTTGCGATAAGGGCTGGTATTTGGATTCAGTGGTTCGCATAGTTCAAACACACATAAAAAGCACATAATTATGCACCTTTTCCGGATTGTAACTCATCTATTAGTCCTTCATCGATTTTGTGAGTATGCTCTGCTAGCTTGTGTCATGCCAGCAGTACATTATAAAATGTCTATTCTTAGAAAAACGTTAGGAGCACAAAATTTTTAATTAGAGCACATAATTATCGTAATATTTTTTTTCGTTTTGGGCGACCTTGCTCTGCCAGCTTGATAGACGTCTATAAATTTCAAGGCGATCAGTCAACTCGTTTTTAGATACCGTGATAGTCAATTCAGATTTTTTATTTTACATACAGTGCATTCTTACAAACGTCATAATACTGTTTAGCAAGAAAAGAAAACACACTGTATCATTTACCATTTAATCAATCAGATTCTTAAGGTTCAACCACAGTTCCTACTGTTTATTGGTTAGATTTCCGTAGTTGCAAGTATAGTACTTGTTGAAATCAAGTAGTCAAGTATACTTACATTTTCAGGCATACTTTCTTTCTTACTTTCGGCGTATACATTAACTTACCGCTATGATACCTTGATTTTCTTGAAAGTGGAGAATTTTGAAGCCGAGGTTTGTGTATTCGAACATAACTCTATTTACAAGAAGATGACAAAGTTTGTGCAAGTTTTTTTAGTCAGTTCTTTTCATATTTCCGTGATTTTTTCTTATAATTCATTAGAAATAAGTTTTACGAAATCATAAATAATCCATGGCTCCTGAAAATTAAAAAAAAAATTATTATTTGTAACGCGTGACAAGGAATATTCAAAATACAATTAACAATCAATAATGACTTATTAATTTAAAAAAGATAAATCACAAGTAAAAATGAATTACGAATTGAAATAAAAATAATCATAATTGAAAATGAATTATGAATTGAAATAAAAAAAATCGAATGTCATGAAATGATTATGAATTTAAAATGAATATTCGAGAAATGATCTGTATAACATCACCCACGATTTTGGTTCTGCAGTCGACAATCGTGGGGACTAGATGACACACTCCGTAATGTTTCATGATTGCATCTGAAATATTTGTATGTTTTTATCCAGAGATGCGCATAATTTGACGATTTATACAGAAATTAAAAAATCATTAATGGGCCTTAAATATTAGAAACAAATTGTAACTACAAATTTCATTCAGCACGCTTGAAACTTACGTTAATTCTTATCCATATTGACAAAAATTTATGGTAAACATTTAAGCATAAAAATGTGGAATTTTCAAGAAAATTTAATTCATTTATTTTTATAAAATCTACTGCAATTTTGTTAATAATGAAGAATTTTTTAAATTTCAAACGATTTTTAAAGGGTATAAAATTGACTCTAAGATTTAACAAAAAAAAATTAATAAGTCAACATTAGAAAAAAAATGGCACGAGAAACAAACATCTTTTAACGTTCTTTTATTTTTATCGTTAAAAAGTCTTAGTATGTCGATTTTTGAATTAAGCATTTCTTCCAGCAAAAGGGGGTATAATCTCGCGTGTTCAAAAAGGCTTCAAATAATCGTTAGATTTTTTAAATAAATGATCTACTGTGATTGTTCGATTCTGGTTGCACGAGCAGCAATATTTTGCGTCGACTTAATCTTTGCGTGGTTCAGGATGGTGCTTAGAAAAAAGTGAAATGTGATTTTATATATAAAAAACTGATTAGATGTCTTTATTTTAAGCTTTACACCAAACTTCGCGACCGGTACTTCTTCGTGTCGCGACGTGAAGACAATTCAATTCACGTGGAAGTTCAGACAATGTTCAAATTAACACTAATTTTTATAACTACTTATTAAACTATTTAATACTTATGCGCGACTACTAAATTTAATTGCGTACAGCGCGGTGCTGCGAAAATGTTTGCGGACCAATGCGATTTTAAACCGATGCGTGCGTTTCTCGCGGCGATGGCGACGAGGTCCACGTGGAATCTAGTCTCTTTCGGAAGTCGTCCTTGCAAAAGGAGGCAGCGGCGGAAATTGATATGAAGCGCGGTATCACCTTCAATTAAATTTAAAGGTCAGCAAGCGCGAGATTTGATTATTCAAACGACCCATATGGCGCGCGGTGAGTCGGTAACTGCGAGCTGCGTCGTCGTATGCGCGGACGCCAAGACATGGCGCGACGATGTCGATTTAACACTACATAACCCAACAGTGATATTTTCCGATTTCACGTCCCTAGAGGCTCAGTACGTGTATTTATAAGTTTACATTTCTCCTAGCAGATAAAATTTATAATCTTGTATGTTCAAAATCTTTTATGTGAGAAATCTAATGAATACTTGAAGCGGTTTCGACCTCCGCGAGATTATACCCTCTTCTGCTAAAAGAAATGCAAAATTCAAAATCCACATACTGAGCCTCTGAGGGCGTCAAAGCGAAAAATATTGTCGTAGATTAGTTATTTAAAAATGTAACGAATATTTGTACCATTTTCGAACACTCGAGATTATACCTCCTTCTGCTTGGAGAAATGCAAACTTAAAAATTAAAATACTGAGACTCTAGGGGCGTGATATCGAAAAATATCAAAGTTGATAATTTATACATGAAAAATTTAATGAAGACAAGTGGTCGGTTATTAAAAACAAGAAAAATATTATACTCTGTTTTTTTTTTTCAAGTGTCCACATTTCAAAACAATTTTTTTACGTTTTCCAATATTATTATTTTATTGCAACATTTCAAATTACGAGACTTTATTCGTCTTACAATTCTTAAAACCTTGATTTCCGAGTTCACCTACATTACTAAATATATTTCATACAAATAATGAAATATTGAAAATATTAATTGTCAATTTTCTGTTATTTTAGTTGTCCATCATATTCTTAAACTGAAATGAAAATATTAATTGTCAATGTTTGCGCAATAACAAAAACATGTACATTGGAGCATTCTTCTTCAAACTAAAATGTCATAGGCCATCGAATGTTTCTCTTTAAACAAAGTAAAATGATATGTATTCAGTAATAATTTTGTGAACACTCAAATCAGATGTTCAGAATTATGAATGAATTGAAAATTTTAAAAAATAGCAGGCATAAATCTCCCATGATAAGGAACGTTCAAAATACAATTCCTAATCAGTAAAGCCTTATGAATTTTAAAAACATAAATCACAATATACATGAATCATGAATTCATGTAGAAATAGTTAAAATGAAAAATGAATTATGAATTTAAGTAAGAGATAGTCATAATAAAAAATCGTCGTGAAAAATAAATTATGAATTAAAGTCTTTTTAAATTCATAATTCATTATTGATTTTGAATTGTATTTTAAATATTCCTTGCCCTGCCTGAAATGATTCTTTTTTTTTTAATATTCCGGATCCATGAATAGTTTTGGAATGTCTGTATTACTAGTCAAATTATGCTCATCTCTGGATAAAAACATTAAAATATTTCAGATAAAATCATGAAACATTACGGAGTGTGTCATCTAGCCCCCATGATTGGCGACAGCAGGATCAACACCGTGTATACTGTTATACAGATAATTTCTTGAATATTCATTTTAAATTTTTAATCATTTCGTGACTTTCGATTTTTTTAATGTCGATTAAGAATGCATTTTTGATTATGATTATTCTTACTTGAATTCATCATTCATTTTTAATTAAGATTATTTTTTACTAGAATTTATAATTAATTTTTTATTATGACTATTTTTACTTCAATTCCTAATTCATTTTCAATTTTGATTATTTCCCTTGAATTTGTAATTTATTTTTATTGTGATTTATCGTTGTTAAATTCATAAGTCATCATTGATTGTGAATTGTATTTTAAATATTCCTTGTTGCGATTTTTTTTTAATATTCAGGAGCCATGCATGATTTATGTATTTCTAGTAAGATTTTGACCATTTCTGTTCTTACCAAAATTAGTAATTCAATTTTTTTTAAAATACAGAAAATGTTACATTTTTTTTCGAGTGCCATTTTTTTTACCCGATAATTTTCGTTTGCTGAATCTCGTACACGGAAAAAAAGTTAGTTGGAATAACCAACTGTTGGTTGGATCAACCATTTAGTTGGTTATACCAACTTTTATATCCGTGTACACGGAGAAAACTTTCATACAGCAGTCGCCCGGACTATCGTATGGAACGCATGCTGGGCTCTTAGAGCAGCAGTGGCGCCGTTGGTCAGTGAACTACGGTATTAATTCGCGGTGTGGATGCCGTGTTTGATGTCTAGCACGGCACCCGTGCTAGTCTTGCGACAAATGTCGTGACACGTGAATCTTGCACGGCTGTCATCCCAGACCCAAGGCAAATTACTTTCCATGACAGTGTCCCCCAAAAACGAATTTTATGCAATAATTCGGTAAGCGAACGTCGGTGTCTTTAGGAACGGAATATATATGAAAGTACATTTTCTCTGTGGCTATGATTGTGATTGTGTAAAATGTATCAGAGGCGCTTGTATAATGCGCAATATTACAAACGATGTAAAAATAAGTACTTTTTTAATATTTTTAAAAATTATGCCGTTCGTGATGTACAGATCGGATGTCACAATGTCTGATCACCGATCGCGTCTACACGTGCGTCGTGAAGATCTGTGGCGGTGCGCGGTGCAACTCAATGTAGATCGCAGCCATGCACTACAGTGGAACTGAGGATGGCTCTGTTAGCATTACGACTGCCTGAGAAAGAGGCACTGTTGCCATATCACAACTTTCGGACGGCATTTATGCTGCACTAGCACCGGAGCCGTGCTAGGCAGGTAGAACAGTTGTACGAATTCGTAGTATAACATCGGCCACCGATTTCGAGCGGTAGATGTCTCTACTAGTACACCAGCTGTTCGAATGTTTTCTCCGTGTAGGCGATGTTTTTCGTTTAAAACTTTAAAATTTCTCGAAAATTCCACACATTTTTCTCAAATATTTACCATGCATTTATGTCAATATGGGGAATAATTTTCCAAATTCGCAATAATACAAAGCTTGCAAAACAGGCCAAAAATGGTTAATTTATTTAATTCTTAATAATTTAAACCCAAACGCATAAACACAATTTTTCGTTTTATACTATTTTGCATGTTTTTAAAACCGACAATGTTTCATTTTTTATGCGCGGCAATTTATTAATTAATGGCGCTTCAGTATCCTGTGCGACATAAAGAGTAAGGTTAGTACATAAATTAATGAAGTCATAATAATAATAGCAATCATCGTTCTTTATTTGCTTCATTACGCCATACTAGAAGCCGTTCCTTTCTACGAATGGGCTTGGGAATATTGGTTAGAAATCGCCTGCCATCAGTTATCAGTTCGAACCTGCCTTCCCGGGAATTTTGAATTTGATTTTCAAATATCAACGAATCTCGCGAACGAACTAAAACAGAGCACAAAGGCCGATCGTACTTTGTCTCAATTGTTTCGCTGAGGCAATCCCCCCGAAATAAAAACTTTTTTAACGTTCAATTAAAAAAAAACCCTACATTCCAGGAAATTATTTCCAGCGCCATTCGATTTCGAAAAAAAACCTACCTCCGGATGTAAGTCGATTCCGGTCTTTTAGATACACCCTGTATAACAGGATGTCTAGTGATTGGCACTTACATAGTAATAACAACCATAATATTACTAATAATCAAGAGGAAAACATGTGCCAGAACGAGACAACCAATAAAACATACATTCAACAATTTCGACGAAAAAGACGATATAGAACAAAGCCAAGAAGAATACATGTTACAGAAAATACAAATAATTAATGAACAATCATTAAGAGACTACCAGAAGTCAACAGTATAATACAAGACATAACGGCAGAAACTCAAAAGCTAGACAGAAACTAAATAACTTATTTTTTTTATTCTTTTCTTACGACCCTATAAGTTGCCTCTCGAGCCTAATCCATAAGATAGGTAAAAAACAATACAACAATAGTAGAGGTAATGTATAAAAATAGACAGAACGTTTATTTATTAATTTTTCATCAATTATTTTAATCCTTTTACGACAGAGAATTGGAAACTCAGCAACTTAAAGAAAGAAATTATATTTTTTCTTGTGTGCATATCCAAGACTAATATATACTTGAATGTTTCAAGGGGAATATATCTGACGTTCCCAAGTTGATATATATATATATATACCTATGGCAATAAGAACGTGAATTTCAATAATTTATTGTACAAAAACCAAAGCCCATTGGATAAAACGCTGAAACACGTATATTTTTATTTTCGCCCTAGAATACGTACAATAATTGTCGTTAAAAATCGTGACCCCCCGACCGTGGGTTCCTCTTGTTAGTATAAATAAAATATCTTCATAATTTTGTTTATATATACACAACACCATGGACGATAAGCGTTGCGCTCTAGCCAAGCCATAAAGGCAGGTCAAATTTTGCCCTATGTTTAACACAGACAGAAGTGCGTAGATTTTCCAGTAAAGAAAACTAAAATTTTCTTCACACAAATGGAAAATCTAAAAATTCCGAACATTTTTTTTTATATATATGTATTTATTATATCCATTAAACATCACAAGATTGCAAACTTAAAATAAAAGGAAAAAACCTGCATCTTACTAACTTCCGTCATCATCCAATAATCCAATGCATACTCTAACAATAGAAATATACTTGTAAAGCGCAATCCTAGTTGTACCATAAATATTGTAAAGGGTTTGGTGAATAACAATAAATAAGAAAAGAAACAACAAAAATAAATTCCTTTTCTGGTACTCGCAGGAAAAATGGACTACCCGTTAGATATACTCTCAAGTGCAATCCAGATGAGAGGGAAAGACTTCTGGGCACGCTTCATAATATACAAAGAAGATTGCCATACAGCCGATGAAATGCTAGCGACAGAAGAAGAATTATTAACATGCAGAAACTGCTACAACCTATTCCCATAGACTTTCTTTGTTTGCAACAACATGATACCACAGATCAAACCAGTTACACAATGCGTCTCATGCCATAACGAACATATCAGAAGAATCAACGATCTTACAACAGCAAAGGTCATCAATCCACCAAGACATCCCGGAAAAACAATATACGAATTCCGAACTAAAAAAACGTGCTTTTTGAGTTTTTTTTTTGCTAGTTTAACATTGTTTGGTGCGAAATACATTATGATAAACCAGTGATTAATATCTTATTATTTGTTTCATATGTAATCATAATTATTAAATAAAAAAAGTAGTATTCAAAATGGCGACGAGAAAACTCGAGTGTTAGTGGATTTTATTAAAAACTATCTACAGTGAGTTTTTGGAGTCGATGATTACGAATCTGAAGTCATATTTTGAAAATGAAAAACACAGAATACCTAAAAATTTGTTATATAATATAATTACTATTGGTATTAATTTATTTGTAAGTAAGAAACTAAATACTCTCCGCATTCTACAGGGTTGAGACTGTCATGAATGTTATTCATGCCTGTAATTTTGTTGTTTTTTTTGTTACATTTTCTAGTTTTAATCCCTGTAGACAGTTTTTAATAAAATCCAGTAACACTCGAGTTTTCTTGCCGCCATTTTGAATACTACTTTTTTTATTTAATAATTATGATTACATATGAAACAAATAGCAAATAAGATATTAATCACTTGTTTATCATAATGTATTTCGCACCAAACAATGTTAAACTAGCAAAAAAAACTCAAAAAGCACGTTTTTTTAGATATTTTGAGCCGCCATTTTGAGAAAAAAAAAAGTAATTCTGAAAAAATTCAGGGAAGAAGTATGCATGCTAAAGATGATCTGTATCAAATTTGGATGAAAAAAAAATCCGTTTTTGAGATATTGAGGTGGCCCGGTTGACATGGAATGCACGATATATTTATATATAAAATAAGAATAATTATTTGAATGAATTTGCATATGGACAAAACGAAAAGAATAATGAAATCAAACGAGAAAAAATACAAGATTGTTAAATTCCAATGAATCTAATCAAATTAAAAATTTACAAATAAATTATATTTCGCCGTTAAGTTAGCCTTGCCACAATATGGTGGAGGGCGAATATCATATCCTAGTTAGATTAAGATAAAGTAAAGTGTACAAGTGACAAAAGGAAAACTCGCCGTTAAGTTAGCCTTGCCACAATATGGTAGAGTGCGAGATGACATACACTTTGAGAATTAACAAATACTTGATTTGTCTCGTTCATAAGTCATTTACCTTCTGTGTTTTATTGCAAATAAATTCAAACACCATTAACACAATAAGAATTATAACCACATAAATTTATTCGGTGCACAAATTTCAAACTTGTCAATATTTTCGACTAAAACACTCTGCAATATTAAAAACATTCAATGTTACAACTCATAATCACTACGAAAAGTGCATCATCAAGTAAATAATAAGATGCATTTGTGCATTTTACATAAATAGTATACTGCCTAGCTACTTCAATACCGTAAACTGTCAAATCCGATTCACTGATCAAAATATCATTTTACTATCAAAATTGTTCTTTTTATTACTTATTACCCAGATATGAATATGTCAATCGTTAGAAATAGTCATACACTATCAACACATATATATCATAGAAAACGTAGATATAAACTTCAAGAATGGACCATCATGTAAAATATTATAATTTCTTCAAAATGATGTATTATCACTAACAAGCCAAATGTCAAACTATATTGCTTCCATTCTACACCTCTATTCATTCAACAACGCCTATATCAGTATTAAATGCGTAATACTGCAATGTACCGATGTACTTTAAAACCTATAACAAATCATAAGATTAAGAAACAATCGTCGATCCAATACAACTTATTGCGGCAATGCCCCACTTTTGAAAGCACACGTACTAAACATTGCAATGAAAAATATAAATGTATTCATTATAACATTATATATTCGAAGCACAACATCTCACAATGCCATACATTTCCGATAAAAAGTATTATAGATATAATTGTAGTGAAAAAAATGAAAAAAGTTAATAGTCAATCTACTTTTTCTGCGAAAGTTGGAGGACCAACTTCTAACCAAGAAGGGGGGGGGGGTGTTACATCCCACGTAACTAGGAAATAGTCAAAAAATTCATTTTTGGGAATCCCCGAATATATGGGAATTTGACAACAGCGACGATGCGATACATTAATAGAACTTATTTATGCACATAGTAAAAACTACTACATCGGCCTCAAAAGATACTTATAGAAGACCAAACCGTAGAAAACCAACCTCCTCTCCAGGTAACCCGATGCCACCATAAAAACTTAAAGATCGGAAAAGAACAGGTCTTTCTCTGCCAACAAATAAGTAAGATTCCAATATTATCAACAAAAATTAAATTAAGTGAAATATACAAAATTGCATCAATTTGTTTGTTAAATTGTTTTCAATATATTTTCATAAGAACAAACTTATCTATTTCAATATTTATAATTTTTCCACACCCGAAAACTTTTCCATGTTAAAATATTAAAGTCTAAAAAAAACAGCATCCTCCCAGTAAAAATTTGTTACCTCAACCTTTTCGACTAAGCACTGCACTAATATACGTAAATTCGGTATCATAAATTATAGTAATAATTTGTTACCGCAACATTTTTGTTCAACAACTGCGCTCATATACGCAAATTCGGTCATCTTAACGACTTTAACTCTCTTCCTCCGGTTTTTGGCCCACCAAAACCTAGCGATATCATATAGATTTGTTGTTGCGTAGGGTACTGAGACATCTCCAAATCCAAACGCGAGCAATTACAGTGTCTACTGAAATCGACTATTCGATTCATCTTCAATCTATAGCGTGATGCAAGTGTCACACCTTTTACACGAATGCTAGGCTGGCTACCAATTAAGTATCGTCACCTCTACTTTTTAGGATCAGTGTCATACTCAGTTCTGAACTGCCATAAACCAGAGTATCTATATTTATGAAGATGTACATTATTCTATATAGTACTAGGAATATTATCTGTATGACATCGCTTGGTTTTGGTTGGTCAAAAACCAGAGGAATAGAGTTAAAGTCGATAAGATGACCCAATATCTTCACCTCTACTTTTTAGGATCAGTATCATACTCAGTTCTGAACTACCATAAACCAGAGTAACTATTTTTATTATTTCATTTTCGTAGTGAGGCCCAGTTAAGATCGACCTGAGTCACCCAAGTTATCTTGTTAGCACTACGTGTCAGAACAACAAGCTATCAAAATTCTTTTCTTGTGAAGGCAACAAGATTCTGGAATTCTCTACCTATTGAAATTCGCAATACTGAGTCCATCAATACATTTAAGTCACGTCTACTCCGCTACTTTTTCACATTTGAAAATACCTCCCCTGACATTTCATATCTTCAGATAATGACCTAATCTCTTTCTCAGCGATTATCTTCTTCCCGTTTTCTTTTTTCTCATGTTATTAGTATAGTTATATAATACGGTATAATTATTCCTATTGTTAAATTATACAGTGCTCATATAGCGTTGCTTACGTGCAGTGTTTAAGAGAGGTCCCGATTATAGGATTATTAGGATTCCTGTATCCAAAAAAATATAATGTTGTCGAATGTTTTTCGCATCCCTTATTTTCGATAGCATGCCCTCTTCGTAAGCCGAACATTCCTTAAATCGTGAGTTCGAATTATTATCTCCATGTTTAATAATTCAGGTAACCATGCATGGCCGGTCGTTATCGGCACCGTCAATGGGTTTTCCATTATCGACGCGTCGTAAATAGTTTCGATATAGAAATCGAGGAAAATGAATTACTCGCGTGCACAAATAAAAACAAAGCAGCCGTTGTATTACGCCATACTAAATCGTGCCCATAGTAAACATGCTCCTATATTCACCATTCGGCTCTCATTTGATTCCGCACATGTAGCACACGTTGTATATAAATTTGAAATAATTGTGTACGTACGCAAGATGGAAACATAGCCTAATATAAAAAAGAAACTGTATTATAATGTGTATAAACGTATTATTTGAAGGTTTAGCAGCGTGTATTTTTTTTTTTGCATAATAGTTACGAAATAAACCGCTTTATATTACATTTTAAAAAAGAACAAGTTAAGAAAGTTGATATTTAACAAAAATAGGTATAAATATTTTATGATTGTATGTATTATAAACTTGTTTTCTCATAACTTTGTGGCCGATTACAGTTCTTCAAGATTGTCCTAAAGAAAGTGTAAATATCATTTGTGGTGGTAATGTTCAGAGTACGATTATTGTATAATTAACATTTTTGCAATAAACTATTACTGCATAGTACTTGTCAGCTGTTGAAGGATGGCCTGTGTATCTAAATTACTGATATCGATAGAACCTCGTGTGTCGATCACTATTCCGAAAATCTACAAGTAAAAAATAGAAACGTCTCATATTTTTATCATTATCTGCAAATAAAAGTCAAAGAATGTTTATATATATTACGTGCAAAATATGCATGAAATTTAACACTTAAATAAACCGCTAAATCGTATTATTCAGATAAAATCAAAAGTACATTTGTATTTGTGAAATAGACTTTTAGTGCTATCACTTGTCGATTGCAGTAACTGTGCGCAACAGATTACCTCAAATGCTTGGAGAATTTATTATAGTAATAAATAATGAAGTTGTGGCGACACACATATTCGTAATGTTATGGCAGTCAAAGTAAATACACGCATTGTATTACCTTCGGTAGTTTTCGGGGCTTTTCGAGATACTAGCGTTTCTACGCTACCACTTCCCAGCCAGTCGTTCTTTACACTGATATCCGAAATCACGCTTGAAATCGTCAGTTTTGTAGATAGTTGTAATAAAGTCTTGTTTTCAAGAATTTTTTTCTCGGCGAATTTTTTATTTTTTTTTTCAGATCACACAAACTGTCGATTTCATACACACCGTTTGGACATCTCAAAAAAACAGGCCGCGCGTGAAGCAGCGCCACGGTGGCAATTTTGAACATTTTTCAACCACGATTTTTTTATGTACAATGCACATTTCGTCAGAAAGAAATTCCTGAAAATTGACCTGCTTTTATCCTCGTCAAACTGGTCTTCTCCCTTCACGTGACGTCGTATGTGCGCGTTTATTTTTTTTTAAATCGTTTTGTAACGTACAGGTGTGGTAAAATTATCGAACTCGAGAAACTAACTTTGTATATAGAAATCAGTTTATTTTTTCTTCAAAATATCCGAATTACGATTCGGTACAAAACGCTTGTTTACTCAATCTATTATCGATTCTGAGCTGCTGCTTAATGAGTGCAATTCCACCTGAAAGGACAAAAAAAATCATTAATTATATTATACGTGGCGCCTGCTTACCCGTACTTGATAGGTACACTCGGTGCGCTGACCAAAATGCCACTACAAGTTTATTTTTTTGTACATAGAAAAAAATCGAGAAAAATTGTTTTGTACATAATTTTTCTTCACAAATTAAGTGGTGTAGTCGAAAAAATTAAAAAAAAATGTTTGGCCGAGTTAGAATTTGTTATTTTTGATCTAAGCCACGTAGCGCCAAATCCATGCGTAATTTTGTTTGAAATCGTAAAAAAAGCATACCATTTTTTAGGTGTTTTATGATCGATTTTTAATAAAATCAACCACTTTTTGGTCACAACTGTTCATTATACGATAAATTCTAAATTAATGTTCATCGAAACATAAGAAATACATTTATTTTATATTTCTATATATCAGTTTATTAAAAAAAAAATTTTAAATTAATAAAATTTTGAGAATATCTTTTTAGATGTTTTATGATTCTACGATATTAAAATCAACCCCTTGTTGGCTCCAACAACTGTTTATTGTATAATAAATTTCAAAGAAATGTTCAGTGAAACGTAAAAAATAAATGTATTTTATATTTCTATTTTTTTTTTATTAACAAAATTTTTTGCATTTTTTTCAATTTTTTTTTACATTTTTTTCAATTTTTTTTTACATTTTTTTCAATTTTTTTTTACATTTTTTAGCTTTTACATTTTTTATCATTAATAAAATATCTTTCTAGAACATTCCTGCTCCGTACATAGTCTCTTTGTTTTCCATAAAGACTTCTTCTAGCCTGTTTTGTGCTAAGCCTACGGCTCGTCGTGCGTTTTTTAACTTTTCATTCGATTGTTCAATACCTTTTTCTATCCTATGAGAATCGCGATTTCTTGCCAGTGTAACAGTTTCCTGTCTTACTGATAATCTTGCTTGCTCTAATAACGTGGTGATCGTTTTAGCACATCCGACGTTGTATTCACAAACAGCTAAAGATGTTGCAATCTGAACTCTTCTTTTTGATACGAACACTCCTTTTAGACATTTATTCCAAAAATCATGCTGTGCAAACTCTCGTTTGCATTTTGCGTAAGGCACCGTGAACATCGAATCAATAATTCCTCTTCTGTCAAACGTTCGTATAACGGTAGTATTTTTCAGAAGCAGATTTTATTTAGAGGCGTGTGTATATTTGTTTTATGAGGTCCAGGTATTTTATTACGTGCTAGTGCTGATTGGTAAAAACACCAAGAAAACTCATTTTTAGTACACATTGAATGCTGAGGATCCTCATCTGTTGATGCTGCATGATAAATTGATGCATATATTGCATCTTTCATTGCCTACAAATCATATTATACACGATTATATTTGTATAAAAAACATTATTTTATATTATTTATGTTATTATATGCGTTTACCGCTTCTACTCAATCAACAATTGAACGTGTGGAAATATTCTCTTCGAATATGATTCCATTCTCAGATAAAACACTCCAACACTTGTACAATTCTTTATTAATAATGTGCCATTTTTTGTGTGTTAAATACGATATTACGTATGCGTGATGATCGCGGCACTCGAATGTGCGGCTTAGCTTCTATAATAAGTGATATTGTGTATATGTATATGAATACCTGAACATCGCCTTTATTCCTATAGATTGCTTTTTTGTAGTATTTTGAAAGTTTTCGAATTGTATCTTTTTTCAGTTGTCCATGAGTCCTTCCACCAAGAGAAACCTTTCGAGCTCTTTCCTGTACTACCAAGTTCGTAAGGCCGTTGTATACTCTAGAAAAAGATGTATAGATTCAAATGCAATTTTTATGATACAAAATAACAAAAAAACCTCTATAATATGTTATCGAAGTAATATATCGAAGTAAAAATGTACGCCATTTATTCAATAATAATTTATATACCTTTTACCGATATGGTTTATATATTCTTCTTTCACAAGGGCATGTTGCGTTCCATAAATGTTCAAACTTTGTAGATTATTGAACGTTTTCGAATCTCCATACGAGAGCATAGTTGTATATCTAAAACCATTGGATTCTGAACGCTTCCATATATTCACAGCTTCCAATGCATCCATGGCTCCAGACAATCCAACATGATTTATTTGACAGCTTTCGCGGTGTCCTTGAAGCCATATATCGTATTCTGGAGAATTTTCGCCTAGTTCTGAAGCTGCAATAGTACAACTTATACAAAATGTTGACATAACTTCAAAATCAACGACGAATCCGGTTTCTATGTCAATGATGCACCCAACACCATGCTTCGATCTGTGTCCTCTTGTGAGTTATGATCCATCATAGCATCTTGTGGGTCTTTGCCCAAATTTTGATCAATAGCATGGTCATTGACGTTTGTGTCCATTTCTGAGTCACCATTTTCAATCACACTTTCACTCGAAATATCTTTATTTTTCACGTATGATTTCTTTACAAGGATTCGACATTCTTGCAAAATATTTTGTGTGACCGTGACAATACTATTTTCCAGTAATTTTACGTAATCATGAAATGTCGACTGTACGAAAGGACGCATGTTCATGATCGCCGAAAATTGCTGGATTCCTGCGTATCCTTTTCTCAAGTACACAAATGCAGTACATATGCGAAAATTTAGATTAAATGGTGGTCGAATGCTGTTTTCATCGGTCATACGTTTTGAAGTATAAGTCTCACATTTATTATGTTTAAGGCCGGTTCTTTCACAAAAGTTGCAATGTAAACTAATGTTACGAACACATCCTATGGATTCGTTAGTAAGACTGAACTGCAACAACGATTCATTGTAATCACCACACATTACATTTCTCAGCAACGTCTGTAATTGTGTAACATCGATAATGGCGTATTGGCAAGAATCCACTTTGATGTTCGATTCATCTTTCAATAAATCAATTTTATGTGAAATGTGTTCATTTTTTATAGGGATTTGTTCACTACTGCTTTCCATGATTGTTTCATCGACACTGTCCGTTACATCTTCACCAATTTTGGTATTTTCCACATTACTACCTTGAATATTGTTATGTTTTTCTCTTTCCCACCGTTTTGCACCTAACTTTGAAAAGCGCGACTTTTTTGTTTTAGGCATACTTTGACTTTTTTCCTTTTGGCAGTAAAACTCTCACTTTTCACAATTCACTGTATACTCACACACAAAATTCGGCAAAATTTACTAACAATTCATTTTTATCAAGTTTTACTTTCAAAATAACCGATTGAAAACAATGATTACGATTGACCTTGTTTATTGACACATTACGATGGCGAATACATTTTATTTTATTTTATAAAAACACAGGGCGAAAGTCTGTGATTTTTCAAATTGTCAGTAAATAAGGTCAGTGACGTTGTTGAGAAATACAAGTGTGGTGATTACTACGAATCGTCATTGAAGTTCATTTTATCAATGAATCCAGAGGATTTGTTCACAAAATTAGTTTTTAATGCGACTTTTGTGAAAGAAGAGGCCTTGAATCTAGTAAATCTGAGACTTGTCAATCAAACATAAGCAGTATTGGACCACTTTTGGCATTTGTTCCAAAAGTGCTTCATTTGGGAACTTAGGAAAAGAATAAGCAGCAATCCAGTCATTTTCGATGATCACGAACACGTATCCCTTCGCACTTTCGGCGTTTCCGTAAAATTACTGGAAAATGATATTGTCATCGTCACACAAATTATTTTGAAAGCATGTCGAATCCTCGCATAAAAACCATACGTAGAAAATATAGATATTTTAGTTGAATGTGTTATTGAAATTGGTGACTCCAAATGGAAACAATCGTCAACTGGACGTTGTATCGAGACAGAAAACCGTAATTTTCAAAAAAGTCGTTCTCGCACTTCGCCAAAATGCCGGTAAAGCAACGTGTATGAAGTCAAGCCATATCTCGCGCGTATCTCTAGAGAATACAAGCCCAAAGACCATTCACCGGTGAAAAGGAGTAATCCGGAACGAAAAGAACTCTCAAACCCGACTAATCCAGCACCATAGATTTATTAATTGCAGAGTAATATAAATTACAAGTAACTGATCTTCTCGCGATCCAGTTCTATTGCGCACTAAACTAAGCGAAGTACATTCAGCGCATTCTGCCGGTACACGCGCGCACACACACACACACATACACTCAACCATAATGTTCAATGTTTATATTGTGGCTATTCATGTTTGCCTAATGCATGTAACGCACCGAGCAATAATTGTACGCACTAAATCCCTACCACGTAAGATCCAATATTGCTCACGGAGAGTTCGCAACATTAATAAAGGCTCTCCATGCAACGTACGTGCATACGTGACGTATCAGGAGAAGTGTAATTGGATGTTTTGCAAGTATGATAGGATAGCGAAATGGTTCGTTCATCATGGAGCGTTGAAGACGCCCACCAACGTGCAATATTCCATCTTTACCAAGAAAGGGATCTAATGAGTGAATGTGGCTCTTACGTGGAAGATTTTCACCTCACCGTAAACACGAGCCTTTGAAATATACTTAACCTCGATTAACTGTTGAGATGTATCATTATTTGCAGGAGTACAAAACTTAAATAATAACGACGTAATGCGAATGAGCTTTCCCCAATTAGAATATTTAAGATCCAAGTCCCACTCCTCGTTGACGGCCACATGAACACTCACACTCCGCTTTTCCTCTAAATTAACTCCATGACTTATTCCAGGACTAGTTTGTGGCCAAACTGATTCTGGTTTTCGCAACCAGTCAGGCCCATGCCACCATAATGAGGAGTCGATTAATTCCTGAGGAGACATGCCCCGAGAAGCCAAGTCGGCTGGATTATCGGGAGAAGGGGCGTGTTACCAAACCTTGACGGGTGGCGATTCTTGAATCGCCGCAACCCGATTTGCGACGAAAACCTTCCAGCGAGAACAACATCCTGCTATCCAATACAGAGTAACAGCGGAATCCGACCAGGCGAATACCGGCAGATCACTAATTTCTAAAGCATCCACGGTCCACCTGAGCATTCTGGTCAGTAGTTCGGCAGCGCATAATTCCAACCTAGGAATAGAAACAAATTTCTTAGGAGCTACCCGAGTTTCTGAGGTTAACAGGTTAATAATGACCTGGGAATCAGTAACTGTCCGTATGTACACAGTCGCAACATACGCTCGTTCAGAAGCGTCGCAGAAACCATCTATCTGCGCTGAGGTTGAGGGAAGAATACCTATCCAACGTGGGATACTTACAGACCCAAAAACCAAAGTTGTTGCACAAATTTTGCTAGTATTATCACCAGGGCCACCAAACCGAGGGGGTCGTACAACTTTGCAATATGCGAGAGAACCGTTCTTTTTGAAAAACCAACGGAGTCTGGATGTGTACGTGAAACTGAAAGCAATCAGCCCCTGGGGACCAAGACATACCTAAGTCTTGACATACGCAATTTTTGGTCCTCCTGCACAGGTTTCAATGTTGCAGGTTCACAATCAGAGGTTGGCAGGCCGATTAATAAATCTGGACTGCTGGCGGTCCACTTCCTCAAGGGCAAACAACCCGCTTGCATTAATGCCCGTACTTCGTTTCGAAGATTAATACTATCTTCTTCAGTGGACGCTCCGAAAAGAGCATCGTCCACGTAAACATTGCGTTTAAAGGCAACTGCAGCCAATGGAAACTGAGAACCTTCGTCAATAATCAGCTGCTTCAATACTCGTAATGCCAAATACGGAGCGAGAGCAGTACCATAGGTAACTGTCATAAGCCGAAAAGGCAGAATCGGACCCGACTTATCAGGGCGCCAATAGATCAGCTGATATCTCGTATCATTAAATGCTACATTGATTTGACGGAACATTTTTGTTACATCAGCTGTAAAAACAAACCGATGTATGCGCCATCTCATCAAAATAGAAGATAAGTCTCCATGGAGCGTGGGGCCAACGTGCAATTGCTCATTTAAGTTACGGCCATTCCAGGTAACACAGGACGCGTTACTTTCGTAGAGGTGGAAGACTCCTTAATCATTGGGTGATGGGGTATAAAACAGTTTTGTACTACAGAATCGGAATTATAAGGAATCATATGACACATGGTCAGATCCGTCCGAAGGAAATCGTGATATTCTCGCTCTAATATTTCGTCACGCGCTAGTCGACGTTCAATACGCTCATAAGCACGACGTGCAATATCAGAGGATTGGCCCAAATTTAACGGCGGTGGCTGCTTAAATGGTAGATAAACCGTATACCTCCCGTCAATATCACGAGTGGTAGTATTGCAAAAAATTTCTTCGCAAGCGCGTTCACTAGCCGACAATTTGTTAAATTGCGGGGCCTCCTCGAGACGCCAAAATTTTTCGAGCGCGTCGTTCAACTCTACATTAGATACAACGTGTAGAAAATGTATATTGGACAATTCTCCCTCACCTGTCGCTCGCGTTAGGCCGGATAATGTCCACCCAAAAATGGTTGACTGAGCGGTCAACGAATTAGGGCCTTTACGGAGACCTTCACGCAATGAGTACCGTAAATATCTGCCTAGAATCAGCATGATCGGACAATTGCCATTTAATTTTAAATCCGCTAAGGGAAGTCCGTGTTAGTGAGCAAAAGCATCGGGAACAATTTGCGGTTGTGGTACGTATGGCGTTAATTTTTTAAAAATCAAAGCGTCGTCGAAGACGAAATCCTCATCAGAATATCGCGAACTGACTTTAATGCAAGATTTTTGTCGCACAACTCCCGAAGATTGCCCACCGATGCCCGTCAGACTGGGGCGGTACATCTGTCAAAGAATAACGCAGGTGTCCTAAGGCCAGCTCAGCGAGGACAGAAACCTCGCGTAGAGCAAAAGGGCAAAAGCTGGCTTGATCTCGATGTTCAGTACGCATAGAGACTGCGAAAGCACGGCCTATCACCGTGCTGATGATATCAGATTTTAAAATTCAAAATGGCGGATCCAATATGGCTGACGATTTTTTCAAAATTAATCCGATTTCATTGAAATTTCTTGCTTAGGGGCTTTCGAGGTCGCTAAACACGAATCTTAGGTCAGATTTTCAAAATTCAAAATGGCGGATCCAATATGGCTACCGGTTTCTTCAACATTAATCCAATTTGATTGAAAATTCTTGCTTGGGGTTTTCGAAGTCGATGAAAACGAATCTTAGGTCAGATTTTCAAGATTCAAAATGGCAGATCCAATATGGCGGACGAGTTTTTCGAAAGTGATCCGATTCATTTGAACATTGTTATTAGGGATTTTGCGGATTCGCTGAACGCGAATCTGAATTCATATTTTGACAATTCAAAATGGCAAATCCAATAAGTCAGACAATTTTTTTATAAATCGAACAATTTTATTTGAAAGGTGTGATTCAGGGTTTTTTGGAGTCTCTGCATTCAATATATTTCGAAGCTGTGAGTTGCTACGCACCTGCATAACCATAGGAACAATAATTTTAACTTAATAACCTTTCATCAACATCTATCCAACCATATAAATGTAATTTGATCCCTAAGTCCCAAAACCTATGTAACCATATGAATATTTGAAACAGTCAAATCTCTATACTTATATAATCGTAAGAATATATACAGAAGTTGTAAGACACTTCTCCTATAAAACGATATGAATATAATTTAAGGTGATATACCTACATACCCATAGGAATAATAATTTGAACTTTGAAAACTTGTACCTACCTCCATGTGAATGTAAATTTGATCTGTAAACTCCGAAACCTATGTAACATTAGTGTAATTCAAATCCCTATATCGTTACAACCATACGAATATATTAGGGTGATTCAAAATAAAAAGGAATGGAATATGGACATGGCTGTTGATTTATTCAAAAGTACATAAAAGAACAAGAATTTTGACCCCTTACAAAACGCGATTGGTTAAATTTTAGAGGTGCCTCAAAGCGCCGGAAGTTTCAAAATTTTAATTAAAAATAACTTCTGCGACAAACATTTGTCTATTAACCCGATTATTTAAATCAATATATCTTAAAAGGTTTTCAAGGTCAACAATCACGAATCTGTAGTCAGATTTCCAAATTCAAAATGGCGGACTCAAAATGGCGGAAGAATTTTTGAAAAGCAATCCTATTTTTATAAAATTTAGTATACAATGGTTTTTGGGGTCGCAGATTATGAATCTGAAGTCAGATTTTAAAAATTCAAAATGACGGACTCAAAATGGCAGAAGAATTTTTGAAAAGCTATCCTATTTTTATAAAATTTAGTATACAATGGTTTTTGGGGTCGCAGATTATGAATCTGAAGTCAGATTTTAAAAATTCAAAATGGCGGAAGAATTTTTAAAAAGCAATCCTATTTTTATAATATTTGGTATCCAATGGTTTTTGGGGTCGCAGATTATGAATCTGAAGTCAGATTTTAAAAATTCAAAATGACGGACTCAAAATGGCAGAAGAATTTTTGAAAAGCTATCCTATTTTTATAAAATTTAGTATACAATGGTTTTTGGGGTCGCAGATTATGAATCTGAAGTCAGATTTTAAAAATTCAAAATGGCGGAAGAATTTTTAAAAAGCAATCCTATTTTTATAATATTTGGTATCCAATGGTTTTTGGGGTCGCAGATTATGAATCTGAAGTCAGATTTTAAAAATTCAAAATGACGGAAGAATTTTTAAAAAGCAATCCTATTTTTATAATATTTGGTATCCAATGGTTTTTGGGGTCGCAGATTATGAAGAGGCCGGAGCATAATAAGAACATTACATTTTTTTTCTATTCTCTCATTCGTTATAATTAACTCGAATAATTTAAAATCGAGTTTTAATTAACACTATAATTGGGACTTCAAGTTGAAGGTTCAAAAAAGCTGCATGAATTTTTTCAGATTTTTTACATCACTTTTGCATATTTAAGAACATTCAGGACGAAAACTACCCTGGTCATGGCTCTAAAGGTGCCGAAAAAACGTCGTGACTCTAGAGGTTAAATAAAAGCAGATATCGACATTTTATTAATATTTCTTGTTGAATAATGTAAACGATAGAGTCATTAATTTATATTATTACTGATAGTTCTATTTTTATTTGTTTAAGAACACCCAACCAAGAGATGAATATAAAGAGTTTCTCGAACTTATTTTAATTTTTATCAGCTAAACTCCTCCGTGTGGGATAAAATTTCGTACACCTGGTGCAGTACACCACGCTAGATGGATGGCTAAAGCTTTGTACAGTTTAAAAATATATATGTTTCGATCACAATTTCACTTAACAAGTAGTGAACTTTCGGGCCTAAGTGAAGTGTGCATTTTTGTGGTCAAAGTATACACTAAAGCTTGGTTTAGGGCACCACTTGCGATTTCTGCGCCGAGAAATGATCTCCGACTTTTAAGGTCACTCCAAGAGTATGACCAAGTAAACAAACAGGTGTCACAGGCTGCAATAAACAAATTTTCTGGGCATCTATGGTACTTGAGCTATGAACTTGCTCCACTGGCATTTTTCGACGATGATGTATCAGTCGAGATCAAATTAAAAATGGTAAAAGCATTTCAAAATAAAGAACGAGCACAACCGTTCATGAAAGAGCTGTTATCGAAGACTTGGGCAGCTACCCCATTAATGACATGTCCGATTTCATTTCCCAGAGATCATTGCAATTTGTCTCTCATTTCCACCCAAGCCCATAGAACTTAAACTCGAAACTTTAACCTTGACGTCGTTCTACCCGTTTCTAACTGCATGAGAGATTAAAGGATAGAACGTCGTTAACGTTAAAGTTTCGTGTTAAATAAAACTCGATTTTAAAATTTTCGAGTTAATTATAACGAATGAGAGAATAAAAAAAGGTAAAGTTCTTATTATGCTTCGGCCTCTTCATAATCTGCGACCTCAAAAACCATTGTATACTAAATTTTATAAAAATAGGATAGTTTTTCAAAAATTCTTCTGCCATTTTGAGTCCGCCATTTTGAATTTTTAAAATCTGACTTCAGATTCATAGTCTGCGACCCCAAAAACCATTGTATACTAAATTTTATAAAAATAGGATTGCCTTTCAAAAATTCTTCCGCCATTTTGAGTCCGCCATTTTGAATTTGGAAATCTGACTACAGATTTGTGATTGTTGACCTTGAAAACCCTTTAAGATATATTGATTTAAATAATCGGGTTAATAGACAAATGTTTGTCGCAGAAGTTATTTTTAATTAAAAGTTTGAAACTTCCGGCGCTTTGAGCCACCTCTAAAATTTAACCAATCGCGTTTTGTAAGGGGTCAAAATTCTTGTTCTTTTATGTACTTTTGAATAAATCAACAGCCGTGTCCATATTCCGTTCCTTTTTATTTTGAATCACCCTAGAATATATACTGTAGCTGTAAGATACTACACCTATGAACCATATGAATATAATCTGAGCTGTAAGATGCTACACCAACATAATCATCGAAAAAAATAATGTAAACGTTACATTCTTCTATATAGATATATATATCCATATAAATGTGAATTTGATCTGTCAGCTTCGAAACTTATTTAAATAACCGAAAAGAATTTTTGTTCACAGAACAGGGGGCTGCACAGAAATAAATTGTCTATGTTCTTCCCAAAAACCAGGTTTGCGATAATTACAACCTCACAAGTTTGGGATCATCACAGTCTTTTTTTGTCTGTAACACAAACCCCCCGTCATTGTCACAGATAAGTTTGGGTTTAACACAATCTTCCTGGTTTGTGATTACCACAAACCTGGTTTTTAGGAAGAACCCAGACCATTTTCTTCCGCGTGAGTAATAGTTACGGTGAACATAATAGCCGTTCTTGTAGATTGAGCATATGCTGTAAATTATTGATGATGTTTGATGTCCCAAATATACACATACAGCCCAATATGACGTACACATTTTTAAGCTAATAGGAGCCTCCTTATTGCTAATCAGCCTAAAATGTCAAATAATGGAAATCGCAGTGGTATATGTCAGTGTCTACGTTTGTGTACAGTCTTGTTTTGTAAGTAACTCTATTACTAGCGTTTAGCGTTACCCGGAACTAAGGACGAGGACCTAGCTAGTGTGTAGTTTTATTTGTAGTTTATTTTTTTTTGTATTTATTTTTTTGTATTTTTGTTGTTGTATTTTTTCACTACAATTTTTGTTATTTTATTTTTTATTTTGTTATTTTGTTATTTTTTTTTAAATTTTTTTCGTTTTTTTATATTAATCTAACGGCTATTGTGTTCACCGTAACTATTACCTAGTCCCCTGTTCTGTGAAAAAACTACTTTTTGCTTATTTAAATAAGTTTCGAAGCTTAGAGATCAAAATCACATTTATATGGATATAGATATAGATATAGATGGAAGAATGTATTTTGGCGTTTAGATATCAAAGTTACATTCATATGGTTACATAGAAGTAGGTGTAAGCTTTTAAAGTTCAAATTATTATTCCTATGCTTATGTAGGTGTATCAGCTTACAACTCAAATATTTATTCAAATGGTTAGGATGGTACAGCACCTTAAGAGCTCAAATTATATTCGTATGGTTTTATACGAGAAGTGTCTTACAGCTTCAGTGTATATTCGTACGGTTATATAGATATAGGAATTTGACTGTTTTAAATATTCATATGGTTACATAGGTTTTGGGACTCAGAGATCAAATTACATTCACATGGTTAGATAGATGTTGATGCAAGGTTATTAAGTTCAAATTATTTTTTATATATGGTTATGCAGGTGCATAGCAGCTCACAGCTTCGAAATATATTGAATGCAGAGACTCCAAAAAACCCTGAATCACACCTTTCGAGCAAAATTGTTCGATTTATAAAAAATTGGTCTGCCATATTGGATTTGCGATTTTGAATTGTCAAAATATGAATTCAGATTCGCGTTTAGCGAATCCGCAATATCCCCAACAACAATGTTCAAATGAATCGGATCACATTCGAAAAACTCGTCCGCCATATTGGATCTGCCATTATGAATTTTGAAAATCTGACCTAAGATTTGTTTTCATCGATTTAGAAAATCCCAAGCAAGAATTTTCAATCAAATTGGATTAATGTTGAAGAAATCGGTAGCCATATTGGATCCGCCATTTGCAGTTTTGAAAATCTGTTATCATATTCGTATTCAGGGACCCAAAAAGCATTTATATTATTTGTATTTCTGAATGTTCCCTCTCATACGAAATAATATACAATATACTAGTAAGGTCTGTTTCAAACATAATTACATTTTCCACGAATTGTTTACAAAAAAAAATCTCAAAATTATCGCAAATCTACGATAAAGTACATATATTCACGAGTATTTTTAAACAAAATTCATCAAAATCGGTTGAGAATTCAGCCGTCGAATGCTGTTTGAAAATGGAGACTCGACGAATGCGTCGCGTACTTTACAGATACACTATGTTCAATCGCCAAATAATCACCAGCGATAAATGTATTGCACTGCACACTGTGTTGCAATCGAGACAGAAAACCTTCATTTTCAATGTTTATATTTTGGCTATTCATGTTTGTCCAATGCAATATAACGAAATTATTATATAGGTATAGAGTGTCATGCGCCAACAACAACGATATTATATTATTTCGTCATACCAGGGTGTACAATTCGACCTTACGTCCTGTCATTACGAGAGTAAAATCAGATTTTACACCCTCGAAAATTACATGGATGATGAGTTCACCAGCCTGTCGAGTTTCAAATTCGAAGCCCACATTCGAATTTTATACTCACTATGACAAACAATTATGTTTGTATCACGGGGTGAAAGTTCATTTTACGCCCTTGTAACGAAAATATCTACTTTTTGAAGAGACCATTATTTCGGCTGGGGTAAAAACATATGTAATCTAATGTAAAAACATATATGTTTACAAATGTTTACAAAATATAAAAACAAAAAAAAATGTAAAAACTAAAAAATTCCAAAAAATTGAAAAAATTAATAAAAAAAATTTTGTGTAATAAAAAGATATATAGAAATATAATATAAATTTATTTCTTATGTTTCGACGAACATTAATTTGTAATTTATCGTATAATGAACAGTTCTTGTGACCAAAAAGTTAAAACACCTAAAAAGTGCATCTCCTCCGTCAATTTTGGATAAATTGTAACAAAATTTTGTTTCTATGTTTTTTTTTACGATTTCAAAAAAAATTACGCACGGATTTGGCGCTACGTAGCTTAGATCACATCTCGCGTTTATTTACCGAGCCATTAGCGATAGAACCCAATCGGGCTCCGCCCCGTAAAATCGTCTATCCACAAAATATCTTCGGATAGGAGATACTTCCGCAACGTAATTAATCTCCCGGATCGTTTGGGAGGTTTCGATCTCTTCTCTCAATTAATATAAGGAATTTTCATAGGATGAAAATTCTAATGACTCTTTTCTTGGTGAAGTCGGTCCCTCAAATAAAACAATTTAAATTTTTAAAAAACGTTTCGGCATCCTGATGTGTGCCATCTTCAGTTTATTTTTACAATTCTACAACAGGTATAACATAATACAATTTTTCAAAAAACATAATGATAAACTTACAAATTTTACAACAGTCAGAAAATAAAAAGTTACTCACATGGTTGTAAAAAGATAGAACGAAAAATCACACGATGAAACATTAACATGTCAAAGTAGTGTTGGTGAGTGGTGCATGAATTTTGACAGCATCTATCAATATAATTATGATGACTTTAAATCTACTGATGGATAAAAGGATAACATATTGAAGAAAACTACCAAAAAACTTACTGATAGAAGTGGAAAGACCGATCTTAAGGTCATTTCCTGTCGAAGAAGTTAATTGACGTTTCTCCACACTCACTAACACTTTACATGAAATGACATTTGATGAAAATGGCTCGTGCGTTTCAAACATATATCGCGGAATTGATATGTCAAAAGTAACGAATACCAATTTATGTATATATAATGTGTGTGTATCCCCCTCTCTTACCAACACTCGAAACGACTGTACAGTGAAACTCAAAGAAAACAATTAAGCGGCGATTTAACTATGTTGATAATATAATAATACTTCCTTTGCTTTATGTAATTCTAATACTTAACAAAATAGAACATTATACATTTGTGGTAAAAAAGACTCTTCAAAGCGTTCATCTGCTGTGTTCTTTTCTTTTTTAATATAATAATTTTCAATCTCTTTCCGTTTGCGGTTATTCGTTTCAGATGCTAAGATTTTTACTTTAGGATAATCGAAATCATGTCCAGTTTCTTGTCTATGTTTCGTTAGTGCTGTGTAGTTGGATTCTTTTCCAAAAATATTGCGTCTATGTTCTTTAAGTCGTGTACCAAGGAGTCTGCCAGTTTCTCCAATATACACACAGTCACAATGATGGCAAGGTATAGAATAAACTACACCACTTTTTTTAAGTTTTTGTAGTCGATCTTTAAAAGGCTTAATTCCTCCGCTGTGGTTTATTATATAATAAACTGAAGATGGCACACATCAGGATGCCGAAACGTTTTTTAAAAATTTAAATTGTTTTATTTGAGGGACCGATTTCACCAAGAAAAGAGTCATTGGAATTTTCATCCTATGAAAATTCCTTATATTAATTTATACAAGCGGTCAAGAATCAATTACTGGCAATCAGGATGATACAAAATCCTGATCAAATTCTTATTAAAGGGGATCAATGGAATCAATGTACCAATGGTTTCAAACGTTGGATCTCTACACGTTTTGGAACCAATATCAGTTCCTTTCTAACGGAATGGACCAAGCTTTCGACTATTTTCGCGAAACTTATAGGCCAACGTATTTTTCTTCTGCGATGCCGGAAACGAAGAGTCCTACCGTCACATCTACATAACTTGAACTTAAATTTAAATGCATTCTACAGTTATAAGTCACAACAAGCCTTTAACGAAATTTCCGCCAATGTTTCTCGGAAACTTTTAAATTTAGAAATTGTAGATACAATTCAACGGATTAGAGATATACGGGCCGAACGTAGATTAATGTTTTATAATATAACTAAAAATTTACCTTTTGAAATTTATACCAACTTTTTTTATTATGAGAACTTAAAATTTAGTAAAATTCTAAAAGCAATTTCAGTTAGACTTAGAAAAAAATTCAATTGGTTAACTAATAACACTAAAGAACCTAAACAGAATAAGATCAGTGTTCAAAAAAATTGGTTTGTCAATTTAACGAGTACGGTTATTCCCCAAGATATTATAAACATACTAAGTCTTGGACCGAAACATTCTTTTCCACTAGAAACACAAAGGAACATGCCTATTCATCATTTCATAGCCGGAATCGAACAAAGTGTCAAAAAAATCAGTGACAGGAAGGATGCTAATGGTAATAAGATCAATATAAAGAATAACATTAGATCCGAATGTGCTAACCACATTAAAAATTTTAAGTTGCAAAACACCAATAATAATACTTTCTCGCATAATAATGATAATAAGAAATTAACTGAATTCCTGCACAATAATAAAAACATATTTTTTACCAAAAGTGATAAGGGAAACACGACAGTTGCTATGAATAAAAACAATTATATTGAGTCTATGATACAGTTATTAGGAGACAACACCACATATAAAGTTTCTAAGTATGAATATACAGCAACCACGACTAAAGAGAACAATAGTCTTGTATCGAAATGGGAAAAATCAGGTTTCATCAACTCGTCAACCGCTAAATATCTAAAAAACTACAAAGGTGTTATTCCGCGCGCTTATGGACTCCCTAAGATCCACAAGGTTAATAATCCGTTACGGATTATTGTGTCCACTATCAACTCACCGACATATAACCTTGCGAAGTTTTACACCAATATCTTGAGTAAGGTGGTTGGTAAAACAGAGACACATGTTAAAGACAGCTGGGATTTTCGGAAGAAAATTAAACTAATTAATCTTCCGAAAGATCACATTTTGGCGTCACTTGACGTAGTGTCTATGTTTACCAACGGATGATCATTCCATATACAGTAGATGGAATGAAATAAAAAAATTCACAAAGATACCCAAAACAGAATTTTTAAAAGGATTAAGACTAATCTTAAATTCAACATTTTTTAATTTTCAAAACACAACATACAAACAGATTTTTGGCGTCCCGATGGGGTCTCCATTATCACCATTATTAAGGTTATAGACGCAATATTTTTGGAAAAGAATCCGACTACACAGCACTAACGAAACATAGACAAGAAACTGGACATGATTTCGATTATCCTAAAGTAAAAATCTTAGCATCTGAAACGAATAACCGCAAACGGAAAGAGATTGAAAATTATTATATTAAAAAAGAAAAGAACACAGTAAATGAACGCTTTGAAGAGTCTTTTTTACCAGAAATATATAATGTTCTATTTTGTTAAGTATTAGAATTACATAAAGCAATAGGAAGTATTATTATATTATCAACATAGTTAAATCGCCGCTTAATTGTTTTCTTTGTGTTTCACTGTACAGTGGTTTCGAGTGTTGGTAAGAGAGGGGGATACACACATATTATATATACATAAATTGGTATTCGTTCCTTTTGACATATCAATTCCGCGATATATGTTTGAAATGCACGAGCCATTTTCATCAAATATTATTTCATGTAAAGTGTTAGTGAGTGTGGAGAAACCTCAATTAACTTCTTCAACAGGAAATGACCTTAAGATCGGTCTTTCCACTTCTATCAGTAAGTTTTTTGGTAGTTTTCTTCAATATGTTACCATACTTTTCTCCATCAGTAGATTTCAAGTCATCATAATTATATTGATAGATGCTGTCAAAATTCATGCACCACTCACCAACACTACTTTGACATGTACCGCGACGCCGACCTTGAAGAAAGTGTATCTCCCTTTGTTGTTGTTTTTCTCTCGTGCTCTCATCTTCGCATGTCGAATAATATTTCTTTTGGATAATAGTAACTTATACTCGTAGCTTGGTTCATTCATCTCATTTGACCTTGGTATCCATTTTTCCCAAACTCTCGTGTGGCTTTTATCGAGGTGTAGATCACGGCGTGAATTCCGTTGATTAGTGGTATGTTTCGTTCATGCATTGTTGTATAAGGTCAACCCTCGCCGCCCAACCGGTATGTTTATCACCCACAAAGGTTCTAAAAAATCGACCCGACTCTCGGTTCACCCGTTCCGCGATATTTCCTTGCGGATGCCGTATCGATGAAAAAATACCTTGAATGTTTTCATCTTTTAGTTTTGCCAATCACTTGTCGGAGGTAAACTGTGTACCGTGATGGAACTGGATTCTCTCTGGTTTACCATAAGTCGGGATGTAATTTCCGAAGATTTTCTTAATTACCATTTATGTACTCGCCTTTTTTATCGCGTACATCACTACGAACTTACTAAAGGCATCTATTGTAACTAAGATGTAGTTTGTTCCTCCTCTGGATGTTGGGAGTGGTCCATAAAAGTCGATGGACAGTAGGTTACCTGGTTTTTTTGGTATTATGGATTTTTCTGGACCTCAGGGATATCGGTTTAATATAACCTTTAATTAAGATAACCTTGTTCCTTTGGCACGAATCACATACCATTACGATATCTCTAATTACTGAGCGGAAGGTCTTCAAGGTGAAGCTTCCTCCATTAACTTGGTAAGCTTTCTCGTCCCTACATGTCCGCGGAGGTTTTCAGCCAGCCGTTTGCCTAAATCCCGGGGCAAAATGGTTTTCCACTTTCCGTTTCTTCTCTTGGTGAGAAGTATATCATTTTCAACCGTTGTAAAATTCCTGGCGATCCGGATTGTTCATTAACTTGGGCTTTTTATTAACCTCTGAATCTTCCTTTTGTCTCTTTGCTAAATCCTTCAATTGGGATGCTGTATATTTATGAATTTGGGCAATGGACATTTGCTATTAGGACGTTGTCACAGTTCTCCTGAGACCCGGCAACTTTGTTCTGGGACCTTTTGATAAATTGAGGCTCTATATCATAGTCTAGAATGATCGGGTTATCCGATTGTTAAGGAACTGACAGCTTTTAAGAAAAGTTAATGCCTTGTGATCGGTTCTCAGGATAATTTTTTCTCCTAATAGGAATGTTCGCAGCTTCTTGAGAGAGGCTACTATTGCTAAGAGTTCCCTTTCCTTTGGGTTATATAAGGATATAACGGACGAACTTACTGCAGTAAATGATGAAGCCTAAGAATCCTCTTAGCTGCTTCTGGTTTTTTGGAGGCGTGAATTCTCTGATTTTCGAGAGTTTTTCTCTTTGAGGTTGTATCCTTCCCTGGGTCAATATATGCCCTAGAAAAGAAATGTCTTGCCTATATAGTTGTAATTTGTTGAAATTAATGGTTATTCCGTTTTTTTTTGTAATTTCGTCAGGGTTTTTTCTAAGTGTACAAGATGGGAATCAACATCAGGAGATACACATAAAATATCGTCCACAAAGTTAATAATCAACTCTCCGATTCCCCAAAATACTCGGTTAATCGCTCTTATTAAACTTGAGCTACTGGTTTTTAATCCAAATGGAGTGACGGTATGTTCATACGCACTTACGTCATGCAAAAATGCCGTATATTTTTGGGCGCTCTGACCAAGTGGCACTTGCCAGAAACTACTAGTCATATCGAGGCTAGTCATGTATTCGGCACCCAGACATTTTTGAAATATTTCGTCGGAATTCGGCGGGGTTTCATGGTCACTTATCATTCGTTCGTTCAACGCTCTCGCGTCTAAATATAACATCACTGCTCCATCTTTTTTTATCAAAGACAGCATCGGATTGATATATGGACTAGTGGACGATTGTATGACCCCCAATTCAAGCATTCTTTGGATCTCCGCTTTCACTTTTGCCCTATATGCGAACGGAATTGGATACTTTTGAATAAAGAACGGCGTTTTCGTTTTTAAGTTAATTTCGTGTTCATATATTTTTATTCTCTCCGGTCGATCATTGAAAGTGTCTTTGAATTTGGTAAGGAGTTTAATTATTTTGTCTTTCTCGTGTTTTTTCAGAATCTCGCATTTATTCACGTTTTCACGAATTTACTGCTCACTAGGTTGTGAGATTTTTGTTCTCTCCGGGTTAGTTGTTGCATTTACCGTGTCTATCTACGGCCACTCTACATGCTGTATCGTTTCTACCCTGTTGCTCTGGTCGAGGCTTTTTTTTTGTTTTTAAGGTTAGGACGTCGTTTTTTAAATCTTCCCCGGTTATGTGGATCTTCGCATTTTCGAGATCGATTCTTGTTTTCCATTGTGTCTGCACATTGATTCCGATAATATAGTCTCTAATTAAATGTGGTACGATCGCAAAGGCTATCTCGCTTTCAATGTTTCCCAAATATAGTTCTTGATACGACCTGTACTTTGAGGGTGGTTAACTTGGTCCCGGTCGCACCTATTACCCGTTTCCCGGTGATGGGTAATGTCGGACACTTTTTAAATGCCGCGGCATTCGACTTGTAAAATTCTTCCGAGATAGACATGATCTCGCTCCCTGTGTCCCATAAAGCTTTCGTTCGGATTCCGTCGATTATGATTACGGATTTCCGGGCAAGTTATTTTTTCTTTATTCGCAAGGATGCTTTCTTCATTAGTCAGGAATTCCCTAGGATCTTCGAAGATTGATTCGATTCCTATATCTCGGTCCTTATTACCGATTTTCCAAACTTCTTTCTCTGGCTTACTGCCTTCCGTGCCTTCTGAGATTTTTATTTCTTCGGCTGTCGTGAGTACATCTTCTTCTCGTTTTTCCTCATTTAAGCCCAATGAATTGACATTGTACTTCTTTCTTCGTTCCTGGTTTATCATCCCCATTCTGTCGCCCTTATTTTCATACATCCCCCTAATTCCATTCGACGGCCCCATTTTGTCGTTTGTTTTGAGTACGTCCAATAAATCGTCGTATTTACGGATATCCCGATTAACGATGGCATTCTTTATTTCTTGCTCAAAATGTCGAGATATCATCGTAATTAGTTCCTTGTTTGATAAGGACATATTCGCGTCTTTAATGTGGTTACCTAAGTCGATGGCGTAATCAAGGCGGCTTGCATTTCGCTGGGACTGGTAATACCCGAATTCAATGTGTCGTTTTAGTTGGTATTGTGATTCTTCGTTCCAGTATCTTTTCCGGAATTTAAGTTCAAATTCGTCGAGGTTTACCACATCTTGCTCGACAAAATACCACCAGTCCAAGATGGGACCCTTCAAAACTTGGTACATAATCGTTTTAAACTGTGGAGCATTTATTTTGAATCCCACGCAATAGTTGCGAAGTGCTTGCAGAAATTTTAGTGGTTTTTCTGCTTTTCCCCCTGAAAATGTGGGAGGATTTATCCTTATTTTTGAGGTATTATCATTTTCACCCTCTTGTACGATACGAAGACTAAAGCGCGTATCTCTCGCCTCCCGCGCTTCTTGTATTAGAGAATGGAGATGTTTTATCTGGTGCTCGAGTCGGAGAATATCGTTACATTGTTTTTTCACGATTTCCGCCCATTCCGAATTTTTGAGCATCTCTGGTATGTCCTCTGGACGCACTACCACCTCCTTTTCTATGTCCTCTATTCGACCTTGTAAGTCTTTTAATTTCTCCTGATTCATGCTCATTTGATCTAGCAGTATTTGTTCTAAGTTTCTAAGTCTTAGCTCGCAATCCTGTCATTTTTTTCGTATTTCTCTCAACAGTTCCGTTGCTTCGGACTGCCAATTGAGTCTCGAAAAGAGCTCTACACTTTCTTTTTGTTCTACCTCTTTTTCTTTCAATATTTCGTGGGATATGCTCCTTCGCATATCCTTTCTCGGTCTGCCACGCAGCATTTTATTTTCGAGATTCTTTCTCGGGTTTCTTTATAAAAAATGTATTGGGTGTGGTTTTTTGAAGAAAATAACAATTTAGGGTTATTGTTTCCACATTTTATTTATTTTCGGTTGTTTTTACAGAAGGTTGCGGTAAATTCATAAGGAATTCCTCTATATTTATCCCTGTTTGCCTTACTTTATGTAGGTCACCGAGTACTAATTCACCTGCCTTTTCTTTTGCCTTCCACTTTTCAGTGTTCTCCAGCCGACTGATTCTTTATACTAGTCGTTCTCGAGTCTTGTCACGGTCGCCAATTTGTAACGTGCAGGTATCGTAAAATTATTGGACTCGAGAAACTAACTTTGGATACAGAAATCAGTTTATTTTTTCTTAAAAATATCCGAATTACGATTCGGTACAAAACGTTTGTTTACTCAATATACTATAGATTCTGAGCTGCTGCGTAATGAGTGCAACTCCACCTGAAAGGACAAAAAAATCATTAATTATATTATACGTGGGGCCTGCCTACCCGTACTTGACAGGGACACCCAGTGCGCTGACCAAAATGCCACTGTAAGTTTATTTTTTTGTACGCAGACTCTGACCCTCCCACGGATATGTGAGTACCGATCGACTGACAATGAGAGACGGTCACGCGACGACCGTCCCTCCCTCGGGAATTTCCCCCAAATTTATAGGCCGAAGTCCCGCCTCGGCACGCGACACACACTTTGTCACACACGCACCTTTCTTTCTCACTCGCACGCATGCATTGTTTATCTTTTCCGGAGCACCTGTCCGTTACAGTTTCTTCTGAGTGCATTGCAGGGTATCGAGGATGTTATGTTGCAGTGAGATTATTTTATTAAAGACTGTTCCGGGATTAATTTCATAAAGTGATTTTATTTATATTCGCGCAATTGAAGAATTGGAAGATTTGAAGAGCCAAATCAAACAGCTAGTATATCAACAAAAGGATTTACAAAATCGGCTTCAGCAACAATAAACATCGCCATTGGCTGATCAGCAATCAGCTGCTTTGGGACGAATTACTGCCCGCATTCCCACTATTTAGCCTGAAAGACCTGAACTCTGGTTTCGTCAATTGGAGGCTCAATTTCAACTATCCAGAATTACTTCAAAAGTAACGAAGAACCACTGGGTCGTAGGTAATTTGGAACCAAGGTGTGCTAACCAAGTTTATGAATTTATTGACCAAATTCTTACGGCAAAACCGTATACAACTATTCGTGATGCTCTTATTGAGAGACTTACAGAGTTTCGCCAAGTTCGCTCACATAAATTATTAGCTGGTGACAAATTAGGTGACAGAACCCCTTCCCAAGTTTTATGACATTTACCTTCTTACGATTAAACGTTTTCCGACGAAATTATTAAAACCGTTTGACTTGAGTATCTTTCTGATTAAATCAAAGCATCTGTTGTTACTCAAACATATTTAACTCTCGAACAATTAGGGAAAATGGCTGACAGAATTTACGAGATTATCGGTGGTGAAAAACTTTCTGCAGTTTCAGATTCTAGGTCTGTTAATTCTACGGAAGATACACGTTATGAAGAACTGCGGAATAAAATAGCTGCTTTGAATTCACGTTTTAATCAGACGCGTAGTTACAGTTAAAGATTCTCGTGGTAGTCAGGAAAACCTAAATTAGGGACATTAACGACGGTAAATGTTCTTTGCTCGTTATCAAACCGTCTTTTTATTTTGGATCTTAAGTCTCATGTTAAGTATTTAATACTTAATGTTAAGATATTGGATCTGATTTGTGCGTTTATCCACGAAAATTGTTAAAAGACAACATCAAGAAATGCCCTTATTCTTTGTTTACTACAAATGGGTCATTAATAACCACATATGGCTGCATTTGTTTGTCTCTTAACTTAGGATTAGAGCGGGAATTTTCTTGGAGTTTTGACATTGCCTGATGTTTCGGAGCCTGTTATTGGAGCTGATTTTTTTAAACATTTAAAATTATTACCAGACTTTAAAAACGGGCAATTACTGGACTCACAAACTGAAATTTGCTGTATGCCAAAATCATAAATGTTCTAGTGTTATTTCAATTAAAGTTTTACTTGGTGATTCAGTTTTTCTCAAACTCCTTTCGGAATTTCCGCAAATTACGAAACCCGTAAGGACATTGGGACATTGTAGACATAATACAGTTCACCATATTGTAAAGTCTCCAGGGCCGCCGATTTCTTCTAGAGCTAGACGGCTTCTTCCAGACAAATTGGCTATATGCAAACAAGAATTTAACAGAATGACGTCACTTGGACTCTGTCGACGATCGGATACCCCTTGGTCTTCTCTTTTACATTTGGCACCTAACTTAAATGGAGATTGGCGTCCGTGTGGCGATTAAAGAGCACTTAACCTGAGGACAGTTCCTAGCAGATATCCTGTTCGTTATCTGGAAGATTTTGGTGCTAATTTACAGGGTAAAACTATACTTCCACCATCGATCTAGTTCGGGCATTTAACCAAATTCCAGACGCACAATCTGATATTCTAAAAACGGCGATAATTACGCCATTTAGCATGTTCGAGTTCTTATTTATGACTTTTGAGCACAAAAATGCTGCTCAAACGTTTCAAAGCATTTTGTTGACGAATTAACTAAAGAATTTGATTTCATTTTTTTTTATATTCATGATATGTTAAAAGGATTTTTAGGACATTTAGCACATCTTAGACCAAATTTCAAGAAATTAGCTGATAACGGTCTGGTCATTAATGCCCCAAAGTCGAATTTTGGAAAATCAGAAGTTAAATTCCTTGGATACTTAGTATCTGCAGCTGGTATTCTACCATTGCCTGATAAAGTAAATGCTATACGTGAGTTCTGTAAAACAATTAAGACGATTTTTAGGAATTCTTAATTTTTACCGGAGACTTACTCCTAATGCGTCTTTATGTCAGGCACCTTTAACCCCTATAAACGTCAAAATAAATCGTGTCATAACTGGTGATGACGTCTATACGTCATATCAATATCTTTGAAACGACTAAACCAATCGTCTTGAAATTTATAACTGTTGGGTTTTTGGGGTCGCTGAATTCAAATTTGAGATCAACATTTCAAAATTCAAAATGGCCGATCCAATATGGCGATCGAAAAAGCATAAAAGTTTTTCATTTTCCGCAATGTTTACTACTCATGGGTTTTTGGGGTCGTTGAATTCAAATTTGAGGTCTAAATTTCAAAAATCATAATGGCCGATCCAATATTGCGAACCGAAATGCAAAATGATACTTGATTCTGCTAAAATTTGTTACTAGGGGGTTTTTGGGGTTGCTGATTACGAATCTGTCATCGGTTGCTCAAAATTCATTATACTCACCTACGCGGACGATGAAAGCCACGTGAGGATGACTAGCAACATCGAGAAGGTCAAGGTTTGAGAAGGCTCGGAACTCGCGGTAATGGGGGAGGATGAGTTACCCAAGCCTAAGGTCGGTGTGCTGTGGATACCGGGGGCTGGCATAGAACCCCCGAAAGGTATATTACCGTTATTTTCCTGCCCGTCTACCGCTAGTGTTGGGCGCGGACGAGTAACAAATGTTTGCCCAGGAGGAGAGACTTACCTGGGCATATAAAAAACAGGTAATGGGGTAACTAAAAACACCCCTGTCCGTGCTATTTCGGTAATCTGTCCGCCGATGGAGCGTCGAGAGATAATATCTCCGTCCTCCATCATCGCCCTCCTCCGTCCAACACGCTTTTTGCAAATCCCCCTGCACGTTTCTTTAATATAAAATAATATTTGGGTCGCTGGGCGGTTTTGAGCTATATAACCCAATACCTACCAGCAACCCGGGGAGTTCAAGATTAAAATATTTCGCCGGCACAGGAGTTTTGCTATATTTTTACCTGTGCCGGCTTGTCAAAGTAAATTGTTGCTTCTCGGCCAACAAACAGAAAAAAACATTAAAAACAAACAAACAAATAAAAAAAAAAAAAAAAACCTAATGCCTTCCCTGCGCTGGGGGCGGGTGCATATCCCCGCCAACTGTAGCCTGTGACCGTGCGCCAGTGCTTGTGGTGTTATACATGCTCGACATAGATGTCCCGGGACCGTCGAATGGTGTCACTAACCATCACCACACCGCTGGTTGTGCCCATTGAATTGGGTCCCTGAGGTCGTCAATTCTCAAAACTTGCTAAGAGAAGCGGATCTTTCAAAAGCATTGCTCCTCTTCGAGTTCGGGCGCTTCGACCCCTCCCTCTTACTTACGGACGGAGTTACCCGCTCCGCTCTCTTCCTGCGGGGGCACTAAGGCGGCTGTTGGCAATAGCCGGTCCGCCAGGAGCGCAGCGAAGAGCTTAGTGATGGTGTTACCCATCGGCCGCCAGTTGGAGAGGTCGTCCACGCAGCCCTTTTTGTAGAGGAGTATGGTGGTCGACTCTTTCCACGGGTCTGGCACGACCCCCAATCGCACGCAGGTGTTGAAGTAGGCGGCCAGCAACCGACCTCCTCCGTCGGCCCCCCTCAGATCCCGGTAGGATAGGCCGTCTGGCTCCGGAGATGAGTTGGTCATCTTCCGGAGCTTTTTGGCCACCTCGTCGGCCCCAAAGGGCGCCTCCAGAGCGTCGCAGCTTGCTTGCGATGGGGGTTCGAACTGCGGCAGCTGCAACCCGCATCCTTCTTCTCTAGGGCGATGCACTGTCGAGAAGTGCTCTTGGACCCTTGCCAGATCAATCTGGGAACGGGTCCGATCTTCTTGGAGCACTTGCTGCATCGCCCTACGTCTGTTCTTACGGTACAGACTCTGGATGCGGGTCCCCTCCACTACCGCCCTCTCGAGGCCGTGGACTCGGGCGCGGGTGCCACCCTCTCCCCGGCGGCCTCCTCCGCCTGCACTCCCCGCGGCCCCGCCACTGCTCATCCACGGATCCTTAGACCCGTTGAAGAAGGCCAACACTAACGCGGCCGTTCTCTCCAGTTCGCCGGCAGATTCGACCCTCTCGCAGGTACGCACAAGCTCGTCTATCGGTGTCCTGCGAGAATCTCGTCTGGTTACCACGGAGGGGCACCAGCGTGGCTGCATTGTCGCGCCTCCGCTGCCGATGTTCCCTGGCACACGGGGACAAAGCCCCGCGTCGCACCCTGCATTCATCCCTGGGCATTCGGCGCCCTCTTCGGCAATTCGATGGTAGAATTGGGCTGTCCTCCGTGGTCCGACACTCTACGCCACCCATGATCACTGTGGCGATGATGCTACCGTGGGCCCTCCTTGGACGGCGGGCCTTTAGCGTGGGTCTGCTCCCGGGTGGTAGTATTGCGGCCCGGGTGTTTCTTGACGGGGTAGACGTTTCCATGACCTTGTCCCTGTCGGCCGGGACCCGTTCCGGAGGCTGGCTGGAGGCCCTCAGCGACCGCACCATTCCGGTGGCACTCCGAGCCCTCTTGCATGTAAAAACAGCCGGAGAGGCCGTTATGCACCTTTTCCTTAGCGCGGCCGCCAGCACCGATCCAGTGTCTCCGGACATAGATGTTGACGTACCGGTCGTGGTACTGACAGCAGGGAATGGTCTGCCACATGTCGTGGTCGTCGTCTTTGCGGTCGTGAGGGTGGCCAGGGCACAGGATAATACCAACGTGGGTGGCCTCAGGATGGTAAGGGGCCTCCCACTTTGCGCCGTGGTGGTACTGGCAGTCCCGGGTGGGACCAAGGGAGGCTGCCCGCACCGTCCCTGTACGTGGCGCAGTGGCGGTACTGGCAACCCCGGGTGAGACCGAGGTTGTCCGCACCGTCCACGCACCACATCCCGTTGACTGGCTGCGCGTGACCCGCAATTCCCCCTGGTGACCTACGCAAAGGTGGTAGTTGGGGTCACCAGTCCTCCTAGCCTCCGAAGTGGGTCGTTGGTGGGGGCACGCTGCCTGCCCACCTAGCCTGCAAACGGGTGACTGGATTGTCACCAGTTGAGGTGGAGGGACTTATACGCAGCGTGGTCGACGTGCGTCTAGCTGTCGACCCAGAACAGCGCGTTGGTATTACGCTGTCTGACCCCCCTATTCGTTCCAGCCCTCTGCCGTATGCAAGGTTGGGACAACCCTGGCCAACACTTCTTCGCTGCCGACTCAGGAACGCCTCAATACTGGCCGATTGCCTGGTACTGGGCGTGCTGACGGGGCGGGCCGGGATCGCTGTACTTTGCTGCGGCACGCTGTCACCGCCCGGCACGAGGTTTCGCACTCCGGGGTTTTCGGGCAGGTCCGTGAAGTGCCTCCTCATCCTCTTCATATCATCGAGGGTGAGGCCGCACTCCACGCACCTAAACACTTTAGCATACCCCGGATGCCTGATCCCGAGTTGCTTACTCAGGTCCTCGTGCCTGACATATATGCCACGACCCCTGACACCATGAGTATATGGTGTCCGGCCGTCGTGGCAAAACGGGCATGTGACATGTTGGGGAAGGAGGAAATCCAATATTACCTCCCCCATAGCGTGCTGCAGATGTCGGAGAAGGGGCGGAGAGGGGATGGGAGACACAGGGGAAATAAATAGGTAAATAGTAAAACAATAAATAAATAAATTAGGACAATAAAACAAAGAAGAGGGGATTGAGAATAAGGGAAAATAGTAAAATAGTAAATAAAGCAATAGATAAATAAATAAATTAGGACAATAGAACAAATAGTTCAAAGTGTAGACCTAAAAGAACAGAAATGATCGCGTCTACACTTTGATCTTAGCCGAGAGGCCGGGAAGAGTCAGAACTCGCGGTAATGGGGGAGTATGAGTTACCCAAGCCTAAGGTCGGTGTGGTGTGGATACCGAGTGCTGACATAGAACCCCCGAAAAATATACTACACCGAATGAAGGTACAAAATAAGGGACTGCAGACCGAGCTGTGGAGGGTCCTCAACACGAAGGCTGAAGGCAAGGGCCAAACTCTGACCCTTGCCATCGATGACATCTCGTTTGAGACTCTGCAGGGAATCGACTACAGGCCCTTCCTCGACTTTGGGCAGGTCTTGATCCGCTTCAAGAAACCTGCCAAGACATCGACCCAGGAGATAAGGAAAGTGGCGGGTGCGGTGGCGGGGCCTGGGGGTGCGGCCTCCTCAACTGCCCCGCAGATGCCCAGTGAGCAATCTAATGCCTCTGTGATCACCTGTGGAGGCGGAGATGGAGGTTGACGCTCAGCCAGCCGCGGCCGAACAGTAAGTGGAACCCTCAACCCAGACGACGAAACCAATGGAGAGGATGGCGACTAACACCAATCTCTCCAAAGAGGCAGCACCCTCCAACAATGGATAGGACCACACTCAAAGTGGTTCAAATGAACCTCCACCATGCTGAGGCTGCTTCAGCAAGCTTATGCAGGAGGTTTTGTAAGGACCACTTGAGTGTGGGACTTATTCAGGAGCCCTGGATAAACCGAAACAGGATTCAGGGCCTTGGAATCGCAAGTAACATCTTGTATAATACTAACGGAACCAAACCAAGAGCATGTCTCATATTTAATAAAAATATAAAATTTTTGCCTGTTCCAGAGTTTTGCACGGACGACCTAGTAGCAGCCAATATCTCCTTGGAAGGTAGACTAAAGGTACCTGTTGCCTCTGCCTACCTTCCGGGGGAAACGGATGATCCTTCGATCAATCTGGAGGAAATCCACAGTTTTAGCAGGCGTAACGAAGCCAGACTGATTCTGGGGTGTGACACCAACGCCCACCATGAGGAATGGGGTAGCACCGATATTAACAGTAGGGGTGAGTACCTGCATAACTTTATTATATCTAAAAATTAAAAAATCCTGAATCGGGGTAACAAACCCACCTTTGTGACCCGTAATAGGCAGGAGGTTTTAGATATAACTCTTTGTACATATAATGTAACGAGCAATATCACTAGGTGGTTTGTATGGGATGAGGAATCGCTGTCTGATCACAGGTATATTAGATTCGACATATCCGCAGTTAAAGCAGTTAGGAAACTAGAATATAGAAATCCTAAAAAGACTAACTGGAGTAATTTAAAAAAACAACTCAGTATAGATATATCTCAATTGTCCTTTCCAATAACAACTATTGAGGACATTGATCATGCCACAAATTTACTAACCAAGTTTATTTTAATAGCGTATGAAAAAATTGTCCCTTCAAGTCTAAATTAACTAATAGAAACGTCCCGTGGTGGACGCCTTAGCCGAGTTAGGTAGGATGAGAAAGCAAACAAGGAAACTATTCAATAAGCGAAAACCACTCATGATTGGGAAGCTTACCAAAAAGCTCTAACCAATTATAACAAACTAAAAAAATAAAAAAATCAATCCTGACGCAACCTATGTGGCGAAATAAATAACACCGCACAAGGAGCCAGGATTCATAAAATTATGACGAAAACACCATGCAATCCATTAGGGCTACTAAAAAACCGACGGCACATACACGGAAACAGCGAGTGAAACGCTACTCCTGCTAGCAAAAACACACTTTCCAGGATCCTGTATTGAGGATGACGTGGCTAACAACAGTAGGTTAAATGATGGCTTTCGAAGACTGTCAAAAGCCTTCTACCTCTTAGATAGCTATCTACCTTACTAAGAATCTTCAGAGCCAGCTATGCCTGGGGATACATACCGGATGTGTGGAGACGGGTGAGGGTGGCCTATATACCGAAAGTTTGCAAGAAACACAGTGCCGACCCAAAGTCGTATAGGCCGATAAGCCTGACTTCGTTTCTCCTCAAGGCAATGGAGAAGATAATTAACCATTACCTCAGAGAACACTATCTGAAAATACCCGATCTACATCGAAATTGTATCAACTTTATAGTTATTGAATTTAATTTTTATCTTTCCTTTTTTTCTATGGCCTTTTTTGTTGTTAATTTCATTACTAGTTGAGATTATAAATATTTCGACAAGGCTGAAACGTTTGTGGATCCGAGCGATTACAACGGAAGATGTTTGAAATGTTTATGAGATTTCCAAACTATGGCATTTTAACATCTAATGCAATTGGTAGGTTTAAGCCATTAATTATTTTATTTTAATTTTTAAAAGCACCTACGTTAAATCTATATTATTGTTAATAGCTCTGGGCGTGAATGAGCTCTCAATACTAGTCTTGTGTTAAATCTTTATCAATTTTTCTCTTTAATTGCTAAAATCATAGTTTCAAAATTTAATTATACACATTATACTAACACGCGCTGACCCTTTCACAGGCCGAACGTTCTAGGCAATTCACCAGAAAAAGTGACAGTACTTTTAAGCATTCTCGGGGTCGCTGATTACGAATCCGAGGTCAGATTTGAAAACTTCAATATGGCGGCTTCAATATGGCGGCCGTCGAACTGGAAATTCCAATTTTTTGAAACATAAAAAATATTACCATATTCTACACAAAATTCTGAATCAAAAATGTTTCTTGCTATTTTTGTCTAAATTGCATACAATCCGAGGAAAAAATTCCGAAACTTTCCAAACGCAATATCACCCATTACTGTATTCCTTTACCAGGCGGAACGATATGAATTATCCTATGATTACAAATCGTACGTTTCTAAAGGTTTTCGGGGTCGCTGATTACGAATCCAAGGTCAGATTTGAAAAATTCAAAATGGCGGCTTCAACGTGTCCAATGTCAATGGGTCCTCTGACACGTTTCTGGCTAAGGCAATGTTGTTGCTGACGCCTTGTTGCGCGTTAAAGCTATTTCTGTTGCCGTGTCTACTTTTGAAATTATTGAGGCACAGAAAATTTACCAAGAGCTACAAAAGTTTCTTAGAGCCTGGATTTCTCCATTTTAATGGAGATGTATCTTCAGGTTCTATCCGGCCGATTATTCCAGAGCCATTACATTTGCGAGTGTTTCAGTCACTTCATTTCTTAGCACATCCCATAGCTCGACGCTAAATTAGTAACATAACGTTTTGTTCGGCCGTCGATTTTAAAAGATTGTAAACATTGGACTCTCACCCTAGCTGTCTCAAGGCCTTGTCGTTAGGGGGGGAGCATGCGAGCCGCCGCTCGCCTCTCGATAAATCTACCAGTGGAAATCCACAAACTGTCGGGGATCGACTTGTACCCGAACCTCGACCATAACCCGAATGTCTTGGCACCGGGGGTTATGAAGGTGTCTTAAAACGGTCCCTTAGAGCACCACGCGCCACCCATCGAATTAAGCCTCAACTCGGCATGCAAATTTTACTAATATTACTTCACCAAAAAAAAAACAACGGACGGCTTGGGGACCATGGAGATCGAAACGAACGCTTCGGCTGCCGGGACGCCTCTTGAAAACCAGGCTGGACGACCTACCGTCGTAGAAAAAGATCTTGCGGAACTGCAAAAAAGAGGCTCCGCAAAGAAAGAGAGCGTCTACAGGCCGCCATTGGTGGCTCGGGCGCTAACACCAATACCGGGTCGAAGGAAACTCCGAAGAGGGGGAGGCATCCACAAGAGACCCCCCATAGGGGCAGAAACCGTCCAAAAAAAGTAGAGGGGGGGGGGGAAGCGAGAACCAATCGGCTGTAGACAGGGCCATGGGTTCGGGTCTCACTGCCGCCCAGCGGGCGAACCCCCGCACTCTCGTCGTGGTGAATGAGGGTTACCCCAGCTGATATGGGAGCATCTCGAATCCTTCTGCCGGGTCTTCTCGAGGCGTGCTGAAGAGCTGCCAGGGAGCAATGGCCGAAGATTGAGGCTTCCTTTTGCAAGGCCGGGGCCATCACGTTCATCCCGGCGAACAATGCAACCAGGGACCGTCTCATGGCTGAACTTACGACCGAGAGGAGCCCCTGGAAGGGTCCAAAGATCAGGACTGGGAGGGTTGAACTCCTCCAAAAGATGCTGAAGGCTACAGCCTGGATTCCGGATGAACCAGAGGATCCGGCGGTAATACTTCGGCGTCTGGATGGGTACAACCCCTCGTTGAAGACGTCGTGCTGGAGGGTTATCCGTCAGCCGGCGTCTTCAGCAACGGTTCCAGCATCTGGTCAGCAAAGCGGAACAAAAATGCTGCTAGTTGTCCAGATTCCGGAAGCCCAAGCAAGGGTGCACGCGGCCCTTGATAATCGGTCTTACTACCGGTGTACCCGGGTGGCATTCAAGGTCACCGGTGGCACCGGCCAGTAAGGGCCGATCACGGTAAAAGAAGAGGCGCGACGTTTCACAATGGCGTCCGGGCAACTTCAGTTCACCCAAATTAACTTGCACCACAGCAAGGGCGCCTCTGCTTGTTTACAGAGGAGCATGGCTGTGGTGCACAAAGGCATAGCGCTAATCCAAGAACCTTGGATTGTCAAAAATGCCATTAGGGTGCTGGGGGCTTTCCATTGTTTTAGCAAAATAGGGGCGGTAAAACCCTGGGCCTGTATTCTCACCAAGGGAATCAACGCAGTTCCATTGATGAATCTGAGTAACGAAGACCTAGAGGTGATAACGATCAATACAAATCAGTTGGGGAAAATAGCAGTGGCCTGAGCTTACTTCCCATATGACGGGCCTGTTAATCCCCCAAGAGAGGTAAGGAAACTGGTGGAACATTGCCGGCAGAAGGGGCTCCCTCTACTGATAGGATGTGACGCTAATTCACGCCATCAGATATGGGGCAGTACCGACATTAATGATAGAGGACAGGCTCTGCTGGAATATCTGGTCACCACCGACCTGGATATCCGCAACACGGGCAGCACCCCAACCTTTCGCAACGATATCAGAGCTGAAGTCCTGGACCTCACACTCTGTAGCAGTAGTCTCCTTCATAGGATCAAAGATTGGAGGGTTAAAGATGATCCGTCACTGTCGGATCACATGACGATTGCATTTCATTTGGCGGCTGATGTAGGTGGATTAGGAACCCCAGACGTACAGACTGGGCTGGTTTCAAAACAGACCTATGTGTAGACCTCGAGGATGTGCCAAGAGCTAAGATCAAGAACCCTCTGGCACTTGAGGAAGCAGCCAAGGCATTCAGTGCAGGCATCAAATACGCCTTCGAGCGAAACTGCCAGGGACAGGAGGCTGACCTGGTGGAACCGCACCCTGGAGGCTACGAAGGTTGATACTAAAAAGCTTTCCAGGTTAGCCAGGAAGAGGAATTATATATCCCCAAGTATGGGACAGCTATTCTATAGAAAGAGATGACTTCAGAGATACAGTCAGGAAAGCCAAGAAGGACAGCTGGGAATCCTTCTGCTCGGAGGTCCAGAAGGGGCCTCCGGCAGCCAGGCTTGGAAAGGTTCTGGCGAAGGACCCGGCTGCAATCATGGAAGTAATAAAATTGCCAGATGGCACCAGTACGACGACAAACGCGGAGACACTGGACTGCCTCATCCGAGCCCACTTCCGGGCTGTTATGAGTCTAGGAGTGGGAAGGGGGGAGACGAAAACCTGAACCGAGCCGTTCCCGGTGCGGGACGTGGGATGTCTAAGGCCCGCAGAGAACTTGGACGCCGAATCGCTCGGGAAGTCGTCATCCCCGTGAGGATGAGGTGGGCCGTACACTCCTTTAGTCCGTATAAGTCACCAGGGCCAGTCGGAATTTATCCAGCTCATCTTCAAAAAGCTGGCGTTGTGGTTATAGTACCACTTATGAGACTAACTACAACTAGTCTCATCCTGGGCCATGTGCCTAGTGCATGGCAGGGTGTCAAGGTGGTTTTCCTACCTAAAGTAGGGAGATGCTGTTATGATTCGCCCAAGGACTTTAGACCAATCAGTCGTTCATACTAAAGTTAGTAGACCGTCTTAGCCCGATACCCACTGCACGGGAGCCAACATGCCTACAGAACGGGTCTCTTCACTGAGACGGCGCTGAATCAGGCTAGAGACCCAGCTGAAGAACAAGAGCTTCGCAGTGGGCGCTCTTCTGGACATTGAGGGGGCCTTCAATCACACCGCGCGAGGAGTGATAAGGAGAGCCCTTAGTGCGCACGACACACCGGAACCAATTGCAAGGGGTGCTTTCACCAATACTATGGAATGTGGTGATGAATGAACTCCTGGTTGGAATGACGGAGCTTGGACTACACGTCACAGGATATGCGGACGACGCCCTGGCAACTGCCAGGGGGCCGTTCTTGAGTCCGCTGACAAGTTTAATGCAGCGTGCACTTACATTTGTGAAGCACTACTGTCAGGAAACGGGGCTCTCTATTAACCCTAGGAAAATAGAGGTGCTGGTGTTTATCAGAAACTACAAATGGGACCGTGTCTGTCCGCTCACTCTGTCTGAACACAGACTAGAGTAGGCGGAAACAGCCAAATACCTCGGGGTGACTCTAGACAGCAAGCTTAGCTGGAAGAAACATCTGAAAGACAGATGTGCCGGAGTCACAGCTTCCCTATGGCTAATGAGACGGGCCATAGGCAGCAGCTGGGGCATCAAGCCGGCTAATGTGCTATGGATATATGAGGCTACACTGAAGCCAAGGTTAACCTTGGTTTAACCTTAGTGACAAAATAAATAACTAATGCCTATTGTAAATACACGTTTCGTCCCAGGTTTTCGCGTGGACTCGTCAGGAAGGCGATCGTCAAACGATCGACAAACATCATTAAAATACAAGAAAACCACAAGCATCCCATATTTTATCGGTCTCAGTGAAACTATAACGAAAATTTAAAAAAAAGAGAATATTAGAATAGTACTGTTGCGCTATAACAGCGCAATTCGTACTCGACGCGCCATCTGTGCGTCAGCGCCCGTACCTAGTACGACTTTGTACCCGATACGTTACCGACCTCGCCACGGCGAGGATCAAATTTGAAATCCGCGGGCGTTTTCCAAGAAGTGAAGGCGCTGATTTCCAATATCCGCCGTTAATCCCCTCACTTCCTGGAAAGTGCCCGAGAAGATTTCCGCCAGATATCTTTTCGATAAGTAGAAATCTAGCGACCGTTCATCCGTGCGCTTCGCGAATGTGTCGCTCCGAAAATTTGAAAATATTCGCCCGCTCTTCAAAACTCCATCGCGTTTTGAAGCGATCAACAATGATCAAGTGAGCCGCCTCACTATCCGCATTCGATCTCCTTTTTTTGTAAATCGCGCCGCCAGTGAAACGTGAGCCGCATAAAAAAAAGGACTATTTTCTCGTCGCCACGTGCGAATCTTTTCCGCCTTTACGTTCAAACCAGACACTTTTGTTACGCGCTAATTTTGTAATTTTAAGAGATTTTGTTAATCATTAAAACTATTTGTGAGTGCTACGAACTCCTTTTTTACTCGATTAATGCAATCTTCCTTATTTAATAAACGCTACGGCGATAATCCTGGACCCGCAACCGCGTGCAGTGATTTAATATTATGGCAAATCTTGCATCGAGAAACAAGTACATAAGCCTTTCAACACAAATATTGGACAGATCAAGCCATTTAAAGATAAACGGGACATCGGTAACCATAATAAAAAAAAATAATAATAATCTCCCAAACGGGGAGATTATTAAAAACGAGAATTAAAGAACATCAAAATAATATTTTAGGACCTCCTAATAAATACACAGGACTAACACAACATCGAATTGAAACATCTCACGATTTCAACTACAAAAAAGTTAAGATCTTAGCGAAGGAACCGAATAAAATCAAGAGACTTCAGCTGGAAAATACTTTCATAAAGCAGAATAAAAATGTAGTAAACATAAGATTTGAGAGTTCTACATTACCGACAGCGTACGAGCCATTGATACAACTTTTTTAATTGGTAGTGTGTGCATAATGTGTGAAAAAATAATTTGTTGACATTCACTTTTTATATTTTTTAGACATTGATCCACTCACATTAATTAAATTTGTCTACTTGTAACGCCAACAGTAACTTTAGTAGTTTGAATCTCGCGGGGAATGTTAATTAGTTCTACAATTAAACACTAATTAGGGGTATTGCAATTTTCGAACGCAACAGTCAACATCAGAAGCACATGGTAGTAATAAGTGGTTCGAGCTCGTTATAGATTTCAACAGTAATTTTGAAAAAATTTTTATATTATTTTATTTACAATGAATTTGGTTTCTTCTTACAAAATTTTAATTTCTTGTTTTTCATCTAATACATATAATCTAATACAATTTCCTGGTCAAAAATAACTTTTTCATAAACGAGATTCTAACCTATAAATTGACACAAAAAGATTTTTTTTACAGATGACTCGGCTACTTCATCCATGTTCTGATGGATTATTGTATAAACAAAAATTTTAATCCAAACTAATGGAATTATGATTGTACACTTTTAATTATGGTGAGGGTTTCATGATATCTGTAGTTAATATATTTCTCACAACTTTGTACAATTCTTATTATTTGTGAAAAAAAAAATTTTTAGAATACATTTTGTTCTGAAGAGGGCCCATATTAGTGGCCGAAACGTAAATCAACGTATTTTAATTACCATTCCATCCTGGTATTAAGTCGAAGGACCGTAATTACCCAAGAATAAATTTAAAATAGTAATTTATTAAATATACATATATTATGAATTTATTATTCGACCGTTCGAAAATGTAATATTGTAATGATATAATTGTGCGTGTTGCGGTCTTATGGACAAAGTAAAAATGAAAACAAACTAATAATATAAATAGTGGGACTCTGATGCGAGCCACCGAATATGAGTAAGGAAATTTGTATGAACGGGGTTTTGTAGTTTTGTCATCTACAGAATCTTCGATTTACTTAATTGCCTATATATAAAATTAGGGATTTGACTAATAATGTATTCTGTGTTCCTCTAGTGACAAAATAAATAACTAATGCCTATTGTAAATACACGTTTCGTCCGAGGTTTTCGCGTGGACTCGTCAGAAAGGCGATCGCGAAAACCCTGCGTTTTACGTGATGGTTTGGTCTACTAAGAAATTTTAAATAAACAAAACAGAGGAGGAATGTTTAATTTATTGACAAATACAAACATACTAACCGGTATGTTTGTATTCCATAAGACCGCAACACGAACAATTATATCATTACAATAAGACATACATACAGGGTCATCGAAAAGTATCGGACCCCCCTAATATCTTCAGTTAGAATGCACTTAGGAGAAAATGTCCAACAGCAAAGTTGTATGGTTTCAAGCGGGGAGTAAGATGATGACCTTGACTTTGACCTTGATCATGTCCTTCAAGGTCATTTCAAGGTCAATCTTATTTTTTTAAATAGAACCCCCTACATTTTATTGCATATTCTTATAGCTTATCTCGAGAGCTTTCCAAAACACTATAATAAAATATTTTTTTATTAAGTACTTTTTGAGTTACAAAGGTTTGAAGTTAACAATTTGTTAAGTGGTGTGCGAGTCCGACCAATTAAGGCAAGAGTGGTGTGCGAGTCCGACCAGTTAAGGCAAGAGTGGTGTGCGAGTTTAGGTTATGATTACTGAAAACTAAATAATATTTTACAAGATATTCTACATTTTGTGTCAAAAAATTGTTAACTTCAAACCTTTATAACTCAAAAAGTATTTAATAAAAAAATATTTTATTATAGTGTTTTGGGAAGCTCTCGAGATAAGCTATAAGAATATGCAATAAAATGTAGGGGGTTCTATTTAAAAAAATAAGATTGACCTTGAAAGACATGGTCAAGGTCAAAGTCAAGGTCATCATCTTGCTCCCCTCTTGAAACCATACAACTTTGCTATTGGACATTTTCTCCTAAGTGCATTCTAACTGAAGATATTAGGGGGGTCCGGTACTTTTCGATGACCCTGTATAAAAGAATTAAACAAAACGCTTAAAGCTACAGGAGTTTCTGAAACATTAAAAGCTCATGTGGCGTTAAAACACATTAAACACTCCTTACAGTTTCCGGATGGCCAAGGTTTCGGAATATGGTCGGAGCAAGCAGGCGAATCCATCCACAAGGAATTTTTGACATTGGGCACGATATAAGATCAATTTACTTTCAGAGCCATCTTATCCTAAACGATTAAAAAAGGCAGTTGTCGAATTCTCTTCCCAGAATATTTAAATGCAGCTTATTTTAAATGGAACATACATGGGCAAACACATGCCTAGCTGTATAAATTTCACTTCAGCGTTTTAGTTTTATTATATTAAAAAAATTAAAAAATTAAAAAATCATAAAAATAACAAAAAAAAAATGAAAGAGAACATAAAAATTAAAAAAGAATTTTAAAAATCATAAAAATAAAAAAAAATGATAAAAATCATGAAAATAAAAAAAAATGGAACCAGTATACTACCACGTCATCGTCGTTGGTTCTGGGTTACAAGCTGAGAGTAGTATCTGATCAAATATAGCCGTACATGACAAGCTAATTTAAAGTTAAACAAATCGTATTCGACTATTTTCGATAATAACAATTTTAAAAATATTATGCTGCTACTGCTACTTTACCTTACTAAATCTAAATCTAATCTTTCTTGTATAAAACTTTAATCTTTACTTTCTATTGCGAACATTTTTTTCGAATAAAATTAAATAAATGCATGAAAGTATAAAAATTCTCTATTTTTTTAACGGTTTTTCGCGTTTTTCTGCGAAAAGGGATCAGCTACGATTTCCGGAGGAACAGTTTTTTCATCTCTGAATATGTACAAATAAAACCTCCGTGGCGGAATTTTGTGTCATTTTTGTTCAACCTATTTTGCCTTGAAGCGCAGTGTGTCCGGACCGACTGGGTTTTGCATAAATTAAAATTAATTTTTTTTTTAAATGTAATACTACATCGTGATAGTTTTAGTCTACATATATAAATATTAGGGAATTAAATAGAAAATGCTAGAGAAACATTTTTTTTAACAAAGGGGAGTGATGTGGCGACACACATATTTGTAATGATATAGTAGTAAACGTAAATACACGCAATGTATTGCCTTTGGTAGTTTTCGGGACTTTTCGAGATACTAGCGTTTCTACGCTCCCACTTTCCAGTCAGTCGTTCTTTACACTGATATCCGAAATCACTCTTGTAATCGACAGTTTTATAGATAGTTGTAATAAAATCTTGTTTAATTAACTTTTGTTAGTTCTTATAAAGCCACAAATTAAGAACTCTACAAGTAGTAGTAGTTATTTTTACTACTAGTAGGTAGTTATTTTTAATTGTTATATTGGAAACATAATTTCTTATGTCGATTAGTTCAAAATGTGGACAGTCCTTTGATGAACTCGCCCATTTCAAAAGCACAAGGTTGACAATTTTACCAATTCTGTAATGAGTTCTAAGTAGTTGGCTTAAGAAGGTGAAATATCCACAATAGGTCAAATGATGGTATTATAAATGAGGCCTTCCGTAAGATAAGCACACGTATGGCTTTAAGATTGGAGCCGAACGAGCACCGGTAACAAATTGATCTTGACAGGATTTTCAGATCCAATACTGATTCAAATTTTGAGAAATGCTTCATATATTGAGATAGAACATAAGTCCACGAATACTACATACGAAATATCGCTATAGAAACAAGTCAAAATGAAAAAAGCTGTACTAAATCAGCTCGAAATCTAATGAAACCTTATGCATTTTAAATTAATTCCACATAAGCAAACGGTTTGTAAGGAGTTTTATGACAATATTTTCATTGTGACTGAACAGCCACTAAATTCGCCAGAACTAGATCCGTGAGATTTTAAATCGATGGATGATATCATGGAATATTTACTGAACGATTGTAGGTTATATGTTCGGAGGTTTATGAGAAGTATACGGCAAATTGAGGTAAATATCTACACAGTGATTACAGTCTTCAGAATACATTTTGTTTCAAGAAATAATTATTTATGTACTCTATCTATGTATAACGGTTATATATAATTGTAATGAAGTACCATTTCTTTGAAGAAGATCGAATAAAACGGAGCTTCTGAATATCGCTGATATTGGTCCAAGCTATCTTGCAATTTTAGCGTAATGTTGTCATAATTTTGATTAATTACTCTTAAAATTTGTTCTTCAGTTGGCGTTGATACATTCTCACTAGCTAACCATACAGCTATTTTTTGAGGAAAATGATTTACAATGTCCCGTATGTTCATTAAGGAATTTGTTAATTTTGTTGCGCTTTCCTTGTATTCATATACTTCATTGTTAGAGTACCGCAGTGCTAACGATTAGAATAGTCATTAGAAATGTTAGAATTCAGTACAAATTAATTTGGCAGACTAACATAAATATTGCATACATTATAATTATTTAACAAGGTAAAATCTTCATGTAAATTATTTATAATATCTTACAAGTGAGGTATATAGAAACCGCGGCTGGTATAATTATATTACATTTCCGATCTTACGCGCACGCTAGTCACTTTTGTACGGTTTTTATTCATAAAGAAGCTTTAGGTTTAAGGATGCTTCCCAAATATATTTGCATCCTTGGAGATATCGAGTATATGTGCAAATGTATATATATGTCCTGGGGGAGTTTCCAGCCCAGACCTGCAAACAACCTTTCTATGTGTTTAGTGTGTGTCTATCGTGTTTTATTCGGAATACCTCAATTTAAGTGCCTATGCTGATATTTGGAGTGCTATTTTTATGTAAAAAGATCCGGTTCTTTTTCACGTCACCCATAAAGAGAAACAGCTTCAATCTTTAAAAATTAAACTACTCCGTTATTTTTAACGTAAAAAAACGTAAATTTTACATGTAAATTATCGGCTGTTATACGTAGTTAATCAGTTCAAAGATAATTTTTAGGAAATTGATGGGCAAAAGATTCGAATTAATAAAAATGGTTGTTAAATCATATTATTAGACAGGCTTTATATTAATATAATTTACTGATATGGTAATAAATAGAGCTCTTTTGAAGTTTTGTTTCTTTCTTGTAACGGTTTCAGTAACTTTGGCATTAATTTTTTCATATTTATAATCTACAAAATTGGTTTGGCAATTTCTGCTCTTACAACTATTCTATTTATATAATTCAAGCAAACTGAGTGATATGCTTTGTAATTAAAGACAAAATTTGAGATTTTCAAAAAATTTCAACGCCATCATCGTTTTAGTGTAAATCATATGGCATGTTAAAAAGTATGTTTCGGGTTATCCCCGTTTCGGTTTATCCAATGTATGAATGAATCTAAATCTAAGTACCCGTAACAAAGGGGTGTTAATAATCCACTGAAAATATGCCTCGGAAATGCATTTGTATATGCATAGAATAATAAAATGCAGTTAATTCAAGTTAACTATTTTAAATGAATTAATTAAAATAACAGTAATTTTGGGCTACGAGGGTGCGAGAATAAAATAATTGTTTATTCTTTTCAAGATCAGGATCAGAATTGCAAATTATTTGGCTCATCAATCAGGTAAATCGTACAGCATATATCTGATATTATCCAACCTTCTGTAATGTTTAACTATATCGATTTATTCAAAGTCCTTAAAAACTAAAATGCATTTTATGAAACAGGATGGATTTACTGAATTTTAAAGAAAATTATTAACTCAAGGCTAATTTGGCTTTTATTAATGCCGATTGTTGACCACGTCGTTGTCGTCGTCTTCTCTGCTTTTCTCTCTTGAGAATACGTCGAATTTCATCGGCGGTGGGGGTGAACGTAGAATGGAAAGTGGAACGACCAAAAGTTTCGTCGTCCGTTATTTGTGGCTGAGGCTGAGGTACAACGTTCTTCCTTGGAGGTAGTCGTGGATCCTGGTTTCGGCCTGGGTATGCAAACCTGTTTTAATTCCCTGGTAGTAGGTAAGATAGTCGGAGTCGGAGCAGAAATAGCAGGAGAATCTGGATCCTCAAACAACCCTTTTAGTTGTTCCTCAGCATCTCTAAGCATGTAGACGTAGGGGTCCACCATCGGTTGATGACTCAGGTCCAGGTTTTCTAGACGTAGGCGCTCTCTCGATCTGTGTCGAACCTCGGTACGAATTGCACTATCCGTCGTATCAGGGCTGCTTCCTAGATTCGGCGATACCTCTTGCATCCTGATGTGCTTGTTCCAAGATCTGATCGGAGAATGTGAAGACCCCCATGATGCCCTTTCTTTTATAGCAAAAAAAAACGTTGATCTGATTGGTGTGAACCTCAGATATGACAGACCAATCGCCTCAACCGCTCATGACTGAATCGTAAAACTAGTTGGCCAGCGTACGACCAATCAGGCAAACGGAATGTTTGTTGTTTTGAATCGTCGAACAATTAATTGAAAGTTTTATTTACAAACTGTATGAAATCCTAGCAAGGATTGTCATGACAATTTTCCCACTTTCGTAAAATTAAAATAAAAAATATTTTGTTTGGCTTAAGACCGGTCACGGTAGTTCCTTCGTGTTTCGCTCTGAAAAGAGCGGATTCTAAAGAGATAGGGAAAGGAAAAGGGAATTGTAATTTTATTAAACTCTTCTTCTGCTCATCCAGTATTTTCTGGGAACTTCAGTAGCCTAGAACGGCTGTGGTGCTGACTGGATTCCAGCTTTATGTGAACTCCTGTTCATCCTACGTTTACCACGCGACTGATAGCGGCTGCGTATCGCAAGAGACTCTTTCCTTTTCGATGCTTCGATGAAGACTGAATGCGCAGTACATTTGCGCGCTACTTATGTACTTTTCTCGCGAACTACGCCGCGCCCATCGGCGCTCAGCTGGAAGTAGCCAATCGGCATGTAGATTTCTTGCTTTTCTACTTCGCTCTGATTGGCGCGTTAAATAATGCTGTTAACTTAAAAGTTTAGCTTTATTAAATATTATTTTTAGATTGATTAAATGGTAGATGCCGCTACACTTCCATATGATTTTACATTCCGCAAATCGAAATGCTTATAAAAGAGGCTCTATAAATTTGGGTGTCCTGATTTTTCCGAAAGGGCTTTTAAAATTATTCGTTCAAAAATTCCATCCAAAAACTGAAAATTAAATTCCAGCGCACGATCACCGTGAAGCAATTAATTCCTTCCTTTTCATAATTTCAAATTTTATTATTAGTAAATAATGATATTTTTTAAATAAATTTAACTTTTTAAACACATTTTGTCATATGTTTTTGGTGATAAAAAGTAATAAGGTAAACATTGATGAAAAAAAAACGACCAGGGGCGTGCATTATAACGATACAAAAAATAAAAATTAATCAAAATTATAAAGAAAAGATTATTGAAATTAAATCACAACTACAATTTTTAAAATTAATGCAAATTACGTGAAATTAACATATTGCACGAATTTATGTTTTCATATCAGAAAAATGAATTTTGTGTATTTTATGAACCCACAAGTATATTTTAATGGTGAAATATATTCAAGGAATAAATGGAAATGATTCATTGAATTCCTGCTCTAGATAAAAAAATATGTATTGAAGATATTTTTTGTTGTCATGAAAAATATATTAAAATTATAAAGAAAAATAGGGTAAAATCAACCCTACAGGGGTAAAATCACCCCTACATGGATAAAAATTGGCTAAATGTAAAAATTGGAAAGGAGCGGATAAAATATATTTCAAAAAACGTACACTTATGATACATGTATCTTAAGCTCGGGCTAAACTGCGATGCAATTCTCCAGTACCAGAATTACTGGTATCAGCACATAATAGTTTTCTTCGCCGTGCACAAATTTTCGAATTGACGACATAAGATCCGCAATGCCCTTTGCCCACGTGTCGAGGAATTTGGATTCCGTCGTGCGTATCATGAGCTGTGTAATTTATTTGTTATTATTTAAGTGCTAAATAACTATTTCGTATCACTTAAGCCGAGAATACATAAGTGCATCAGTGCACTTGTAGTTAATTTCAAAACATTTAGCGATCCTGCCAGGATAAATAAATGGGTGTGCTTAATTAGTGCTTGAAAATAGTCAACAGCAACTTTTAAGTTGGTGGTTGAGTTGCATCAACCAGTATTAAACATAAATAGTATAAAACACTTTATTTAAATCAGCAGTACAAAGTTGCTGCGGGTATATTTAGAGATGGGAGTGTGATTTCGCAGGCCGACCCGCTATGTCGCGTATGGAAAAAGGGTTGGCGTGATTTTCGCAGGCTTACCCGCTATGTTATGAAAGGGAGGCAAAAGAGGTGAGGGATGGTGCTAAACAATATATGGAAATGTTCATATATCTATCAACGGTGTTCTTACTTTTTTTTGTTCGCTGGCCTCTCTTTAGTTTGCGGATTGATGTGTTCGATGGTCGGGGGCTGCTTCGAGCTGTTTTCCCCTTTGGAACTGGACTGGTCGGATTGTTCCGGCTCGTTTCTAGAGGCTACCGATGATGAAGACTACCACTGGAGTTTTACTCTGCACCGAACTTACACAGGCTGCACTACTGATCTGACTGGTTGGAAACTTGAACAAATTAACTGACTGAACTTGTATTTTTGAACCAACTGATCAAAAACTTGAAAATCAACTGGCCTAAGCTGATTGAACTGACTGAATAGACTGAACTCTTGAAAAAATCCTCCTGCATCGACTGACTGGAAATTTGAATCTCTCCTTTTTGATGTACGCACGAGCGTATTTATGGTGGACCACAGTTTTATTCCCGCTTTGAGTTTTTTCCTCCTCTATTTTGAAAATGGTAGATTTGTGTGTTAGTAACAGCTTTTGGAAATAAGCCAAGGAGGAAGCACGTATTAACGAATGCTTTTACATTATTTTTATAAGATGCTGTGTGGTAGATAGCCGTTTTAGAACCCGTTTTCTCTTCATTACCTTGTATTTTTCAGAAAAGCTAAAAAGCTGGTGACTTGATAGTCAAAAAATTTTCTTTTAAGCACTGTAATATACTATTTTTACACCATTTTGAAGTATGTTCAATCTTTTCCCCTTTTGAGAAAATTTAAAAAAGAATTCTTAACAGTTTTATAATTTAAATATTGCAAAGAATCGGCTTCATGGCTCAGGCGGTTAACGCACTGGACTATGAAGTCGTAGGTCGTGAGTTCGATCCCCGTCCGGTGAACAATTTTTCGATTTCGTTTTCAAGCAGCAGCTCGCTGTTGGTAAGTCGAGCCACGTTGTTTGTGTTTACGTTTCGAAAGTATTGTTTATCTGGCGGAAATCGACTCATGACCGCTGCTGTATTTGGTGTAGGTTTCTGCAGTCCTACATTTCATACACAAATGTGAAGTATGGCGCCATCTGTCTAAGTCGATCTGCAGCTCTCGCAAAATCATAGTAAGATAATACGGCAACAATTGAGAAAAAGGGCGATTCCGCTCGTTAATAAATTAATAAAAAAAAAAAAAAGAAATATGATCGTATACTTTTAAAAATGTTCCTATCGTATGGAATTTACTGCATTATTGCATTTTGGGGGTAATGACGAATATGAAAAAATAGATAATTACGGACTCACAATATATTGAAAGCAACACCTCAGAACTCGTGTATTGTATTCGAAAAATATCTCCCTTAATAACAGATTGATTCGTTCATTTCACGCAATATAAGATACGAAATAGGAATGCTATAAAATAGAAGACTAGAATTATCGCTGTTGCAGAATAATTGAAGTTATCATGAATTTCATTAGAACCATTAATTTTTTTGTCGTATACTAAATTCTAGTCATATATGTATACGACTAATTCTCCGAAACTTTTAATATTTAGAAAACTGAATAAAAACTTTGGTATTATAGATATGTGAAGTTAGCAGATCACATGCCAGCAGATCACTGCATCACTGGAATTCTATTCGCTTGCAAGTGAGTTCTGAAGTTCCTGATCGTTTTTAGCAATAGTTTTAGTGACTATGATAACAAAAATTGCAATTAAACAAACGATCTGCTAACAGAGCGGAAGTGCTAGCAGATCATTTATATAGAAAAAAATGTATACATCCGAAATACTAGTTTTCCATCAGAGTTCTAGCTTCTTGCAGATGTCTTCACAAGTTTCTGATACTTTTTAACGATCGATCACAGGATTAGCAATTTTTAAACAAAATTATCTGCTAAATGGGTGGAAGTTAGCAGATCATTTATAAAGAAAAAAAATTATAACTTCTAATATACTAGTATATTATTTAAGTTATAGCTTCATACAGATATCTTCAAAAGTTTGTGATAAATTTTAAGGATAGATAGAATTAAGACAGAATTAGCAATTTTTAACTCCATGTATTGTTAATGAAAATAATATAAATTGGAAAAACCTGCCATGCAGACCTGTATATAAAAGTTCTATAGTTCTTTCTATGGAGCTTAAATTATAGTTTCTTACATCCTGAACTTAGTTCCGAAGAGTTCCCATGATTATCGATTTTTTAACAACTTTTACTACCATTAACAATAACTAAAATGGAGAAAAACATGACACGCTGGCTTGTATATAAAAGTTCTCAACCTTCTATGGGGCTTAGATTGTTGTTTTTAATATCCTGAACGTAATTCCGAATAGTTCCCATGATTATTGATTTTTAAACATTTTTTACAGTTATTAACAACAACTAAAATGTGAAAAACATGGCATGCTGACTGGTATATCAGAGTACTATATCTTCTATGGGACTTAGAATATAGTTTTCAGTGTCCTGAATCTAATTCCGAAGAGTTCTCATGATTATCGATTTTTCGAACAATTTTTACTACTATTAACAATAACTAAAATTCGAAAAACATGACATGCTGATATGTATAAAACAGTTCTATATCTTCTGTGGGGCTTAAAATGTAGTTGCCCTACTCGAAAAGGAGGATAGAAAAGCATAGAAAAGTATAGAAATTCTGCGTGATTCGTATGCTTTTGAATCCTATTTTTGGCACATAATGTAAATCTATCAATTCTTATCCTATCTGAATACTTCAAGTAAAGCCAATATGAAAATGTTTCTATCCATTAGGTAAAATCAATAAATTTCTATCCCAATCGTGTATAGAGAATCAATCCAAATGTATCTCATTACACTTTTATCATTATGTATCCTAAAAATTTATAGAAATTCTATCAAAACGAATCAAAATGTAATTTTTATATTTTTACGGTCCAGGTCGACGGCTCCGCAGTTTTCGGTGTCTAGATATTCCGCACCGTAGTTTTTCGACGTCCAGGTCGACCGCTCCGTAGTTTTCGGTGTCTGGGTATTCCGCACCGTAGTTTTTCGCCGTCCAGGTCGACCGCTCCGTAGTTTTCGGTGTCTAGGTATTCCTCCCCGTAGTTTTTTGCCGTTCAGGTCGACAACTCCATAGTTTTCGATGTTTAGGTATTCCGCACAGTCGTTTTACGCCGTCCAGGCGAAAAACTATGGGGTGGAACATCTGTACAACGAAAACTATAAAGCGGACCACCTAGATATCGAAAACTATGGAGCGGTCGACCTGGACGGCGAAAAACTATGGTGCGGAACACCTGGACAACGAAAACTATGGAGTAAACTGCCTAGATACCGAAAACTATGGAGCAGTCGACCTAGAGACGGCGGAAAACTATGGTGCGGAACACCTGGACAACGAAAACTATGGAACAGACCACTTGAAGAACAAAACACTACGCGCGTGTGTCCGCGCGCGCGCATGTGTGTGTATCCCAGCAATTGTTTTACTATAAAAATTTCGCTTATGTCTTGCCATTTTCGAGATATTTGAGAATTTTAAAAATTTTCAGGTTTGCAAATTTCAAAAATCTGCTTGTATGTATGAATTAATCGACTCCAGGTCATCCCCCCTATCGACACTCCCCCAAAATTTTGTCAGATTTTACTTATCTCTTGCCGTTTTCGAGATATTTGAGAATTTTGAAAATTTTTCAGTTTTGCTAATTTTCAAAATTCGTTCGTATATACGCATTAACCGACTCAATGGGATCCCCCCTGTTGATAGCCTCCAAAATTTTGTCATATTTTGCTTATCTCTGGCCGTTTTTGAGATAATTAAGAATTTTTAAAAATTGTAATGTGTAACAGAAATATGATATTACGTTACTGATAGTGATCGACAGTGGTAGACCAGTGGTCGGTGTCGCGCGCGATCGTTGTTTCTAGTCAAGTATTCTTGGTGGGGAACTCTACTTGGATAGGTGACCGCTTGAGAACAACTTTCTTAAGATAATTAAATCAACTAAAAAAAGTTAAAAAATATTTGAATTAAATAAAAAATAATAATAAAATAAAAAATAATAATAAAATTAAAAATAAAAAAAAATTTTTTTGTATACAATGAGGAAAAAATTTAACAACAAAAAATTAAAATTTGCTATGCTTCTGAATTCTTACTGAAGGAATGAAATTCGTGACGAACGTAGTATAGCAAAATATCGAAACAAATCCTATCAATTTCTATCCACTTTAGTTAGGGTAGAAAAATATAGAATTAATTCGTGCCAAAAATAGGATAGGAAAATATTGGAAAAAATCCTATACTTTTCTATCCTCCTTTTCGAGTAGGGGAGTAACTTTTTCCCAGCGTAGGGAGTGTTATCACAGACATTATATTTATATGCGACTGATAACCCAGCAGAAATAAACCGTTTTCTTCCCTAATTATAATGGGCCAGTCCAGGAATAGTTGGTTTTGTCACCTAGGCAGGGCCACGATTTCTATTATAAATTTAAAAGGATTTTGCACAAAAATATGTATTTTGTGTTTGATTAAGGATAGGAGGATACGAGGATAATTCCAATTACACTTGGAATGCTGTGATTAATGGCTGAGTGATTCAAAGTTTGTAAGGTTGTAATTACCAGAAAATTTGCCAGCATTTTATTATCGCTTAATGAATTCTGATTGATTAATAAAATAAGATCATATCTTCACCATGATTCTATTAAAATTTTGAAAAGTTATGATTCTTCCATATTCTGCTTTATTTCTTTTGTCATGTAACCTCTTACAATTTGTAATTGGTAAAAATCACTAATTTCATTTAACTGTCATTTTAGTTGGAATTTATTTTTTTCGGTTCTCTATTACCTGAACAGCGCTTTTTATTTTTTCAATTTTCGTCTGATACGACATTCAATCGATATTTTTGTCATTCGAATTCAGGAGTAACGCTGTACGTCTTAAGATAAAACAGGCGTGACCCAGAGATAATGCCTCAATTAAAACAATGCACGACAATCAATTAGCATGTACTCGTATATATGCAATTATATATGACATTTCAATATTGGTTTTTAAATTGGTTCAGTTTCATAATGAAATAAAAACAACTATTCGAATAGGAAGTAGGGGAATAAGAATTCAGTTAGACAGAAGATCATGATATCAGAAACAATATTTTATGAAGCGTAGAAGATATATAACCATTATATATAACTCAGCATATCATGTTTATTACATTTTAGTAATTGTTAATAGTAGTAAAAATTGTTAAAAATCGATAATCATGGGAACTCTTTGGAACTAAATTGAGGATATAAGAAACTGCATTTTAAATCTCATAGAAGATATAGAACTTTTATATAAACGTCAGCATGTCATGTTTTACGGATTTTAGTTATTGTTAATAGCAGCAAAAATTGTCAAAAAATCGATAATCATGGGAACTCTTCATTCAAGATGTAAGACACTATAATTTAAGCTCCATAGAAAGAACTATAGAACTTTTATATACAGGTCTGCATGGCAGGTTTTTCCAATTTATATTATTTTCATTAACAATACATGGAGTTAAAAATTGCTAATTCTGTCTTAATTCTATCTATCCTTAAAATTTATCACAAACTTTTGAAGATATCTGTATGAAGCTATAACTTAAATAATATACTAGTATATTAGAAGTTATAATTTTTTTTCTTTATAAATGATCTGCTAACTTCCACCCATTTAGCAGATAATTTTGTTTAAAAATTGCTAATCCTGTGAGCTATTGTTGAAAAGTATCAGGAACTTATGAAGACATCTGCAAGAAGCTAGAACTCTGATGAAAAACTAGTATTTCGTATGTACACATTTTTATTTATATAAATGATCTGCTAACTGCTATTCAGTTAGGTCATTTTTTGAATTGCAATGTTTTTATCATAATCACTAGAACTGTTACTAAAAACTATCAAGAACCTCAGAACTCACTTGCAAGCGACTACAACTCCAAAGCCATAGTGAGCTGCTGGCAAGTGATCTGCTACCTTCACACACATATCCGCGGGTTGGGTGGACCGCGAGGACTTGAATACCAAACTCCGCACTGTCGCGACAATTGATTTTGAACAAAATTTGTATACATTGATGAACAATGCGGTATTTGGGAAAACCATGGAGAATGTTCGGAAAAGAGTGGATGTAAGCAATAAAAATAAATGGGATGGTAGATATGGCCTTGAAGCGCGCATATCAAAACCAAATTTTCATCGAATAGTAATATT